>VZRE01003328.1:14713-112398 GCA_013396775.1 Cephalopterus ornatus | reverse complement strand
CGCGCTTTTCCCAGTGGAATGAGAACAAAGGAGGGGATTGGGTATTTTTATTTAGCTTTGCGGTTGCTCTCCCCGTCTCCTCCTCCCCCTGGTTTCTCATGGAATTAGTGCAGCTCCAAAAGGTGCTTCCCAAGCCAGCAGGCAACATTTCTACCTTCATGTGAACGTTTGCAAACGGGGCTGTTCTTTCCCTCTGAAGCATTCTTAAACCCACATCCAAGTCTGAAACATTTCAGTAGATACACATTTTATTAGAGAAAAGGAATCGAAGCAGCTTTGCACAATGACTTCAGTTACAGTTCAATAATACAATCCATGCTAAGATCTCATTTTTTATATTCAAACCATGAAATCATCCATTCTATTCAGGGTCTACAGGTGAATATACTAAATATGTATATAAATACTGTAGGATGAGCACCTATATGCATATACACTACTCCACTCTTGTGGAGTTTCTGGGTTTCTAACAAAATCAAGTGTAAATACTAAATCAGGTGAAAAACCATTTTGCTTTCCAGTTGGCATCACCGCAGTGACATTTTTCCTGAATCCTTATGGCAATATTCATAGTTCCATCAAGTAGCTTACATAGATTCACCGTGCATAGTGGTTTTCCCTTAATTTAAAACATTTCCTCTGTGTATGAAATATGCCCAAAGATACTAAAGGCAGTGCCAAAATAGAAAACCATAATTGCATTAAATGGTTTCTGTAAGTGGTGATTTGCCCATGTTCTGTAATTTACCTCTGAGAACTGAGCACAGAATCACTGACCTGTTTTGCCACTGTGCCAGTGAAGTAAAGGACTGCTTTACTCACACAAGTAATTCCTAGGAGCAAAATTACAGGTAAGTTTTCTAGAGCAGCCCCTTTGAAAAGAATGGCCCTCTGATTGAAAGCTATTTAATGGAATAATGCATCGGACCTGCAAAATGTAGTAAAACAGCCCTTGGGACTAGCAAAGTCCACAATAAACACAGACACACCACAGATATACCTGTGCACCCCAACAAGTAGTGGCTGATCTGTTGCCAAGGCATGTCAGGGATTATAACTAGAGAAGGGCTTCCACACTGGAAAATTAATCTGGTTTTCCAGCTCTGTCAGCTCCTATAATGCAAGGCATTCTCCCTCCAAACACTGCCTCAGGAATAATAATATTTCAAAAGGAAACATCCCCAGACATCTGTGATGGTGGGCACCACACAGAGCACAATAAGGCACACAGAGGACTAGTAAACTTGCTACCTCTCAAATGGTTGAATCCATTCTGTCATTCCTTCATCAGTAATAGGGAATGCCTGTGAGAGGCTACGCTGAATTTAAATACTGCCTGGAAGAGACTATGCTGAATTTAAATTCTCCCTTCAAACCAAGTTTCTAGCCTTTCTAAATACTGTGTTGCAGTGTTCCCATCCTGAATTTGCAGGCAGTTGGGATTATGCTTAAGTGCAGGGAAAGACTTGCCCAAATTCATCAGGATGAAAGCCTCACAGAAAACCCTATGAAAAAAAATGTATGTTATTAATTGCTATCTCAGGAAAATGCAGCTGCTTGTATAGCATTTGAGTAACTTGTGACTACTTACTTTGCAGCTTTACTGGGTCTAAGAATCTAGTATGGTATCTGCAGATGCGCGTACAAAGGAAGTGGGGAGAAAAGGGTGAAGAGAAAGTGGGAGGATGATGTTAAAGGGGAAGAAACATCTGCTCCAAGCAGGGAGTTTTAAAGGGCAATTTTTATTTAATAGCCTTCATTTTTTGAGATTGTTGTAAACACCCCAAACTCTTTCTTGTGGAGCAGTCCTACCAGCAGAAAGCCAAGGTACTGGAGAGAAAGGATGACATGCAGAATGGGGAAACATATCAAGCACTGTGATGTGCTGTTAATGTTTTAACAAGGCACTTCCTGATAAAGATTTTATTTGTCCCCATACTTGTGATTTAGCCAAAAGTACTTCTACCCTGAGCACATGCACACATGAAATCAGTCCCTAACCCTCCAGCACATCCACCCCAAAATTTAGCATTCTCTCCGTCTCCCACTGCCACTCAGATCTCCTAATCCAGTTATAACACCTGTTGTCCTGTCCCCTGACTGGGATGTTGTTTTCCACCCAGCTTTTCCACATAGTGCCATTAGTGACTCATCCCACAGCCTCATTTGCAGGTTTTCTCCTGAGGCTGGACAAGTGGGACTCACCTGGCTCGGCAGCATCAAGGGGCTGCCTAAATCCAATTCTTTTAAGACTCCCTACTTTACCAACTAACGCCTAGGAGAGGTTCATACAAGTTTTGCAGAAGAAACACTGCCCAGGCTAGAGATTCGCTTTCACCTAAAGGCAGGCTGTGTCCACAGCCCTACCTTACCAAAACTTCCGTGGGGAGAAAACAAGGATCACATCCTTATGCCTAGCAGAGCCATCATGTCAGGGACATGAAAAATACATGCCTATGGCACAGGTTGCCCAGAGAAGCTGTGGCTGCCCCATCCCTGGAAGTTCAAAGCCGGGTTGGATGGGGCTCTGAGCAACCTGGGATAGCAGAAGGTGTCCCTGGCCGTGGCAGGGGGTTGGAAGGAGATAATCTTTAAGGTCCCCTTCCACCCCAGGCCATTGTGTAATCCCGTGATTCTACCTACCCGCACCCAAACACACCCACCCACACACTCCACACCCCCTGGTGCACCTGACTAAGGACACCTTAGGGACAACCAATCTTTTCACAGATACTCCCTCTTGGGCCATCCCTATGATTCACAGTGAGTACCAGTGTCACAAAAATAAATACAAAATGCTGAGATGTGGAGAGATGCACACCAGCCTCCAGGCTTAACCTGCCCACAGCCCCCCTGCTCCTCTGTGGCAGTGGGACTCTGTGTGTCTCCCCACAGGAGACAGGGACCCCACAAATGTGCCTCATGGGGCAACTCCTTTTTTTCCTTCTCCATGTGTTGACTAAATAACAGTGCCATTGTGGCAGATGGCGAGGAAATCATGGGAAGCCGAGAAGACACCGAAGGGGTTAAAGGCAAATCCATGCCCCCGCCACTTGGTTAATTCCTCACAGCCTGATCCGTGCTGAGACGATTCAGGCCAGAGAGAGAGACTGCCACAGTCCCCAGGAGAGACCCCAGGGAAAAGACTCCGTATTTCCTGTTCAGGAGGATTAAGTACAAGGCCATTGAAAAAATCACAGTAAACATCTGGATGTGAGCACTCCATCTATCAAGCCCTAATCCATGAAGTTATTCATTAATGAATTCAGCAAATTCACACTGTTCTATATAGAGGGTTGCTGGCTTGTAGGTGCTTTACATCTATATCAAGAGATTTTTATTTTTTGTATGAAGCAATCTGTTGTATTCTGCTTTTGCTTGATTAATTGTTTAGAGTGAGTCTTTTGCCTTTAAAAAAAAAAAAAAACACACACAGCCATATTTTTGATAACATACAAAAATCCAATAGTTAAAACCCAACCACGTTCCTGCCTTTGGTTTACAATTTTAAGCCCAAGTTCCTCTGGAAACTTTCCATCACATGGGGATGGAAGAAACATTAAATAGTAATTGATTTTCTTTTCTGTATTTTGTTTTGATTAAAATGAGAATCCCTCTCATTTATCTTCAGACAGAAAGTAAGCATTGAGTAAGTGGTCTGGTTAATTCAAAAGTAATTTGATCAGAACATCCATAATTTACATTGACTGGAACAGCAGGAAAGATGCTGAGCACTAGCAGATACCAAGCTTATTCATTCAAACAGACTACTCCCATTATGCTTTACATCTTGTTCATGTAAACTACTCTAAGAAACTATAATGACCCACATTTTATAAGGGGGAGACTTACATGCAACTGTGCCCTTAAATGTCATCTGTTAAGCTTGAGTAACACCACAGCCTGCTCACAGCAAACCAGGCTGTGGAGCTGAGAGTGCTGTTTTCCACACAGCTGTGCCAGGCTTGTTTCCAGAGAATTCTGCAGGCTTTGTTATTGATGCTGGGGGAATCAGCATTTGGCCCAGAGGTTTTTACAAATCCAGCTGCGACAGGGTATTTTCAATTCATCCTCAAAGCTTTGGACTCTGCCAGAGAGCACGAGCCATCCAAAACTGCAATTTATAATTCCCAGCCCTTTTGACTTCCAGTGCTTTGCTGTGGTGTAATCTTCAACTCCAGGGACTTGATCTTGGAGGGGAAATCCCATTCTGTGCCTTTATTTCCTGTTAAATTCCAGGGGCACATACCTCAACTCTCAAGGTTTTGCTCTTGTTAAAACAGGATGGCCCAAGTGGACAGTTCCAACTGTGGCAACCCAATTTAAAACAGAATGAAGACAAGTAAGTGAAATCTGAAGGAATAAAGTATCAAGACCTGCAGAGCCACTCAGATACACCAATCCAATTTTATCTTCCCTGCTAGTGCAAATACCCTCACAAGCGAATTTTGCTTGCATCAATGCTTCTGTAAGGGTTGTACTCCACACCAATGACTATTCCTCTGTGGTGTTTCTGGGCAAACTTAATCCCTCCTTATCAGTCAACTGAAAATACTTCATTTTCATCTTATGCCATTGAGGTGACACTGAACAAAAAGATCTTGCCAATTCAAAAATGCAAGATCAAGCCCCTCATTCAGGCTGTGAGGAAGAGGGACAGGAATAGGTAGATCAAAGGTTGCATGTCTAGGACAAATATTGTCAGTGGTGTCTGATTTAGGTGACCAGTCACTTATTTCAAGTTGTCAGGTGACAAATTCACACTTCTGTATTTTGTTACCAGCTATGTGGCCAGTCACACTCCAGAATCCATGGCAGGAAGCTCTGTCATACACAGATACAAATTAAGCGGCATAGGCTGCTTAAAAAAAAAAAAAAAAAAAAAAACCAAAAAACTAGATGGCGTGTTTACAAATTTATATATTTTAAGAAGGAGTGGATTTGCAAAAGCATTGAGTAATCTCATTCAAATTTCCTGCTCATTTCTAATCTTTAAGCAGTTGTGAATTATGAATGAATCAAGGAAAATCAAAATATGTGATGCTTACTCTGGTATAAAATTATTGGTAACTGCAATCTGAAAAAGTTTATGTGAGGGGAAACTGAGGTTGGGACCTACTCATGATCTCCTCATGTATATGAAAAAGAGCATTAGATTGCTTGGTAAGCACAGATAATTCACCCAGCTGCAGGGAATTACGCTCTACCATGAAATTAGAGGGCAAAATGTACTATGGGTTAAGCAGGAGAGGGTTGTAAGTGAGTATTTAAGTGGACGGGAGTAATGAAACAGCTTTGCTTGCACTGAGTCTTCAGCACTAGAGAGGCCCCAGGGGAAACCCTCAAAATGAGTACGGTATGTGAGATACACTGCGGGTCTTTTTTTCCTGCCTTTCCAACCAAAGGGAAGAATGAAGGACCCACCTCGAGGTTTGCTACTTAAAATTCTAACAAAAGTAGAATCCCAGTATGCAAAAAGCAGGACCGTTTATTTAGTAATTAGCACGGGAAACCATTTGTCAGGGAGAAAACCAGCTTACAGCAGATGTAAAAATAAGCCCTGCTCTGCTTTCCATACTCACCAGTGACAATCAGAAGAAAGACTACTCAAATCAAAGGAATGACATTTATGATGCGTCATTGTGGTTCACACTGACTCTAGTCCTCTGGACATTCCCAGTGGAATTGGACTTCTTTACATTCAAGGTCGATTTGGCTTGGCAATGGAAATGCACCACGTTACTAATTCTAATCCTCTCCTTCAAGACCTTTGTGTTTCAACTGTGAAAATATCACTACTCTATAACACCAGTTTTAATCAGCATAGCAGAGTGCAATAAATAAATGCTACTTCGTAGTTTAAAATCTGAATTTAGGCTTTTCAAAGCACTGCCACATCAAAACTTTGACGGTATTTAACTGTCTGAAGATGAATATAAGTGCAAAATTCTAGCTGTAATGGATTTAGAAGTAAAAAAGAAGCCAATAAATGATGTGTTAAAGTCAGTGGAACTATGCAGCTTTGCACTAGGCAATGAATTGACTTTATACATTTTGTAATAATACAAATATTAGGTAGTGGAGGTGGTTTCTTATGGTGTTGTTAAACTCTTTAGGTTTGCTGAGAAGAAAAATTTTAAAATAATAATATTAAGAATAATTTAAAAATGGAGGAAAAGTGTTATGAATAGGGAACCTCAGTCTATTCTTTCCAGTAAAATTATGGCACCTATAAGGAGCAATACCAAGTAGTCTTCATGCATTAAAAGTTCTCTGTTGTTATGAGAGCAATCAAAGGCAAATAAGCATTCCAGAAAATGGTTTATGGTGGTTCTAACACCTTCTTTCACTTCAGGACGGTGAAGGCACTTGTCCAACCAGACAACAAAATGTCCAATTTCCTTCATGCTCGTGCTTATATAAGGTTAAACCATCAGGGTCATATAGCTGTAGTTCACCCCAGACCTAGCTCTGAGCTTTGGGATGCAGTGTACAGGTGAGTGCATCCTGCGGTCCCAGTGAGTCCCTGGTTGCTTGGACATTGCTTGGTCAAGGCTGGAGGAACATGGCCCTGCCTGATCTACAGCAGCAAGCTGAGATAGTTTTATTAATTCAAAGAAACCCTCTACAGCCTAAGAGATGAGACAAGGGAGTCGTGGTTGGATGCCAGACCTTGGAAACTGATGGAAGGGAAAAAGACCTTCCTGTGCTAATTTCATAAAGCCTGCTGTACTGGGGGCTACTTGGCTTAGCTTTGCCTCAGCCTTATTAAACGAGTTCCTCAATACCTTGATTCCTGGCTTTGTCATTCCTTTTCTCTCCCTAACTCGAGGCATTTGAAGGCAGGACATGAGCCTCACACACACACTCCCCAAAACACATTATTTTCCTGCAACCACGTTACAAGCGGCAGAGAATGTGCAAGTTCCTCAGCCTGTGCTCAGTGCCCCCTTTGGTTTTCTTTAAGTTATCTTCTCCTGCTTCCCCCTAATGTAGGTCTGGTAGTAGAAGTGTAGGAAGAGAGCCATGAGGATGAGCATGTAGAGGAAGACTGCAGTGTTGAAACCATCTGGGAACGGGCATTCTGTGAAGAGGTTGTAGGAAGAATGAGCAGCAATGGCCACAAACTGGCACTGGAAGAGGGGGGAAAAAGAAGCAGCAGGATTAGGGAACCTACCTGAGATATAGCTCAAGTGACCATTAGGGCCACCACAAACAGCTGCCACAACATCCTAGTAGTGCCCTCAACCCAGAGCATCACCTGCTTGCCGCTGCTGACATCCCTGGAAAACTTGCCTTTCAAGCCCAACAGTGTTTTCCCAACATGGAAGGGTGTCAAGTGTCCATCAGACACTGAGGCTTGTCCACTGCTGCAGGGGTCAGGTTTGGAATCCAGCCTCTCCTGCAAGGAGCAGATCACTGCCCTTGTGCCACACCTGTGCCATGGGCCAGTATCTGAGATCCTGGAATATGGAAACTAGAGGTTTCCTCCCCAGTGGTAATCAGATTATTATACTCATGAAGATTTTGATTTGCATTTTAGCTTACAGAGAGGAATTACAAATACTACCTTTATTCATTTAAACATTAATCCTCTTTATTTTATTTTTTTTTGTGTATTACTAAGTGACCTGTCTCAATACCATGAAGCAATGAGTTTTACCTTGCAGAAGGATGTTAAATAAAAATTTATTTCCTGCGCTGTAATTCATGTAACCAATACTTTTTCATTTTTTGCAATGTTTTTTTGTTCTGCTTTGCCATTCAGGATAAGTAGGAACTCTGGACCAGCCTTCACTGCAACATTATTTTACATATGTACCTTATTCCTCTTCTCTGGTAATTGCATACTTTTTGTTTGCATAACTTCTTGTTGTGTGGAAATAACTCTCCCACAATCACTGCCCTTGTCTGGAACATTGCATTTGTGGTGTACTTTTGAAAAAACCCAGGGTTTTCAGGATTTATCACCTCTTCACAGATGAGGGAAAGAAAATCCAGAGGGATTCTCTGCAGAAAGAGTCAAACTCACATATTTCTCTTTAATTCACCTGTTTGCTGACAGTTAGACATACCCTTCCTTTTTGAAGGAACTGAATGAAGGCTGCCCAGTCTCCTGCCCTACTGAGAATCCAAAGTTTCCCCGAGTTACTACCCCACACCTCCCAAAATCAAGCTGAGTTTCCAGGGCTCCAGAGAGGAAACATAAAAGGGAGAAATCTACTTGTAAAACCACAGGGTTAACTTTTTTTCCCTCCTTCCCATTACGAAGATGGGGCTCGTTGTTTGGGCACTGAAGGGCTCTTGTGAGTTTTCTGAAATTCAGAGAGGGTTCACCTATGACAGGTGAACTTCTGTGGGCAGCAAACAAAGACTTGGGCAGGGGCCATCACACCCAACATAGAGCAAGGTAGAGATGGACACATGGAACTAATTACCAGCTGCATGATGGTCAGGTAGCGCTTCCACCACAGGTAGCGGTGCATCCGTGGTCCCAGGCTGGCCAGGGCATAGTAACCATACATGAAGATGTGGACAAAGGAGTTCAGCATCCCAATAAAGAAGGCTGAGGAGGGAAGAAGTGAGGATGAACAAGACTCACAACCCATGCAAGACCAACGCTGTGAAGATCTCACAGCCATTATGATGATGCTTTCAAAAAACATCACATTGCCCCCATGCATGAACCTTCAGTCTAGGCTCTGTCTTGGAAGCATGCCCTCTTCCTCCTTCTCTTTTCGGCATATAGAATCACAGAATCAGGGGATGGTTTGGATTAGAACGGACCTTAAAGACCATCTAGTTCTACCCCTCTGCCATGGGCAGGGACACTATCCACTAGACCAGGTTGTTCAAAGCCCTGTCCAACTCGGCCTTGAACACTGCCAGGGTTGGGGCATCCAAATATATCCAGCCCATATCCAGCCTTTGGAGACAGAGAAGAGCATCAAAGGCAGAGGAGAGAGTTTTTTATCTTCTGACCTAAGCATTTCATGACATTCCGCTGCCATGTAGCCAAAATGGCTTCCCAAAAAGGAACACCCCAGCCTCTTGTATAGGGCCTACTTAGTACTCAGATGCTTCTCTTCCAGTGGAGCAAACAAAGAAGCACTCCTGGTGGGAAAAAATCAGAGCAGTAAATGAAATGGAGAGCCAGAACCCGGGCTGCTGCAGCAGGCTCTCTGAGTGGGAAGCGAGGGAGTGCTGGTCGGGGATGAGACACACATAGACCTTGTGTAGGACGTTACTTCTTCTGTTTGGACACATTCTGTTGGCACATTCTCATTCTGGATGACGCAGTGAATGTAGCAGTCTAAATAGCCCGAAGAGCTGAGCAGATGGCATCATCTCAAATGCACATGTTTTTCACACCTTTGGAAATAGGTGAGCTTCCTACCTGCCAGTCACCCCATCTGCACAGTTAATGCTACCTCCACAGCCCAAAAGAGCCCTGAAACACTAGGTTTTATTACATACCTTGTCCTCCAGGCACATATTTGACCCCTGACCACCAGTTGAACAGCATAGTGCTATGATGGTACACGTGCAGGAAAGTCACCTGCTCTTGTTTCTTGCGCAGAATAAAGAAAACCTGGAAGAAGCCAGACAAAGGAAAACCTTGAGTCTATGTGTTTAGACTAAATATTTCCCAATAAAAAGTTATAAAAATAGCTAATGGTGATTCTCAGTCTCACAAACCCATTTCCTCTGCTGTCGATAAAAACTGGTGAAAATCAACACGTGCAATAGATCTTATGTTATCTAGAATGGTGGATGGGGGGGGAACTGGAAAGCAGAATTTCTCCCACAGAGCCATGATTTTTATCTTTGGATTCAGCTCCCAAGGTCCAAAGAGGACACATCTGAGACTCTGACTGAGCTTCCATACAATTTGCAGCTGCTTGGGTCTGGTTGGTTTCAAGGCATAGGTTAGATGTTTGCTGGTACCAGACAATGATCCAAAGAAAAAGCGCTGTGTGGAATGCCTAAACCTTTCTGGAATTTGAATTGGTAAAAAGAATGTATTTGCCAGCTGATTATGTGTAAGGTCAGTGTATTTCAGCATGCACATTCTTACATGCACATAACAAAAAGTGAACCTGCTTTTCAGGGACTTAGAACTGTCAAAAAGCTGATTTCGCTGCTGATGGAAACAGAGAGAGGAATGGCCAAACCACTGGCAATGGGCCTAGGAGGGCTCCGGGTGCTGATTCACATTTCAGACATTGTGTTGTCCCCAAAGAGCACTAGACTATGAAGATTTAGGCCAGGACACAACTTCCTTCTGCTGAGCAAGCAGGGAGGTGGGATTCCCTTGTTAGTTCAGTCATCTAGTTAGTTCCTTTATAAAGCGGTACTTCCTTCAGGTGAGCTTTCAATGTCACATGGGACACAAACCTTCAGTTGCACAGCTTTGGGACAATCTGTGGCAGCAAAGACACCAGGTCCACTTGCAGTTTCTTTACTGCACAACTAACCACTATTAAACCACTGTTGCCAGGCAGCCAGTGGAACAGAAGCTAAGATTTTGGGGCACCCCCTGACAATAGCCAAGGTGAAAGCCGCTCTCTTAGCACTGTGCCCACCTGCAGGAAGAGTGCTGGGGAGTGAGGATGTGCAGCCACTGGGATGGAGACAGGCAAATCAGACAGCAGCAATTCCTTCCTGGAAAGAAGCTTTTGAGGAAGCCTTGCAGCACAATATCCAGCAGTGCTGCTGGGCTCTCACAGGCCAAACGCTGTCAAAAAGCAGCCTGCAGAAGCTGAGCCGTCTTCTTTAACAGCATCAGCCTTCACTCCCACAAACAGGCAGAGCACAACACGCGAAATCAGCTCTTACTGAGAAGCGCCGAGCAAATCAATACAGGATCAGCCGAGGACATTAACTTTTGGCACCCTGCCCCTTTCTGACAAGGAAGTGATTTATTTCCAGCACCAATCCCGCTATGAAGCTGAGCCCTCCTTACCGTATCCAGCAGCTCGATGACTTTGGAGAAGAAGAACCACCAACACACTCTTGCCATCTGCTGGGCAGCACAAGGCACCGCGGTTAGACCTTTATCCAAAATCGACATATTTTCAAACATGCACTATGTGAACCCTGCCCACTTGGGAACAGGAATAATTAAGGAGTTCTTTTGGGCTTTTGTTTTGTTTGGTTTTGGTTTTGCCTGATAGCAAATACCTGAAAAGCTGAAAAGATAATATCTATGCTTGCATCTGTTCAAAGCCTGGTTACATCTGGAAGAGAAGCATAGTAGCTCCAAATTCTACCTGAAAAAAACTCATGCAGCGTTTTGGGAAGCTGAAGCTGGTGTGATCCAATCCCCCTGTGATGACCAGATAAGGAATAATTTTAGCCAAATCCCTGTGCTAGAAGAAATGTTGAGTAAGATTAATGTCACACAAAGTTAAGGATATAAAAATTGGTTTTCTTGTTGAAAGCGATCGCCCAGAATCCTTACAATCAATGCAAAGAGTCACATATATTTCAGAGTTAATTTGAAATATCTATAATTAACATCTATCTCCAGATAGTAAGATCAACCTCTCTGCGGTGATCGAAGAGCAAACTTAGATGGCTGTGTTGAGTGACGATGATTAATTTTAAAGAACTAAAGCGAAAGGCAACAGTTTAAGCAGATAAATTAGTGAAATAGATTTACAAGCAATAAACCAGAGTAAAAGCCTTCTTAGGCATGCAAATTGCCCTTTATGAGCAAAATAATCTGCACACCCATGGGAGGGCAGGGCCTAAGACAAGCTTTTTAGAGAACTGTACCCGCATTCCTAGTTCACTCCGGCTGTAATCCACTGGCTGGCACAGGTAGCTGTAGTTGCCCAAGACTGAAGTTACCAAAAACTGAAACAAAGGAAAAATAATAGAAATCAATTTTCTATTGTTCAAATAGAAAATGTGTTCAAAGCCACCTGTTCCAAAAAGTTATGCATATTAATGCTAAGGTAATAGAGTATTAATGTAATTCTCACTGACAGAAAATCCATGTAATTTATACAGCTGAGCAAATAGTAAAAACCTAAAACAAAGTACTTCGCATCCTTGTTGGAATCTCAAAAAGAAAATTTGGCCTGGGCATATTTGTAACTCTTTATTTAATCACTGGAGCGCTCAAAATTATTTCATCAGGAATAGTGAATTCTAGTCCTCAGATGGAGTAGTGTTTGCCCAAAGAAAAAAAAAAATGCAATTTGTGTTAATGTAACAACTGTGATACAAACTAAAAGGACATATTTGTCAACATCAAAATGTTTTTGGAACCTATTTGGCTGTGTTCTCTTGAATAGTTTTTGGTGGCCTAAATAAACAAGGGAAAGGCTCGTAGAAAAAATAAGCAGTAAACAGTGTCCTCAACACTCCCAGCAGCAGGAAGCCACAGTGTGCTTGGCTTGACTCCTGGAGAGGACTGCCCCAGTCTGGAAAATCATAGAATCAGAGAATGTTAAGGGGTTGGAAGGGACCTGAGGGATCATCGAGCCCCAACCTCCCTGTTGTGGGCAGGGACACCTCCCACTAGAACAGTGTTTCTCACTCTCAGAGATGGATCCCCTCACCAGCCAGTCACGAACAAAAATGAGGTTCCACGTCCTCCGTACACTCTGTGTTTAATGGGGAGATCTCAACTTTCAGCTCATTCATTCAGGAACCTTTCAGTGTTAATTTTATGAATGACAGGAAGATTGAGAAACGGGAGGGAACGTGGTACAGCGGGGCAGTGCTGCTCCTCTTGTGGCAAAACACGGGCACGTCCAAGTCAGCTCCCACTCCCTGGGAGCAGGGAAAGCTGTTTCAAATGGTTCTGGCTTTCAAACCCTTCCCAGGTGCTTGCCTAGGAGCCAATCCTGTCTCCTCACCTCGTAAAACATGTAGCTTGACAATGCCATCATGGATAGATTGTAGGATACCAGCAGGCCCCTCAGCTCCAGGGGTCTCCGCTGCCGCATGAAGAAGGGCCCCAGTGCCACAACAAGGAGGTAGGAGGCAAAGACAAGCGTGACTGGAAGTGGAGAGTAGACCAGAGGCCATGGGTCTGTCCTTGGATCTGAAAAGCAAAACATACAGCTAAAGCTGGCACATCTCACACCCTGCAGGGCAGATACCTTTATTACCTCCCTTTAGCACACTCCCTGGTAAACAGAAAGTTGGTATCTTGTGTGTCTTTACAATGCTGTGCCACAGTCCTTCTCCTGCCCTGGAGTCGCACATGCCAGACTCTGCCAAAAGGCTTTAGCACAACACTGGGGCTGAGACTGCAGTACTGGAAGAGAAACCTTTCCTGTGAGGAGCTGGAGCCCCTCCCCACAGGCTGTAAGACTGTCCCACACCTGGGCAAAAGAAGCAGTCCAAGGCATTGTGCAGGGATGAACAGAACCAAACAAACCAACAGTGGCTCTTCAGGAGTGTAAATCTTTCCTGCTTTTCCCATTATTTCTTTTCTGCCACACCATCCTGAAGACATCTGAAATTCTCCACATTTTCATTTTTATACCTGTATTCACTAGCAAATGACATTCAAACTCTGATCTCTGCTAAAACAGCCCTTCAGTCCTACAGGAAAGGGAAACTCAATGGACTTTCTGTCATGCCACCTCCTCCTAATCCTGCCTCATCACCCACAGAAGTGCAAGATACATTTTATTTGCAAAAGCATCCCAGTTCACATTCAAGCTTTCCTCTCCTGTTCCCATTGTGGTCACTGCTCTGCTAAACTTCCTCAGCATCTCCCTTTGCATCCTGATCTGCCATTCCAAAGCTCCAGACCCCTCACACTGTTTTAGCCCTGGGTTTCTTGTGGAAGTCCTCTATTGAATTTCAGTCATTGGCTCACTGGTGATTTCTTGTTTCAAATTCTACATCTGTCCACACGACTCTGTTAATCCCCACCCATTCTAAACCTTCCAGTTCTTTGCTATGGCTCTAAAGGGCTGTGTCAGGAGCTCTTTTATATTCCATTTCTGTATTTAACAGTTTGCCAGAAGTTCTGAATCCCAATTTACACTCTCTCCTGAAATTCAAATCCTGAAACATTTACAGCTTGAGCATCATGCCCCATGTTGTGCTCCTTGCAAAGCCACCATGCAGACCTGCCATTCTACCTTAATGGCATTTTTTGGCTTTTCCTTACGTCCAGGGACCCAACAGAGCTCTTTGGGACCAAACTGGATTGGCAGAACCTCTGGCTATATGAAATTTGAAGTCTCCTCCCTGTAAAATGTCAAGCCTCTGAGGATTGGTTTCTGTCAATATTTCAGTTGATAATGGGTTTTACTGGCATCACAAAGAGTTTAAACCTCAAAATATTAACCCTTTGGTCTAATAAGCTTTCCCATGGCACACCAATATGCACTTCCTTTAGAATTCCAGACTTAACAGGAAATCCTGAGCGCAAATTGCTCCTTGTCCTGTCAGAGCCCATTGTACATCGAACATAAAGCTGCTGAGACAGGCGAAATCCCCCATTCTTTCAACCCTTTCTTTGATCCAGCTGGAGTGTCCCTAACATATATTTAAAGACTTAAGGGAAGTTTGTCATCATGGAGAAATCTGCCAGGTGAGAAAAATGTGGGCTCCTATGAGGATCATGTTCCCTCTAGGTTTGTTCCTGATCATGCTATTTATGCAAAAATTCCTGTTTAAAACAGCATTTCTACTTACCTCCACTTTCAAGAACCCAGCTGTAGAATTCCTGAGTTTTCTGCCAGGTTGAAGCCATCACAAGTTCTGGAAAGAAATTAGAATTAGCATCCCCAGGATCATACTAACCTCACTTATCCTAGCCTTGACTGAGTCTTAAATAAGGAGGCTCCTTAGACAAAGGCTCAGGACCACAGCTAATGGAAAGAAAATAGTTTGTTTTCTAGGAACTGAAATTTTAGACCAGGATTAAAGTTACATCTAAAAAAGGAGGAAGAGAACCCCATACAATGATTAGCTATTTAACTTCCAGAATTTATTTATTTAATCAAAGTAATAATAATTTATTTAATTTCTAGATTTTGATTTTTTTGTTGAGGTTTCACCTCTAAAAAATACTCTGAGTAGCTGCCTGTGAACTACCAGAGCCAGAAGCTTCATGTACCATGCTGGCAAATCAGTCACAGGGTATTTTGTGTAAAGCATTCTGGTCACAACTTTCTCATGAGGACACACACCAGGTGGCATCACTGCATCCTTCTGCAGGCATTCTTGGATATTCCCAATGCTAGAAGGCAGTTAGAGATTAATTCAGTACTGCTGCAGCTCCAGAGGTGTTAACAGAGCTTTGTTTGTTCTTTGGCTTTCTGAGGTCCAGCTGGTACATTAACTTCGTTTTATCTTGTATATATTCTACAATATATTAAAGTAGAATACTCATATATATTATGATGCTCCTCCTCTTCCCTTCTTTCCTTTAGCAGGGAGACATTTTCAATGGCACTTGGAGGTTCACCTAGAAAACACTTTACTGCAGTTACTTTCAACATCTCATGTTATCTGATCCAGTTCTCTCCATTAGCAAATACACAGGACCAGGGCCCTCCCAGTCTCATCTCCGGCTGGTATTGAGAAAAGCACATTTTCTCCCTTGAATTCTCATAGACTAACATGCCCCTGGCACACACAGGTGGCAGACTTGTCCAAATTTCTCTTTCCATATTTGTCTCCTGCAGCCAATCATCGCAGTCAAATCTCTTCTTGGTTTCCCTGACACACACCCAGAGACACCCAGCAGGTCTCATACCCATCCTGACACACAGACACATGCCCTTGTAATCCGGGCAGAACCTGCCAGCACTGAGTTTACTCGGTGATTATCAGCTGGCACAGAGTCAATCCAGCAGGGATTTCATACGGTTAAATGCCCTCAAACAATCCATACACATTCCAGCTCACTCCACCTCCTTTCCCTCCCTCCCAAACCGTGGAGGAAACCCAGGAAGGAGGAAAAGACTCACCCCAGCAGTGCAGCTGGCTCTGAACATCCCTCTCCTCAGGGGTGTCCTCGGGATGTAGCCACTGGGTCGCCTCACTCCGGGTGCACATCGAGGCAGCAAAACAAGGAACTGCAGACACTGTGCTCGGCTTTCTTCTCCACAGGTGAGGTGAGTACATCACCTGCTGGGTCCCACACAGCTGTGGTGGATCTTCATGCCCCCTAGGCACGGATCTTCATGCCTCTCATTCAGGTGTCCCAGCAGTAGCCACCAAAACCCCACCGCGAGCTGCGGGCACCGTGGTGTTGTCTGGTAGCTTTGCCAGAGCAGAGGTTACATCACATACTCCTCCCCCACCCTCTCTTGCCTCTCCCCACATGATCTCTCAGATTAGGGAACTGGTAAAAGGAGGGAATAGAATGCGGAAGAGGACTGGGATTCCACAGGAGGGAACCACTGACCTTTAGTGTCACGCTTGGGAGCCTGGCCAAGTGGGAACCAGGCCAGCATTTCTTCTGCAGGTTTCCTCAGGACATGCCATGACAGCTTTGCAAACAGTACAAGACGAGGGATCATGCCTGGAAACTGGTCTGTTTGGAGCACTCCTTCAGCCTATCACAAGGGCCTGTCAACAAGCCTTTTGTGTGTTCAAAATATGTGCAAACCACCAAATGAGGGAGCAGAGAACAGTGGGAACACTCACTCACTCACTCACTCACTCACTCACGGGAGGCAGAGAAAACTCAGCTGGAATCACCCCTCACATCCAGCCTCTGTCCCTGGGGGAGTCACATTTTTTGCTTTTAAAGGTACGGGAACACCTTTATTGTTTTTAAAGGTATGGGAAAATATTTTGAGGGGTTTCACAGTGGTATCAAGTATCCCCCACTGTGATCTCCAGCAGCCATATCAAGGGAAGATGCAGAGAGCCAGAGTCAGCAGCAGGTCCAGTAGTGAGGGCAGTGCCTGTGACTCAGTCCCACGTGGAGGTGTCGAGGCAGAACCAGCACCCTGGAACCCGACCCCCACCCACCAAGAAAGAACTCAAAGCCAAGTGATGGAGTCACCAAGCTTGGCCACCTGGGGTTAACCTGCCCCTGGGGTGTGGATATGTCCTTTAATTTTCCCAGTGAGCACAGTTTATTAGCAGAACTCCCCCAAAAAAATGAGGGTAGCCCCATTTCTCGTACCAATGCCATGTGCCTGTCATCAGATACATCACAAGCATTTCTGAAGGACAAAACACCAAAGATTAGCTTTTGAAAGCAGCTTTGGGAATTAGGCATATCATGTGGTGGTGGTTTTTCCTTGAAACACATCACTTGTTGATGGTGCTGGACAATTACTGTGTTTTCATGATATGTGGAAACTACGGAAGAATTTAAACAGATACTTTTGGGAAAGGTGATTTAGGGTGAAGGTTTTGAATTTTGAGGGTCAGAAGGGCCATCCAGTTTAGGAAAAGATTTGACTGATTTTTGGTACAATACAATCCAGGGTTTTCTTGATTCAGGCTCAGGGAGACGATGGTGAATTTTACACACTTTTTTTTTTTTTTTTGCTGATCTTCCTAAAAATTTAAAGTTTTTTAATTGCTCATGAATCAACAGGTTTCATTTCTGTAGTGTTGGTGCCCCAGTCCTTCAAAAGTTTCAGTGATTCATCTATGTGAATCAGGGGAAGTAATAAATCAGACCAGCCTTTTCTATATGTTATGTGTCTGTATTTTATGATACCTATCTGGTAACTTCAAGTAATGTTTGCTGAGCTATTTATATTGATGTGTAAGACTCAGAATTACAGACACAAACTTTTCCATCAAACTTCTTTTCTACTCTGATGAAAAAAAATCGGCTGAAGTGAATTTTCCCCAATTTCATTTGGGGCAAAGTATTTTATTGTTCACATAAACTGACTTTTCTTTTTTTTTTTTTTAAATACCATGAAGCATATTTCGTGTTTTAAAACCTGTCCTGTTCCTGAAGTATTCCCAGTGGTGCTGTTGCAGATGTTCACTAGCCTGGCTGGCAGATGGAGAGATGACATCAGTAATGTGGTACTTTTACACTCTAGGAATGGGTGCCCTTTCATGAATGACAGTACAACTGTGAGGGCAGCTCTGCAGGGACCACACACAAAAGCCTCAGGGCTTTTGGTTTCAGCAAAACTCAATAGAAGAGAAGAGAAGAAAAAAAAAAAATTGCTCCTTCACTGGAATAGTATTAGGGGAGCTCTGAATGCCAAAGTGAATTGGGTTTTTCATTCATTGACTTGTCAAGAAAAAAGGGAATTGCAGGGACATGGATTACAGCCATAGTAATAAGCAACTCCATTGTGCACAGTATGTGACAGCTCAGAAAACTCCATCAGAGATTTAAAAGTTGGCATATTTTAGCTAATTTAAAACCTGCCTCTGTTCTGCATATATTTTGGGTGTTTGCCACAAAATCATTATCACTAACAAATACCAACAGTAAAACAATTCTGAGGGCTTTTAGACAATGCAATTTTTGCTTTGCTGTTGCTTTCAACCAAAACTGTACTAAAAGCACAGATTAGCAAAACAGACCTGCTTCAATACTTGAGAAAGACAGGGAGGAGGGAGCCAAGCTCATCTGGATATCCAGGCTACGTCATATAGAGTCATAGAATATACGGAGTTGGAAGGGACACAGAAGGATCATCAAGCCCAACTCCTGGCCCTGTGCAGGACAGCCCAAAGATCCCACCATGAGTCTGAGAGTGGTGTCCAAATGCTCCTTAAGCTCTTTCAGCCTTGGGGCTGTGCCCACTGCCCTGGGGAGCCTGTTCAGTGCCCAACCACCCTCTGGGGGAAGAACTTTTTGCTGATAGTGTGGTGATACTCTCAACACCACAGCAGACTTAGCAGATTATAGAGTCATGTAGTGGCCTGGGTTAGAAGGGACTTTAAAGACCATCTCATTTCAACCCCCTGCCATGGGCAGGGACACCTTCCACTGTCCCAGGTTGCTCAGAGCCCCATCCAACCTGGTCTTGAACACTACCAGGGTTTAGACACCCACACCTTCTCAGGGCACACTGTGCCAAGGCCTCACCACCTCACAGGGAAGAATTTCTTACTAATATCCAATCTAAACCTACTCTCTGTCAGTTTGAAGCCATTCCCCCTTGTCCTGTCACTCCAGACCCTTGGAAATAGTCTCTCTCCACCTTTCTTGTGGGCTCGCTTCAGGTACTGGAAGGCCACAATCAAGTCACCCCAAAGCCTTTTCTTCTCTCAGCCTTTCCTCACAGGAGAGGTGCTCCATCCCTCTAACCAATCTGACCAGCCTGTGGGCTTTCCTATTCCTTCCTCCACTTCATACAAAGAAGATGTACTGTGGTACACGTCTGAAGTGCAAAACCTTATCTCTTGTAGCAATGCTTGTTGTAGCTGTCAGCAATTTAGCTAACTCTCATTGATCAAAATTCCTTATCCACCTAAAAAGTTTCATTTAACACAAAAATAAAATTGTTTGAAAAATGAGAACTGCTTCTTGCTGTTACTCAAGCTGTTACAGCAAGTTTTTTTACTTTTTCAGTCTTTAACCCACTGGTATGTTATTATTTCAGTTATCCGCTGAATCCAGGCCAAGTCCCACAAGGGCAGGACAGTCTCAGATCCAACATTCCATTTACGTTTTCTTCCACGGTGTTATAAAGGTGTAAGGTGTGTGTATACAACACCAATAAGCAACAAGAATATTTAACTAGTTAAGGACCACAACCTCAACTACCAGCACACATTTAAAGATTTGAAGACTCTTGCTACCTTCTAAAACTTGCATATACCTGGCCCTTGGAAAACCTGAATGCCACTGAATTCCCTTCCTATGCAGTTTAACTGAACCAAACCTCTCAAGTGTTTTATGCATGCAGATATTCATATTGATATGCAGATATTTAAAATTACTAGTAATTTAACCTCTGTATGAAACTGGCTTCAACAAGATCTAAGTGCCAGAGCTGTGGATGCCACAGGACAGGAAGGAAGGTAAAAACCACACAAATCTCTTATTCAGCTCGTATCTACATCTGCACTCTTGCTAAAAAAGGTCTACAGCCACTTATGGGATGATGTACTTCCTAGTCATGGGAAGTTCAAGGGCAGGATCAGACTGTCAACACTACGAGCAGATGCAGCCCTACCTTGCTCCTTGGCAAGACTGTCCTCCAGAGAAAGCTCTGAACTTCAGGAATGGCATTTTCGTGAGGACATTTGTCAAAGGAGGGTCGTGCCATCTCCTCCTACTTCATTTTAACAATCACATCTGCTTTCGATTGCCAACGACAGAAACAAATGACAGCTGGTTTTATGAGCACTCCCTCAACAAAGGGTGGCACAATAATAGATGTTTTAGCAGCAATAGAATTTCCTGCAGAATAATAATTGAATGATGACGTTTGTTTTGCTAATATGCAATTGCCAGATTGTATGTGTTTCTGGAGAAATACAGTGATTTCAGGTGACAATCAACCATCACTAAAACCCTCTGAAAACCTAACCAAACTTTTTTTGGGTCTAGTCCACAAAGCTCTTGTGCATGAAAAAGTCCAAACTCACATCTATTGAGAGCAAACAGAAGTCCTTAAGATGCACAGTGAAGCCGTTGAAGGAAGAAGCTCCTTCTGGCACAGGGATTCTGTTTCTCGATTGCCTCACTTATGCATCATGCAACCAATTGCACAGACCTTGGAAGGTTTAGAACAGATTACAGGAAGAAAGATTTGGCAGAGGTACTGAGCAGCCTGTCTCTATGCATAGGACTGGAAGATTACAGCAGCTCCTGTGTAAATTATGGCCCTAAAAACAAGAATGTTAATTTTACCAGCATAGAT
The DNA here is from genome assembly GCA_013396775.1 of Cephalopterus ornatus. Lineage (NCBI taxonomy): Eukaryota > Metazoa > Chordata > Aves > Passeriformes > Cotingidae > Cephalopterus > Cephalopterus ornatus. The sequence continues at coordinate 91,606 of VZRE01003328.1, read as the reverse complement.
TTTTCTTCCGCGTACAATATATGAAGTTTACTCTGAGGTCTCAAAAAAGTCACTTGGCCTCCCCACACCTCAGTTCCCAGACCTGTAAAGCAGAAGGAAATCTTGCCTCTCTCCCAGGAGTGAGGTGAAGGTGACCTGCAGTTAGTGGAGAGCCAAATCCAGCATATTCCACCCATTTGGGTACAAACCAGGTCCTGGCTCTGAGGCTGTTATCTTTGTGACCTTGGGCAAGTGATTTCAAGTGTGAACATCTTACAAGACACATAAATTGCGGTGTCTATATCTAACTAACTTCTACAATGCTTAGAGGAGTTTTAAGGACTGCTCCAGCTGCCCGCACATAGGAAGCTATGGACATTCAGGATACCCTAAGGCATCTCACCTGACCTCCCACTGTTCTGGTAGTCAAAGGATTCCTGCAAGTTCCGTGCCACATCTGTGAGCTCCACATGGATCTCAGAGCTATCTTAAGGCATCTCCAGCGGCACCAGATACCCACCTATGTATAGGCATCTGAACTGAGTCCTCTTTGCTTCTATACCTACCTCTTTTTAGTCTTGCCTAGTTACTTGACCAGTTCTTTGAGGTAAGAATCTTCTCTCATTGTGTGCTTTTGTGACCATGCATTAGTCTTGGCTGTAGGAGCCTGAAGCAGCCCTGTCTCCCAAAATGAATTCCCAAAAGCCTCCCAAGCCTAGAGAACTCAGAAACCTTTGGCTTTCATCTCCAAATCTACTGTCCATTCAGCATATTTTGGATCAGTATTGTTTCAAAGTTGCACTGTGACTGGCAAGGAGAAGTGACTTCATGCTGATCCCAAACATCATTCAAAAACCTCCCAGAAATTAGCTCAAAAATATGTCTTGACCAGTTGGGTAATAACAGCCTCTTATTAAAAAAACCTGCAGCCCTTAGGCATGGTGGCAGCAAAGAGGTTTTTATGCTAAAATCTTGGCCAGACATAAGAAGCCAAAAGAAAGAGATGGTTATGATTTAGACATTAGCTTGAGCGTTATCTCACCAAGCTTTACATGCCCAGTTCAGAACTGGTGACTCCAGGACCCAGGAATGGTTGGACAGAGAAGCAGGATCCTCCAGCAACCTACTTATCTGCCATAACTCAAAATGTCAGTTTTAGAAAAGAGGTGTCCCTTGGACTTGCACCTTTCTCTCAGTTTGCTACAGAAGGAGTCATCACTGATGATGAACTGTGAATCAGGGCAATAAAACTGGAAGGAGAAATCCCAATCCAAGGGATTCCAGGAACATTGTTCTAGTCCTAGAGCTCTACAAAGAATACAGAATGAACCAGATTGTCCCAGGCCTCTAGTATAAGCGGCACGTGGATTTCCAAACCCAGACCTCATAGCATTTCCAATATGCCTGAGCCATGGGCAGAACACACATTTAATTCCTGATATAAGTAGTAAAGCATCCACATAATGCGACCACAGTGTTTGATCTGAAATGGTGACCCCTGCCTCTTATTTTCCCATCTGAAATCAAGGGAATATAAAATCTTTATAAAACTCTCTCTTGATAATACTTGAATGCTTCAGTCTTCTTCAGAACTTTCCTCTTCCATTTCACTCCCACACAAACCCACCAACAGCACTGAACAGAGAAATTAATTCCGACCAGCTGTTCCTGAGGAAGGGAAAGTACATACTGGAACTTGCCACCGAACATCCACTGACACTGGAGAAGGGATTCTCTCTTCCTTTGCCTCTCCCCTGCCTTCTGATGTTCCTCCACTCTGTGTACCCAGGTGATAAAGCAGGTCAGTCAAACCAGACTTTACTTCAGAAGCTGAAGAGAGATGTAAATGGGGCACAGATGTTGTGCAGGCCACCTGCAAATGACTGGGGCTCCCCCCACAGGAAAGAGGATGCTCTTGTAACTGAAATGCTGCTGTTAAAAGAAAATTATGTGTATTTGGGTCTTCCAACCAGATGCTCTGCCTTACCACACCAACATCTGTCGGCCTCACGGTGATCCTGAAAGTCTAAGACATCTCTGCCTCTTCTTGTTCACCTGGGAGATACCCGTATCATCTCCCCTCTGCAAAGATGTCCCCTCTAAATTAGTCTTACCTAAATCTCTCTGTGATGGTACCGTGCTGCAATCCCCTTCTGTTTCAGCCCTACACCTGGAGAAACCTCCCCACAGAAATTAGTAAGGCTACTGTCTCACTCCTTCTCATCATCAAATCTTTCACTCTAATTATGCCTGAAAATCCCTGACATGTGGTGGCCAGCAGGCAACGGCCAAACCAGGATGTGATGTCTCCCCAGCTCTTACCACTTTACTTTTTATTCCCATTTTGCCTACTTCTGCCTTTATCCTGCTCATGTCTGCAAAGCACTTGATTGTGTCTAACATGCAGATTGCAAGCTCTGCAGAGTCTGATTCCCCATGCACTGACTACCAAAGTATTTATGGTAGCAATAAAAATTGAGGATGCAAAATCCTCTTTGCTCCCTTAATGATCTGGTACATCTGCTCCCAGTGATCTGGAAGCCAAATAGAGCAGATATTTATAGGAGCCAGAAAATGAGCAGTTCGACTTTCCAACTTCTAATGGTGGATTGTGTAGCCAATAGGTAGTACGGAATGTTCTGATCTCTGTCCTCCTGATGCAATTACTGTTTGGAGAACAGCAAAAACCTCCCTGAAACTGCCTTACATTTACAGTGGCAAAAAAGATTCATCATGGTCCGTCCTGAATCTCTGTCTATACATGGCCTGTGGGAAATAGGAGATCTTGCCTTGAGTTAAGGTAACCCAGAACAAAAGGCACAGTGACATGGAATCCTTACTGAGGCAGTGTGCCTTCATTCACACTGAAAGAGTGGTGACTGCCCCACTGCAGAGAACTTCGGATGGATTTTATATATTGCTCTCACAGCAATGACTGCGTTCAAGTGCCCAGGGCCAGGTTGGATGGGGCTCTGAGCATCCTGATCTAGTGGAAGGTGTTCCTGACTTGGAAAAGAGGATCTTTAAGGTCCCTTCCAACCCAAACCATCCTGTGATTCTATGAAAAGAGAGTGGGGAAAAAAATGCTACTCTTCCTCCATTTATTGCAGAAAAAGCATGAGGTTGTGCGACTCCAGTTCTAGCAGACTCCTTAGGCCTGTGGTGAATCAGTCAATAACTAGCAGGGCCATGTGCAGTCAAACAGCTGCTGAGCTGCATCGTAGAAGTAACTGATGTGAACCCTTTGGAACTCCCTGAGGTGTTAAGAGCCTTAATTACTGTTTACATATGCTCAGAGAACTTCATATAAGGACAATATGTTCATGGGAAGCATCATTAATATCACTGCTGCTGCCGGCTAGTGCAGTCCTGGTAAAGGTGACAGCAAATTAGCCAGAGTAACATGCAGGAATTCCCTCTCCTCCAGCTGCAAGTTGCAGCAGTGGGAATTCTCCTGGTTTCCATGTCCCTGCAATAGCATCACCTATTATGGCAAGTCAACCTACCCTGTAGGCACAGGTCTTGTCATACTTCCAGGCTTTAGTCCAAACCCTGAGGGAGGGTGTGGACTAGGAATACTGCTTTGGTAGCTCACTGCACTTCCAAGTTGCAAAATACTTCATCCTTCCTTCTTATCTTAATTACTGTAGGAAGTTTGGAACTGATCTGCTGGGGATTGTACAGGCTCCTGGGTTGGTGGTTTTGTCCTTGCTGCCCTTATGGGGCTTTGAGACACAATCTTCTACATCCCAGTATAGGAAAACCGTTCCTAATGATAGTGTTCTCCTACAGCTGGAAGTCAACAAACTGTGAGGAAAATGTTGATCTCTGTCACAGGAGATACAATGGAATACAGAGTAGGCACTGACATTGGAAGGAAAGTCTGCTTCTGACTATGCAGGTCACATACCTGTGTCTCTTTTTTTGTAAAAAAAAAAAAGAAAATGGAGGGTGTCCCATTTGTCTTCAATTGTCCTTCACCAGACCAAGGAAGCCTTTCCAATGACTTTCTGTCATGAGGAGATTTAGACAATTAAAACATGATATAATGACTGTATAGCTAGCAGTGCCCCAACTAATGACATAAAGAAAGCAGACAGAAGAAAAAGGGCCTCCTTTTGCAAAAAAATGTCCACTTGGCTCATGGGTTTCCTTAAGACTGAAGAGACTGTGCACTCAAATTAGAATAATATGCTGAGCCCCGGGTAGGTATTTCCATCTCTATGCTAAGTAGGTAAGGCAGAAGCACAGATTTAAAGGTTTCCTGCTGCTCCTTGCAAAAGCATATCCAAAGGTATGCATTTAGGACTCTGGTAAGTGCCAGCACAAGTAGTCATCAGGATGGTTTTGCAGTGCCAGAATGGCCCTCAACATAAATCATCTGTAGGTCTCTCTCACTCTGCTTTTAAATGTGTTCACTTTGGGATCTCACAGCCTCACCTGCCCAGCCCCAGGAGTAACATCCCAGCTAAAAAAAACCAGTTGCCACAGTCAAAGGTGATGAGGGAAGGGCTGAATCTCACATCTGAGTGCTTGCAGTCATATCCTGGGAAGCTGGTGAGACAGCCTGCGAGTTCACTCAGCAGCATGTGGCAAGAAGGTTTCCATCTCTTCCATCCCCACTGATTTGCCACACAGGGGACAGACCAGTTGTGGTCCAAATTTATAGAATAACCCACCCCGCGGCATTATCAGAGAATCACTTCTGTCAGGTCCCTTATAGATCAGTTTAATGGATTATCAGAGATACCACGTAGATCTCAGGCAAACCTCCATTCCCTCTGAGCCACCTGCAAGTCAGCCATGGATGCCAGGGCCCAGTTGTGGAGTAGGGACTGATGCCGGTTATTTTATTAACTGAACATCTTCTTGTCATGCAGCCATGAGTCTTTATTCACATCTCAGGCATCACAGTCTCTTCTTTTGTACTTGGGAACATTTAACAGCTGCATCTGCTGCAAAAACAACTTCTTCAAAAAGTTGGCATGAGTTGGCTTAGCAATATCATCATAGAATATCCTGAGTGCGAAGGGACCCACAGGGATCATCAAGGACCTGCACAGGACCCTCCAAGAACCCCACCATGTGCCTGAGAGTGTTGTCCAAGCACTCCTTGAGTTCTGTCAGGTTTGGGACCCTGACCACTGCCCTGGAGAGCCTGTTCAGTGCCCAACCACCCTCTGGGGGATGAACCTCTTCCCAGTATCCAGCCTAACCCTCCTTGACACAGCTCCAGCCATTCCCTCAGGTCCTGTCACTAGTCACCACACAGAAGAGATCAGTGCCTGCCCCTCCTTCTCCCCTCACGAGGAAGTTGTAGACAGCTATGAGGGCTCCCTTAGGATGCCCTGCAATTGGACTACTGAGATAAATTAAGGGTTTTTTTGTCATAACCAGCTACTGCTTAATAGCATGGTAGAAATTTTCCATTTTCCCACAGAATTTCATTAACTGGATGTGATTCCCAGTCGTGGACTGGATTTCATCTCACTGGACAGCAAAGGAAGACGTTGAATTTGTCTTCAAATATAGCTCCAAACAGGTGTGTGAGTACAGGTACCACAAAGAGTGATGGTTTCCAAGCTTGTGGCTGGAGATCAGTAGAATTTCACTGTGGATCATGAGAGGGAAGGTCTGAGAACTGTTGGTGCTGTTTGTACCAAAATGATACAACTCACACATTCCCTGGACAGGACTGAGGGGTTTAACGAGGAAAGCCCAAAGAAAGCAATACATGAGTGTATGAAAGGATGAGCAAGTTCTTTTTTACTCTACCTGACAGCTTTCAACAGTGTAGGTACTTCCTCTCCTGTCTGATAAGCAGAGATAAATCATAGAATCATAGAATGGCTTGGGTTGGAAGGGACCTTAGAGATCATCTCGTTCCAACCCCCATGCCATGGGCAGGGACACCTTCCACTAGACCAGGTCATTTCCATAGACCTAAGAAGATCCAAGAAGGTCTTCTTTCCAAGAAGATCTAAAGGCATTTAAGCCCAAGATGATGCCTCTAAAAGCAATGCATTCACTTCCAAATATAATGTTCTGACTTGAATACCTCCCTCAATAGAATTTTACCCTCTTCTGCCACCACTTCTTCCATGGCCTGTGGTCACACAGGGATTTTGATGTAGATTCTGCTTACACATCCCCTCAGTCACCTGCCTTCCAGAATGGCCTTAAGCTTTCCTCCACAACTCTTTGCTCCCCAGATATGTAGCCTCTTCTGAAGTCCCTCAAATTTGGCTACCTCTCCACTAAAATGAAGCGCCCAGTGACGAACTCATTGTCCGATAAAGAACACCAAAGTGGAAAAAAGAGTGGAATGATTTATCTTTATAATTTTTGAGCACTTCTGACACTTCTCACTTTTTTTTTTTACATACAGTAGTCCTTGGAGACACTGTACAACAACCCCTGGCCTCGTAACCATCACTGTTTAGTATATGCAGGTATTCCCAGCTCTGTTCTACCCAGCTGATGTAATTTCCCCCCACCCTCCTCTTTATTTTTCAAGATTACCTTCAGTTTAATACTATCCAAGACACAGGAATCACTACCTTCACATCCTCCAGATCATCCCTCTTTCTGTTCTTCACCTGTGGTTCTCAGCTCCTTTTGAACTCAAGCTTGAGAAAAAAGAAGGCAGTGGGCACGTTACAGAAATCCAGCCTTGGGGGGTATAAGTTCATATCATATTTATCTCAGAAATGAAGCTTTGTTTGGAAGTATTATTATTAATATTAGTGAAAAACTGTAATTAAAAAAAAAAAGGAAAGAAAACCAAATCCAAACCACCCATCAACCCTCTGGGAATTGCACAGTCACTGTCTTTGTGCAAGAGAAATAAATTTGTGCTGAGCAAATAAAATGTTAAACGCTATGAGATCAGCCTGGCAGGATAGGATGCTCCTTTACAAGGACTGAAAGGAGAAAGCTGCTGGACAACTAACACCTGAGAGTTCGCCAGGGAGGTGGTACCAACCAGGCTTTGAGATGTACTGACAGGGTCCAGGCACACACAGACCTGGCAGAAAAATGGGTGGCAAGGCAGATACGGTGTGTCTTGGTGGTAACCTGCCAGACTCACACCGTTCTACCTCTTTTGGCTACTGCAAGGAGACATGAATTGAGCAAGAGTAAGACTATACACCGAGTACTTTTCTCTCTTTTTTTAACCTAGTTTACTTTCTCATTGTGTTTTTCAGGTTCACAGAAAATTCTCACTGGTATCTCTGCAGAATTCCCATTTCCCTCAGGTGAGAAAACTAGCTAGCTAAACCTTTAAACAGGAAGCATTAAGCAATCTATTAAGTCTGGAATTAAGTACCATCAGGAACTGCTACAGTTAGGATGGATCCTAATGTAGATTTTTTTCATTTCTACCACTAGAGGCCTGCAATGTGCTGCACATTTGGAAAAAACACACAACAGTACCACGAGTACAAATCTACGGAATGGTTTTAAAGAAGTTTCTACATATTTAATTTCAACTTCTGAAGACAACTTTCTGCCAATGGCAGAACAAGTTCAAATAGCAATTGCTCGGCAGTTTAATAAGAGAAAAACCTTAATAGTCAAATCATAAACCATCTATGCGAGTGAGCAACTTTCCTCAGCCCTCTTTAAAACTCGTGGACTGATCCCTTGTATAATACTGCTTAGGTTGGGGTCTGCTGAATAAACACCCAGACAGCTAGTTTCGGGTTAGGAATAAATGAAAATTTAAGAATAAATATTCACATCTAGCATGTTTGTGCATTTGATTTGAAGCTATAGCACATCTGACATCTTCCCTGGTGTTGGTAGTCTGAAAACAGTCTAATGCTATTAGAGAAATAATTTTTTATTCTAAAGTAGTCGTAAGAGATGGGTATTCCCAAAACAACAGTGTTTTTTATAATGTTGGGGAGGTTGTTTTGGTGTGGGTTTTTTTATCGTGTGGATTTGGCCATCTGATCACTCTGCTCTGCTCTGCTAGGCAAATCTTCTTCTTGTATAAATAAAGCTTTGGTGTGGATTTCAGAGAAACCACCGAGATCTCAGTCTGTAACTGAATCTCTGCGGGTAGAAACAAACTGGGCACTCAGACTGGTGGTTTTCTACTCCTGACATCCCTCAGGCTGCCAATCCAGCTCTGATAGTTACTCTCTTACAAGGTGGCCACGGGTACGTGGGCAGAGCCACCGACCTTTCACAGCATTCATTTCAGAGCCGCTGCTTCACACTGAAGAGCACATTTCTCCACAAGTCACTGCACGCCTTGCACTGGAGGTGTTTGCAGAGGAAGGTAAGGGATGGCAGCAGAAATTGCTTCATCTCACCTAAGTTTATCCACCTGAAAGTTTGACGTCTTTCAGCAAACCCACAGCCAGTGGAGACAAACCAGCATTATTAGGGGGTGAGTCACTGTGCCTGTCAGATCTACCATGAATCACCAGTAAGCAGAGCCTAGGATATGTACTCACAAAAGAAGGAGCCTAGACAATTAGCTGAGACTCTATGCCTAAGAATCGTAGTTCCAATCAGGCAAGAGAAATGTCCCTTTTCCTGCCCCCATCCTGTGTATCGATGGCAGTGCTGCAAATACACAGGTCTGAGGGCTCTGTGAGGTATTTTCTCTCTGTGGATCATAATTGTGAGCAAGTAAAGTCTAGTGTAAAGAAATGGAGAAGCTTTGATTTGCTGCTGCTTCCTCCCCCAGCACTGTGGGTGTAACTATGCATAAAACATGAGAGAGTCAGTGTTACCCACAGCCCCACGGCCAGCCCCTCTGACAGCCACTGATGGCACAGGGGAAAGGCAGGACTGTGAGATCCCCACTGCAGTGGCTGTGCTTTCCTGCTCTGCTCTTCCCACAGGGGTGGCACTGCCACTGTCCCTCTCTGAACAGAGAACTCAGGGTCACTGCAGAGCCTGGGCGCAGAGAGACAGTGACAAAGCAGAAGGAGGAGGCGTTCTGGAGGTGGGAGCGCTTCCCTTGCCACCCAAGCCAAAGCCTGAAGGTGACTCATCCTCCTCTGCACGAGCTCTTGCACAGCTCCTCTAACGGGGAGCTTCATGTGCTGTTCTTCCCTCCCTTACCCGTTCTCTCCCTCCCTGAAGAGGTTATCCAAAAAGTCCTTCTTTCCCCGGAAAGTTATCTTTGTCACTTGGTCACTGGTGTCCCCAAGTCCTGTTATTATTCATTGCTCCAGGCACGGCACAAGTCTTCAGGCATTTACTGCAGAACAGGGCAGCAAATCTGACACACTTGGTGGAACAAGCATTCCAAGTCAGGGGCTCAGCAGATACAAACTGATGTGGCTCCAGAGAAAATATGACCCTCGGGACTCGCTTTGTCACTTGAGACAGCAAATGCAAAATGCCCCTGATAAAGAGTTTGAAAGCAGACTGGTTTAAGCTGGGTGCAGCTTTGCTGATTTTAAAGCTGTGCTGCTTCTCATTCACACCAGCATGGGAATGTTCGATAACAGCCTTATTGTGCACTTCAGTGTGCAGCAAAACCCGCCTTCCCACACGCTGAAAGGAGGTGTCTTCTAAAATTAAAACGTCACTCTCGTTAGCATTGTAACACGCTGAATTTTCATATCGAAACATGGCATGCTGAAGAGCTGATAAACAAGTCCTCCGGGCTGGAAGCTTCAAACAGGAGAAGGCAGCAAAGCAGAATTATGCTGCCTTTCCCCAGCTGTAGGTTTGGTGCCGTAACTCGAGGGAACAGAGATCATCTGAGTCTCAGTGTCCCTGGCACACTTGTGTTTTTGCTCAGTCTGACAATGCAGAAGAGTCAGAGGACTCAGTGACCCCGGGAAGCTGATCAGATGCTACCTCCAGGAAATTCCAGCATTCCCTTTCTGGGGTTTTTAAAGAGCACATGCACCCAGGTTCAAAGCAGGGAAGGCTTGGCTTTTCCCTGACACAAGACTACATAAGTAAGCTCATGCAATCATTGCAAAAACTACATGGGAAGCACAGAACCATCCATCTCATCCTAAAGCAAGTCCTTCAGCCCAGCTGAGGCTGCCCTTTAGGCAAACAGCTTAGCTCTGCACACAAGACAAGCTCCCTCAGCTGCTCCAAGCAGGTGTAGTGGTCTGACGTCAGGAGACACCAGCTGAAGCTCAGGTCAGACCTTTCTCCTGGGCCCATGTGGTTCACAGGACACTGGTGCCACACCGTTGCATTTGAAGCAGTCCCTCAACTCCTGTAATTAATAAAAAGCAAAAACAAGCCTTCTGGCAATGGAGGCAGAACACTTCATTGTGACTGCACTGCAAATTGTTCTCTTCCCTAAAAAAAAAACGTGGGGAGCCATGAGATGAAAGGGGAGTGATAACAACCCAGCAACCAGGGCTGGGGATCAGACCTGCCATCCCAAATTTCATTTTCATCACCAACTCTGTTTGCTTTAGCACTTCTGGAAGGCCCTTGCCTTCTCACACAAGATGGATATTCACACCAATATCCTTTAGACAAGTTCAAATCACCTCTGAAGGATGTACAAGTATCACCTTCTCCAATTCTGTTCCACCTTCTTTGGAAGAGATGTTCATACCATCTCACTGGAGACTGCCAGCTTAAGCATTTGTGCTCTGGAGACTTCCCTCATTCCACAGTCTCTGTACAAGAGACCAAGTCTTTAATAGCAATTTTACAAATTAGTTCTAAATTAGGATCTTAACACAGCTGAAGAAAATATCTGCAACTGGCCAAAGAGAGGTGCCTTTTGGGAATTTGAGCCCTTATTTGTTGAAGTGAATTTTTTCCACCTCTGTAAAGTGCTTAAATTTGCAGTCAGTTCAAACCTAGTAATTTGGGGCGTCATCAGAGGGAGGCAGACACCTCTGGTAGAAAATCAGCTCACAGAATCACAGGATGGGTCAGGCTGGAAGGGACCACAGTGAGGCATCTGGTGCCACCTCCCTGCTCCAGCAGGATCATCCCAGAGCACATGGCACAGGGTTGTGTCCAGACAGTTCTGGAATATCCCCAGTGAAGGACACTCCACACCCTCTCTGGGCAATCTGTTCAGTGCTCAGTCACTGCACAGCAAAGAAGTTCTTCCTCATGTCCAGGTGGAACTTCCTGGGCATCAGTTCCTGCCCGTTCCTCTTGTGCCATCGCTGGGCACCCCCGAGCAGAGCCTGGTCCATCCTCTGCCCCCTCCCTGCAGACACTGACACACACGGATGAGGTCCCCTCTCAGGGTCTCCTCTGGAGGCTGAACAGCCCCAGCTCCCTCAGCCTTTCCTCCTCAGGGACATGCTCCAGTCCCTGAATCATCTCCGCAGCCTCCACTGGACCCACTCCAGGGGAGTCCCTCCTGTCCTGAGGAGCCCAGGACTGGACACAGCACTCCAGATGTGCCTCACCAGGGCTGAGGGGCAGGATCACCTCCCTTGACCTGCTGACAGTGCTCTTCCCAATGCCCTCCAGGATTCCGTTCTTGGCCCCCAGGACACACTGCTGGCTCAGGGACAGACTGTTGTCCACCAGGACCCCCAGGTCCTTCCCTGCAGGTCACCCCCAGCCTGTAGAGGTGTAAGGGGTTGTTCCCCATTTGCAGACTCTGCATTTCCCTTTGTTGAATTTCAGACAGTTCTTTTCTCCCCATATCTCCATCTTGTCAAAATCCTACTGAAGGGCTGCAGAGCCCTCTAGGGGATCAGCCACTCTTCCCAGCTTTGTGTCCTCAGAGGACATCTGAGATGCCCTTTGTAGCTGCTTGTCTTTCCTCAGAGGCAGCACAGGAACAAGGGGTCACTAACCCAGTCAGAGTTCAGAGTTACACAGAATGCATCTAGGCCAGAATTGTGAAAGAAGAGTTTGCTTCTACAAGGGCTGCTGTAGAGATCTGTATCTCAGCAGGTTTTCCTGTGGAGCCTGGACCCTGACTAAGGTTTGGATCCAAGCCAACTTGTGTCTCACCAGTGCCCAGTTAGCACTAACCCTAACCGGCACCTGACTGTGCAAACCTTTCCACAGGCTCTCGAACTGATACAGTGGGGTAGGTTTTGACTAAAACATCTGTTTTGAAAGAAACCACAACACACTGAGGCATCAATCTAAAAAGTAAAGAGTTGGCTCTTATAATTTCATGTGAAAAATCCTCCAAAACGTTTGAAATTGTTAAACCAGTATTTGTCCAAGTGAAAAAGTGAACATGTTGTTTCCCTAATTTTAAGATGACTGTGAGCCTCAAGTTTTATTTAAAATGAATTTCATTTTAAAGTATTCAGCACATTAGCAAAGATCCAAATACAAATAAAGTATTTCAGACTTTGCAAAATGGAATTATTCCAGCAGAGCCATGGAGATACTTCAGTTTCAGAAAACCTGAGCCAAAATATTCAGTTTAATCTACGTTGATTATTCATAAGTTTTCAAAACTGAATGGGGTTCTGGGCAACCTGGTCGAGAGGAAGGTGTCCTTGCCCATGGCAGGGGGTTGGAATTAGATGATCTTTAAGGTCCCTTTCAACCCAGGCCGTTCTGTGATTCTATGGAGTTGCAGCAGGGGATATATTTATGAGATATAAGGCAATTAAATCATGGAAGGAGAGGGTGCTTATAATCCCAGGATAGGAAATTATCAGGAAAATAAAGCAGACAGCACAGCTGCTGCAGTGAAAACACGAGCAACCTCTGCCTCTATATGAAAAGAATTGGTCACATCAATCTGTGGTTATGCAAAGCATCAAGTCTTCCAGGGGCATCATGAACCTTTACTAGTGCTGAAACAATGCATGTTTTGCTGTGATGATGATGATTTTATTGCAGTGTATGAACATTCACCTGCCTGACAAGAGAAATATGTTGGGACTGGTGAGAAAAACAGGCACCCATGCAAATACACTCACTCTTACTACGTACATACACAGGGGTTATTTAATAACAGGAGTCCCAGAATCACAGAATGGCTTGGATTGGAAGGGACCTTAAAGAACATTTCATTCCAACCCCCTGCCATGGGCAGGGACACCTTCCCCTAGCCCAGGTTGCTCAGAGCCCCATCCAGCCTGGCCTTGGACACTTCCAGGGATGGGGCAGCCACAGCTTCTCTGGGCAACCTGTGCCAGGGCCTCACCACCCTCACAGGGAAGGATTTCTTCCTAATATCCAATCTAAACCTACTGTCTGTCAGTTTGAAGCCATTCCCCCTTGTCCTGTCACTCCAGGCCCTTGGAAATAGTCTCTCTCCGTCTTCCTTGTGGGCTCTCCTCAGGTCCTGGAAGGCCTCAATCAGGTCACCCCGGCTCCTTCTCTTCTCCAGGCTGAACAATCCCAACTCTCTCAGCCTTTTCTCACAGCAGAGCTGCTCCATCCCTCTGATCATCTTGGTGTCCCTCCCCTGGACTCTCTCCCACAGCTCCATGTCCTTGCTGTGCTGGGCCCCCAGAGCTGGAGGCAGCGCTGCAGGGGGGTCTCCCCAGAGCGGGGCAGAGGGGCAGGATCCCCTCCTCGAACCTGCTGTGGTCCATGCAGTAAAACATATGAACACTGGAAATAATGACAGGTTTCATTTTCCCCCCTCATTTTGATTCCTTATCTTACGGATGTAACTAAGGAACAATTCTTCTAAAGCTGATGGAGGCTCTGCTACTACCAACTTTCTGTCCACCACACACACTCAGAAGGGGTAGAGCTATTGAACAGAACAGGCATGTAAAACACAGAGATTCCCGGAGTGCAAACACAACTTCTGTCTTTTCTGGACGTGGAAGCCTGAAGAGGGAAGTGACGCAACTCCCACCACCCTCCTGTTCCCATCTGGGAGCAGAGTGGGTAGCAGGGACTGAGTATCCTGCTCCCAGCATCCCGCTCCTGGCCCACACAGCAAAGGCACTGAGGCAAAAGGCTCGGGGAAGAGGAAGCAGGGAGGAAAACCAAGTTCCTACATGGCTTTCAAAACTAAGCACTAGATTTAGAACTCATGGGCTGTATTTGATTCGAGCGAGGTTCAAAGCAGGCAGGTGCTGGGTAAGCAGCCTCTGCAGTGCTGCTAATGCCTTTCACTCCTGAGCTGCATTTCCCTAACATCTTGGCATGTGTGGACTGCTCTGACATCTGCTTCCCTTCAAATCTGCTGCCCATGGTCTCAGGGAACAGCTGTGCCCTTTGGGACTCTCATTCCCTTTTCCCCTGCATTCACACAGGAGACAATGACAGCAAAAAACAGAATAGAATAGAACAGAATATTTCAGTTGGGAGGGACCTACAATGATCATCCAGACAACTTGCCTGGCTACAACAGGGCTTGGCCAAGAGTTAAGGTGTGTTGTTAAGGGCACTGTCCAAATGCCTCTTAAACACTGACAGGCTCAGGCATCAACTACCTGTCCTGAAAGCTTGTTCCAGTATTTCACCACCCTCTTGGTTAAAGGAATGTTTCCTAATTATCAGGTGAAAAATTATATAAGGCAGGAGAATATGCTGCATTTTCTGCTATTGCTGAGACAGAGAACTGGGAAAATGAAGGATAAAGGTTCTCAGGTACCTTTTGCCTAAAATATAGACTTGGATATCGAAACTACAGCTGCTGTTGTGTCATCATTCATGTTGATATTTGCTGTTGCGGTCAACTATTAAATGCAGGTAAGGAAACTCCGAGTAAAGGCGGAATGAACACCAGTCATTTCTTATCTTTCCTTTCTGTTTTCTATGGGCATATTTGAGGGGAAAGTGGCATAAAAATGACTACTTTCCTTTCAAACCTTTTGCCAATCTGGGATTTCTGCCACTTGGACAAGTTGACTTGGAACTTTTCTCTATTATAAATAGGATTTACCTGAAGCTACTTTGGTGAGCTAGAAATAAAAGACTGGTTATTACTGTGAAAGCTGCTTTTACTTCAGTCTTTGACCCTGATTGTGGTGGCCCTCAATTTCTTGTGGGAAATGACTGTAAATGACATCCAGTCTTCCTGGGTTTCTGACTATCACTGTCTGGGAAGAGACCTGCCGCACTTGTAAACTAAAATTAAGTCAGCCCCTCCAGAAAAAAAGAAAAAAAAATCAAAAGACTGGACAAAAAAACCTTCTGGCATTTCAATGCATTTGTAGAGGATGCACAGGATACATTCCTTTTGTGAATCCATATGGACCCTTCTGTTGCAATTCTCCATGCACAGGAGGTGACAGGATTTCCTCTAAGAAGAAATGAAAGTCCCTTTATGTCCCCACACTGGTATATCCTTTAGAATTCCCATGAGGATTTGGAGCAGCTTATTTGTCATTTGTTAATCCAACTCAAGGGGATTTTTAATGTGAAAAGAGTCCTTTGAACATGACAGTCTAGTGCATACAGTGAGGGTTGCTCTACGATGCAGGACGACAGGAATGTTCAGTGCAATTGATACTTGGTTCTAGAACTTTGACCCAAAGACTGGCAACTTTTTTTAGCATTTCTTTGAATTCTGTCTATGAAAAACCAGGGGGGATGAGGGGGAAAATTGCTCCTTTTAAATCTCCTGCATGCTGCCACAGTGCTCAGAGCGGCAGACTTAGCAATATTTATAACTCCAGGGTCAGCATTGCTAATAGAATTAATTGAGGCTGTGCTGATTTGCGCCACCAGAGGACATGACCCCAAAACACTGCGTTTAATTTCAATTCCCCTCTCCAAGCTTCATGTTTCCAAACAGCAGAGAGACAAAAAACCAAAATGAGAGGCAAACTGCCTCCCCCCCAGCAGTCATGGTGGCACAGACCAAGCTGTTTGACTCTCCATGCACAGCCAGGAGCAGTGGATGAGGGGAGAACATGCTGAGGATGAACGGGAGGTGGATGGAGGTCCGCTGCTACTGACAGTGCTTATATGATCTGCTTATCTCCCACAGCGGCATCACACTAATCCCACCACTACCAAGGCACCTCTTCCTCCTAAAGCAGCACTTTAGGTCACTGATGTGGTTTCTGTGCCTCAGTAGAAATCACAGAAGTTCTGCTGTAGGAAGCAGTGGCCCCTTTTCCTTTCCCTCTCCAGGACCCAGCCCAGCAACTCAGTCTGACAGTTTGCCCCAGAGACTAATAACCTATTGCCCAGCTTTAGACACCAACCCATAACCTTCTGACTGCCCCACTTCTACAGGGGCTTTCTGGCTGCCCAGCCACCCAACTGCTCTGCATAAAACCCAGTCGATGCCACGCACAGTGCCCTGTAATGCAGATGAACTCCAGTTCACCCTGGTGCTGCTATCTGTTTACACCTCAGCTGTGTTCCTCCAAATGATGCCTATTGACTTGGTAATTTAAGCCTGGTCTCCCTCCACATGATTATATCATTCCTAGAAACTTCAGTTGAGTATGTAATGGAGCAGGTCCTCTTTGCAGGCTCAAGGGTGCTTTCTAGGATGCTGTGATGATCCTCCCAAATTCCCCTGTACTCCTGGAGTACCACCAGGCATCACTCTGCTTGGATGCAGAGTGCTGCACAAGCCATGGATTTTGCATGGTCACAAGCACAGAGGAGCAAGTCCCAATACCAATAAACCACTTGCTCATTCTTCTTGCTGCTGTTGTTCATCAGAAGGATGGAAATGGAAATCTTAAGCAACAATTATAAGCAAAATATCTATGCCATGTCCTCATGTGATTCCCATGCAAATAGCATGGGGGAACTTCTAGTGCAAGGTGTCCCTGCCCATGGCATGGGATTGGAACAAGATGGTCTTTAAGGTCCCCTCCAACTCAAACCGTTCTGTGATTCTGTGAACTTTGTCATCTTTGAGGCAAAACATTATAGACACAAGATAGAATTATGCAGAAATCGAGGTACAGGACAGCTTCCCATTTTCAAGGGGAGAGAGAAGTTTGTGGTGTCAGAGGTAGTTAATATACAGGGGATTTTCCACCCCTCAGTCCCTGGAATGAGCTCTGCTGAGAGAGGCCAACTTGAACTGCTGCCTGAATCCTGAAGAAATAAACTTGCCAAGCTGTCAGATGCTGAAACACCAGTAGTCATTCTCCCAGAATGGCCTTCAGCTGCCACTTTGACAGGAATCCAGCATTGTTTGGTGGCATTTACCTTAGGGGAGAGACATTCTCAGGATAAGGGAAAGCAATTTAAGCTTTCAGAACTGTGTATGTATGTTTATTGCTTTTTCGTGCTGAAGAATTATTCATGTCACTCCTTATGCTCTGACTCAGCCTAATTAGCATTGGAAAGGTCATCTCACAGAAACTTAGGTAGATGAAGGACAGGAAGTCCATTTTGCCTCCTTGCTCTCGCAGGGCAAGTCTAAGCACCTCTATGCTTGTGCCTGGGTCTGGTTTTGGTCCAAGGAGATGGCACTATATTAGCTGTGATTGTTTAAGATTACCTTTAGATAGAAGAGTAAACTTCTAAGAGAGTGGTTCTACTCTTTTTCTCTGGCTGTGGAATATGTTTGAAAATCAGCAGAAACCACTGAATTAGATGGGAACACTGTCTCTCAGGCAGCATGCTCCTGGACATATTAAATTTAGTAATGTGTATTTAATAGCCTGTCATTAAGATGATGTTGAGTTGGCTTTATCCTCATAAATCACACATCTCATAGCACGACCAAACTGGATTGTTTCAATTTTGTTTCAATAATATTTTATAGACTAGGTAAAGCTATCTCTGTATAGAATGGGCTGATTTTCATGCAGTCCATGCCTACAAGTTCAGCTTTGCCTGATATTTCTATGTCTGATCCAGTAGCTCCCAGATTCTTTCTGAAATGGCAAATTGGAGGTAACTATAATTGATTGTTATTCGTATTTCTGCTGACGATAAAAACCATCATGGTTTTGTTGTCTATGGAGTCCTGACCATCCTGCCTAGAAGGAAGACCCTGAAGAAGTTAAAAACTAACTTTCCATCAGGAAAAATGGGGGAAAAAATACAGAGGATGAACTAAAGGGCCTGATCCACTGCTGCTGGTATGGCAAAGGCCACAGCCTCTTTCAAGACTCACACAGGGATGACTGATAGTCCACAGGTGCCCAGGAGACTAAAGAGGCAAAGAGCCCTTTGAACGGTAGCTATGCCCAACAGAATCCTTCCCTCTGTCAGAGACCTTCATTCAAAAGTGACTTAAAGACCATCTTGTTCCAACACCAGGGCCATGGGCAGGGACACCTTCCACTAGCCCAGGTTGCTCAGAGCCCCATCCAACCTGGCCTTGGACACTTCCAGGGAAGAGGCAACCTGTGCCAGGGCCTCACCACTCTCACAGGGAAGAATTTCTTCCTAATATCCAATCAAAACCTCCTCTCTGTCAGTGTGAAGCCATTCCCCCTTGTCCTGTCACTACATGCCCTGGCAAATAGTCCATCTTTCTTGTGGGCTCCCTTCAGGCACTGGAAGGCTGCAAGTTGCATGGATGTTGAAGCCTACAAAAGGACAGTGGGAGAGAACCAGACACCTAGTTTTACAGGCACAGTTTCAAGCCACTAATTTCCACAACACGACATGGTGGGATGCAAAAGAACTCCAGAGTCCTGACTCTGAAAGACTGAAGCTGATGCTCACTGTTTGGTCCAGCAGGCCAAGGCAAGCAGGCTCACACAGCCCCCTTCTCCTAGAAATCAGGGTTTCCTAATGGTCTGAGAAACACATTACATGATGTTCCTGCCCTCTGTTCCCTGCAGGAACTGTTTTTAATCTAGTGATTCTCACAGTCTTTGGGAGAGCTTTTCCTCTGCCTTAAGGCACATTTCAAGAATTGCTTATGCGGTACAAGTTATTCCAGCAGATTATGACATGATAGAGGAATCACTGATAACAGAGTACAGTGCTGGGGGGAAGCAGTGGCTGGAAAAAGTCCAGGATCAGAACAGCAGACCCAGGAAGGAGAAGGCTGCAGACAGCCCTGAGAGCAGAGTCAGAGGCAATGTGCGTGCGCGACAGCTCAACACGGACCACACGATGGGGTCAAGGAGATCATGTCTGAGACACAGCAGAACGATGCTTAAAACCACAGGGTCTCTCTCCCCTGTGCTGGCTTTCCTTCACTGCATCATCTTAGAATCGTGATTACATTCAGAAGTTACCAGCCACATCTTTCCCCAGAAACACCTCTCTCTCACCTATTTCCACCAGCACTCCCTCCGGATTTCAGCAAGACTGCTCAAGGGAGACAGAAAACCTCTGGAAATTGTCCTCAGAGGTCTTGGGATGCAGCTCACCATGCATGCAACAGCCAACTCTCGTATTCACAGCAATCCACGGTTCACCTGGGGCTAAACCCCCTTCCAGCGTCTGCTGAGCTGACACTCACCTACAGCTCAGGATCAGATTGAAGTGTGGGGGCGGTGACACATGCTTGGGAGCACTTCCAGTAACACACATACACACATCCAAAAGAAAATTCAGAGAGGACTTAACTGCCACCCACTGGGAGCCACCTGCAGCAGTGCAGTCACTGTGAATGCCACTTCTCTGCCATCATGGAGCATGTTCAAAGTCCGGGGGTTGCCACAGGTCAGGAACAAGGCAAAGATAATCTGCTGGGTATTAGTGGAAGGATATGTGTAACAAAGGGTCAGCTAGTTCAGGAGAAGCCCCTTTGATGTTTCAGATCTGCCTGACATCTGAGAAGTCCTCTGCCTGACAGAGCTGGCAGTAGGAGCTACTGTTTTTCTCAGGCTCTTTTCCCCATGCCTGTGGCATGCAAAGCAAGGACATAATCAGCACTGCCAACCAGCCAGCCTTGAAAACCCTGATTGCTGGGACAAGGGCACTCCAAGTCCTCACAGGATTAGTGCTAGGGAGACGGGTTTTAAACAAAAAAGGTCCAGAGTTCAATTTCATTCCTGTTCCCACATTTCCCAACCAGTACGTCCCCTTCCCTAGCTAGGGCTGGCATCCAAGAACACAGATTCAAAACAGCCCTGCTGCTAAGATACTACTGCTCTGCCTCCTTAGTGCTTCTTCCATCCAACAGCAACTCCCACATTCCCAGCCTTACTAAAGGGGTTAAACGCCAGAGGGGTTTCACTGGCGGCTGTATGTGGCTTCCAACAGACAGAGAGGAGCTTTAGATTGGATATTAGGGAGAAATCCTTCCCTGTGAGGGTGGTGAGGCCCTGGCACAGGTTGCCCAGAGAAGCTGTGGCTGCCCCATCCCTGCAAGTGTCCAAGGCCAGGTTGGATGGGGCTCTGAGCAACCTGGGATAGTGGAAGGTGTCCCTGTCCATGGCAGGGGGTTGAAACTGAATGATCTTTAGGGTCTCTTCCAGCCCAAACCAGTCTATGATTCTATAATGATTCTGTGTCATTCATGACTGAGAGACAAAGGGTGTCAGCCAGCTCAGGGAGCTGTGTCCTTCTCACGGGAGGTGGGGAGTGAAACCTTTACAGTCCTACTTTTTGGACCTGTAGCACAGCTTTACTGTTTTTAGCCAAGTCAAAGTCTTGCTTTGAGGGATCAGAGCTACAGATAAGCCAGTAGACTGAAATCTGATCTGAATTTATTCAGTGAGCATGTCTTCAGATGCTTTGGGTATGATTGTACTTATGCATAGGGAGGGCAGGAAGGAGCACATACCTGATTGCAAGGTTAATCCTTCATTAGAAAAGCACTTGCTGGCTTCTCAGCTGGTAGGAGGGAGGGAGACAGATGAAGCTCTGATATTTTGTCTGCACACAACTAGAGACATGGACTTCCACACAGAGGAAATGGTGCTGGATACTGCCAAGAAAGAGTTTTGCTGTGCTCAGATTTCTCTGATTTAGATCTGCTTGGGGATACAGAGAGGAAACTGCAGCTACAAAATGTCTCCTACCCACAGAGCTCTCGGTAAAGTTTTCCTCATGGATCCCAAGCTCCTCTGTCTCCTTTATTTTTGACAGAGGGCAAAAGAATATTCCCATTGACCTTGAAACACAAATGCATTCTCACTTCAGCCAGATGTATCAACCCCAAACCTTTTGCAAATGAAATCCTTTTTGAGGAACTCCACTTCCAGCAGGAATGCACTGCCTTGTTCCTCCGGGTGAAGCGCTCCAGCCCTGCCCTGGAGAGCTGCATCATGGCTCATCTCAGGTCATTTCATGCGCAGCACCAGCATCTGCAAAGTCATCTTGACTTGGCTGCAGTGTGCTGTGCTGAGCTGGAGAGCAGCTCCCGGCTCCAGGGGCACTGCGCATTCCTGCTGGCACAGGGAATCTGGGCAGCCTCGCCACGACCTTACAAAGTCCTTACAGAGGAGCCAGCCCCTCGCCCATCCCTCTGCTGTGAGCCAGCCTCCTGGAGAGGGGCACGGCTCATGGAACCTGTCACAGGATCCATTTTAAATTCCCCCAGTTGCTCCGCTCCCTCTTCCTCCTCATGTCTGGTGGAGGACAGGAGAGGCTCCTGGATCACCTGGTCATTCCCAGCTGCCACCATGTCCCTGGATACTGCAATTTAATTCTAGGGAGTGGATTTGGCCCAGCTCCAGCAGCCAAAGACTCAAGTCTTATATCAAATCATTTTTCTCTCCCAATACTCAGGGCATGGGCCTGAGCAAACATCTCTAGGTTGCTCAGATTACTAGACCAATTCTTTACAGATGACTGTCTCTTGGTTCTTAATAGACCACTTTAAGGGATTTTCCAGGTAGAAACTTCTGAGCAGAGCCAGATCACGATAAAATAATGATCACACGCTCCTGGAAAATGAGCTGCAGTGACATTTTATATAAACAAAACAAAATTAAAAAGGAAGGAGAAGAAGAAAACACTGATCACATCTGGGTTCACCCACAATCTCACTACTGCACTGGTAATTAAGCTGAGCCTCTACCTTTTTTTAAAAACAAAAAGAGGATATGTCCTTTAATCCCACACCTCTTCTAACACAAACAAGGCTGAAAGGGATGTCTGTATAGCTGGGAGAAGCTATTTCACACACCTGTAACCCCCATATCTTGTGTCTATAATACTCTCATGCTTACTTAAGAGAGAGGGATGAAAATCTCTGAAGTGACAGCTGCAACGTAACAGATTACTTCTTCCCCTTATACCAACACAGAATCCCTATCTGCTAAACTGGGAACAACACTTCCACTTGAGAACTGCTGCTCTTCCAGGCACCAGTCAAAAGTCAGAGCTGGTTTCTTGGACTGAGAAGGAGACAGAAGACTCCACATCAGCGAGCTGCACACTCCCCACCACTGGCAAAGGAACAAGGAGCTCAGGGGGTCCACAACAGCATTTGACAAAAGAGCTGGAGAAAGCCACCCCTGCTGTGAGTGCAGGCGCCATTCCTGCTGCAGGAAATGGAATACTAGGGCAGGCTTTCTAGGGACACAAGGATTAGCTGGGACAGATAAAAACGACAGTATCAGAAAATGATATACAAGGAATTCATTGCAAATTTAATTCTCCTCTTAGTGATGCATGTCCTTTTCGTTTGTGAGGCTGGTGCTGTCACCAAGGTCAACACAAATGTGCTGTCAGCTGCAGGAAACTGGTGGGAAGCTGAGCATTTCTGAACATCCCCAGGGTTTCTCATGGCTTCTGCAAAAACACACAGGGCTTCATTGGCTTGTCACAAGCCCCACTAAATAAATGTTATCCATTTAGGGTAGGGAAGACATCTGCGTTAATCTGATCTGCCTGTGTCCATCCATCCCCAACTCCCAACAAAGAGAAGCTCTGCCCATACCGTGCTGACATAGAGGGTTTGCTGCAATTTTAGAAGGGGTAAGAACATCACTCCATGGGTTCTCCTCTCCTAAGAACACCCCAGTAGCCAAGATTATTTGGTTTTCTTCCCTCTAGTCCAGTTTTCACACTAAATGGCAGAGCTGGTCTGGCCAGAGCAGCACCCTGTCTCCATCAGTGCTGTGCCAAAAGCTGTGCAGGCAGCTGTGGAACAAAGAGGTGCCAGAAGAGAATACTGGTAAAACACCACTTCTGAGATGAACCAGTTCTCTGAAATGTAAGAATGTTGCTATTGCATTGTCTGCCAGCACCATGGCACTGCAGAAATCCTCCTCTCTGTGGGCACTCTCCAGAATGGGTGGGCTTCACCATCTGTCTCCTGTGCACTGCAGAGAGCACAACAACTCACTCTGCACATGCTCTGGCACGCACCAGCCGATAGTAACGTCTCCAGCTCTGGCTCAGAGTGGGCAGATGCAAGCAAATAGGATTTATCAATTCATCGCTGTGTTGCTTTTAGATTTGCGTTGGTTATAACTCCACTGAATTCCACGGAGCTAAGCTGGAGTAATACCTTACTGGATCTGCTGTTCCTTCCCCTACCCACACTCCCCACTCCAAGTACAGCTTTCGCCCTGTGGACAGGTGGGTTTAGGAAGCAAACTCTTTTTAAGAATGAAGCACTGGCAGAGGAGAAAGCTTGATGAAAGTTTCTTTCTCAGTAAAGTCACCTATTAAATGCACTGGTGAACCAGAGCATCAAAGACCAGTGATAACACCTAGCACCTAGATAGTGATTTTTATTCCCAGAACTCATTTCATCTCGTAGCAGAGGGTAGGGAAATGTCACCTGTAGTTATTGAGTGGACCAAGGATGGCAAGCAACAGGATTTATGTTCCCTAACTCCCAGAAAGGCTATTCCATTGCCATATAGACACTTTCTGAAGTAATTATTTCTGAAAACCAACAGTCAGCCAGGTAAAAGGAGATGAGACTGGCCACTAGGTCGTCTGCTCTCCACCAAACCCATCCCAATGTAACGTGAGTGGAGGATGTCAAAGATGTCAGATTTATGGATGCTGCCAACTCCTCTCTTAGCAACCCTGACAGTTGCCAGGAAACGAGGACTCGCTGTTACTACGGTGACACCGGGTACCAAAGCCACACACCACACAACACCCACCTGCAAGAGAAGGGGAGGAATGCTCACCCTGACTCTCCCATCACTCCCGAGCTGAGGAGGTGGGTGAGGAAGGTCTCCACTCAAGTCACAGAAATTCCAACGGTGTCAACCAGGACCAGTGTTCCTGCCACATCTGGTCTAAAAATGGCTTTGACCACCAGATCAATAGCCTTGGTATTGCACCGCTTCCTGCCACTACCCAGAAGGTGTCGGCCCCAAGGCTGCCAGAGCTCAAAGAGCATTTGGACAATGCTCTCAGTCACATGGTGGGATTCTTGGGGTGTCCTGTGCAGGGCCAGGAGTTGGACTCGATGATCTTTGTGGGTCCCTTCCAGCTCAGGGGATTCTGTGGTTTTGGAACTGAAAGAACCAACGTCCTGCATGAGCAGAGGCAGACAGACAGGATCATGCAGGGCATTGTCTGCCTACTCCAGCAGCTGTAATTTTCCTCTGTGCCCCCACATCAGCACCAAAAACTTACAGGATTCCAGCCCCTTGCAAAGATGGAAAGGAGGCTTCCTGCAGCTTCATGACCCCTGATACTGCAAAGCTGTGGCCTCATGCAGAACAGGTACAGGATTCCAGCTCTGACTTTGCAAATGCACTAACTCTCTTTTCCTGCCTCAGCAGAAACCAAGTGTCAGTCCAGATGGAGCCTTTTGGAGGGATGAACTACCTGTGTCTGCTAATGGGAGCCTTGACACCAACACAGATTTCTGTCCCCTCTTAATAGAAGTAGAGTTTCCTTTCCTATGTAGGAAAGGGAATATATATATAAGAAGAAAAAAGCTCTTAGATGTTTATCTCATGGCCTAAAATTGGTCGACTGCACCTCACACTCCAAAGACAAAGTAGGTGGAATTGAAGATGGATGGGAAGACAAACCCACTGATGTGTTCACTCTTCCCCATCTCCAGCCCGTGTGGAGATAAGCCAAGATGAGCACGGTATTCGAGACGAATGGATGGTGCACAGTCCTTCCCTCCTGCAGAAGGAACAGCATGGGATACTTTGCTGTCACTCCAGACAAAACAGCACAGCTCCTCACCACATCCTACCCACTGGGTGAGGTCAAAAGCTGCAAAAGACTTCAGACCTGCCACTTTGCCACACATCAGAGCCAAGAGGATTA
The DNA here is from genome assembly GCA_013396775.1 of Cephalopterus ornatus. Lineage (NCBI taxonomy): Eukaryota > Metazoa > Chordata > Aves > Passeriformes > Cotingidae > Cephalopterus > Cephalopterus ornatus. The sequence continues at coordinate 66,691 of VZRE01003328.1, read as the reverse complement.
TTTCAGCAAAGGCAGATACTAAGCTCTGATCATCTTGTTCCAATAGTACAGATTACTGCAACATGAGCCATGGAAAGAGAAAAAAAAAAAAGAAAAAAGAGGGAACATGAAAACCAGCTGACAACAAATCAAACCAAAATGTTTTTTCTCAGAATGGGTAGCGATAGAAAAAAAAAATACTTTTCTTCTTTTTTTTTTTTTATCAGTTCAAGAGCTAATTAGAAATGTTTCACTCAAAACTCTTAACAGAAAATACAGGCATAATATTTTCTGTAAAATCTAAGCACAAAGGAGCCATTTGATCTCTTGGTCTGATATCCTCGTGTTCCATGGACTTCAATTTCATCCATTCACTTCTTCACTAAGCACAGTGAGACATATTCATCTAAAGCTTCTACTTCCTGAAAGCCATCCAGTTTTGAAAACATCAAGAGGTAGTGATGCTTCCCTGGATCATTTCCTCCAGGGTATAACCACCGGATTCACAACAGGCCCTAATTTTCTGTTCTCTTACACACAAATGACAAATCATTTGCAGGGCACCTCCAAACATGCACCTATGGCCATCCAGTACATTATATCAAAATTATTAGCACATTTCGGAGACAACCATCACTGGGGACATTTATTATTTACCCAGCTCTGGAAGGGTATCAGCTCCCAGCTATAGCTGAGATCACCAGAGACACTCTTTCTCCCTCCTATCTGATCAAACAGCAATGGAAATCCTGCCTGGGCTTTCTGACTGTGGGAATCATGCCCGTTGACCTCACTTGGTGCTTCCAACAACCCTATTTATGTAACCACACAGCCATCCTCTGCCCTGGGGCAGCTGGCCAGAAAGCTGATGGGTAGTCTGGAATTACAGTAAATTTGGATATGAGGTATGACTTGTGTTAGGAATTGGGAGTGTCTTCCCATGGCTGAAATAAGCAGACTCGGATGTAACAGCCAAACCGTCAGGTTTGCAAGGCACAATATTCCAGATGGTTACCAGAGAAATCAAAGTCTTAGATTTTCAAGAGGAACTGGGAACAAAGGTCTAGCTTAAATTCAATGAGAATGAATTTTCCGCTTCTCCTTGGTGAGTCCCAGCCTGCCCAGACAAACCCAACATTTAGCTTGAAACTTCAAATACCACCCAGGGAGCAGTGGAACTGGCATTTATATGATGATTTGAGCTTTCTCTGATATTTAAGGCAGACTCAGTAAGGAATAAATCTCTTAGTGAGAAAAATTCTTGAACAGATTCCCTGTGATTCACTGTGTTCCTTGCTCCATCTGTTTCCTTTAATATCCAGTGTAGCTACACATTAACCTCACATTTTAAGAATGAATTATGAAGGCTGTAGCCAGCTTTATACTCTGCAGTGAAAAGGCTCCATAAGGCTAAGCTAAAACAAGTTAACACTTCTAAGTGGTGTCTTTCAGTGTAAACCTGTCAAACCCTCCCAGCAGTACAACCCTGGAACACTAACCTGCTTTAATATGCAATAAGCTGTGGCAACTGTTTGCTTCTGCTGTGTCGCCATTTCTTTATTTTGCTTTATTTTCCCCAACCTTTATTTTCTATCTGTGAGCTAAATCTATCTATTTGTGAGCTAAATCTAGCTATTTGTGAGCTAAAGCCAGAGTCCCTCAGGCACTGGAAGGGTTTCTGTGAAAGCAGCGGTCACCCTTCCCTGGTTTGAGCTGGCCAGTGCAAGTCAGGCCTGACAAAGTGTAGGGAAGAAGGGGAGCCACTGAGGTGCTTTGCAGCACAGCACAACTCTCAGGAGATGTTACATCAGGGGCAGAGACTTGCAGGAGGCATTTTTTCAATGCCCTCCTCTACTGTGTGAGAGGGAATTGCTTCTAGCACGGCCCTGAACATCCAGAACACCCTGTCTCCTCCTGCTTCTTCACCTCACGCAAGTCCAGAAACCCCCTGCCCTCTCAGCTGGCCTGGGAGGTAATTTTGTGACATTTAGGGATTTTGTACACCAAAAAATCTTGTTGTCAGGTGGTTAAACTAAGAATAATTTAGCAGTTTAATCCTTAATCTTCAGAGGAAATATCCTATCCATGATACCCTATGGTTCTACCAAACCCTGTAGCACAGAACAATGAAAAATCATATAAGGATCTTTATTTTCAGGAAGATGGATTGGCAGTGAGAGAGGTAACAGATGGCCTACAAGAAAGATGGAGAGGGACTTTTTCCATGGGCATGGAGTGACAGGACAAGGGGGAATGGCTTCAAACCGACAGAGAGGAGGTTTAGATTGGATATTAGGGAGAAATCCTTCCCTGTGAGGGTGGGGAGGCCCTGGCACAGGTTGCCCAGAGAAGCTGTGGCTGCCCCATCCCTGGAAGTGTCCAAGGCCAGGTTGGATGGGGCTCTGAGTAACCTGGGATAGTGGAAGGTGTCCCTGCCCATGGCAGGGGGTTGGAACTGGATGATCTTTAAAGTCCATCCTATGATTCCATGATTCTGTGGCCAAACTGTGCTCGCACTTGCCTATCCCCAAAGTACATTTAGAATAAACTGAATTTCACTAAGGAAAGCTCCAGTTGTCTATCAGTAACACAACTTGTGCCATTGGGTCTGCCATAAAAGAGACCCATTCTTTCTCACAGATATTTGTGATGCAGTTAATTACTGTGAGGTTCATCTGTCTTAATTCCAGGCATTTGATATGGCCACCCAGCCTTTAGAGTTAATGAACAGAACTAGAAACATCTAGGATGCACCTCATCTCCAGCATAATATGGACAGCTCTGTTACATCGTACAACTTCTGCTCCTTTCTGGATATCATGGGAGGTGAGATAGCTTGCTCGGAATTCTGTTTAAGCCTTTGCTATAGATACCTACAGTTAAATGAAGTAAATCCTGCTTTGGTTGCCTCTGAGATTGTAAAGGAGTAGTTTTGTATCTATGGAGTTATAATTAAATGTTTAATGTGACGTGGGCCGATACCCCCGACTCCTTGGAGATTTAGGAATTTAAGGTTCTAACCAGGACATTTCATATCTTCCCCATCTAATGCCCACCTCTGGAAAAAGTTCGAATTGCCAGGATCACCGGCTTCATAATGATTTGTGTGGGAGAAAGTGTTTCTACGTAATCAGTTTAGATTAATGTCACTATTAGGCTGCTATTGCTTTATCCTAAATCTTGTCATACAATGCAATTATTATTGTTTTGGCAGCATCTTCCCTGAAACTTGAACCAGCAAAGTACCCAGCCTTGAGCAGAGCCTGATATCTGTCTGCCATCTCGTCACAGCTGCTGGATATTGATTATCAGCTCATTAGCCAATTGACATCCCCCCAGTTTTATTGTTTTGTTAAGGAGTTTATCATAAGATCTGTCAGACAATCCAAAAAGACTTCATTAGCACAGCACTGACAATTGAAGACTTCACATGAGTAATAAAATACAAGACATAAATTTCTTATCACTCATTCTTCCTACTTCCCTCCTGGTGTGACAAAGCACAGTAGATGATGATGCCTCACAAATCCGTTTCCCTTCTTCACCTCAAAGACTATATCTGATTGTATCTAATTTTGATAAAGAAAACATTGCTAGAAATAGGGCTAGAAGTTAGAATTGTTTACAGGTACTCTGAAAACCAGTCCTTCTAAAGTCTTGGAAGGTATCAATCAGAAAATCTAACATCCTTGCAGAACTATTGTGCAAGTACATCTCCTTTGTGTCTCCAGTGAGCTAGTGACTCATCGTTAAGAGGATTATCCTGATCAGGATGGCACCAATTGGTTTATGAATTGTTCTCTCCTTAAAAAAAAAAAAAAAAAATTAAATTAAATAGGCATAGGATTTGAGATGTATCTCATTAATTTTGAGATATTCAAAACACAACTGGACCAGGCGCTGACCACCCTGGTCTAGCTTTGAAGTTAGACCTGCTTGAAATAGAGGATTGGCCAAGATGACCTCCACAAGTTCCTTTTAAAGTAAATTTTACAGTCAGTCATTATGGCTGAGAGTCATTTTATAACTTTACATGTAGACAAATGTGAAATTCTGCATCTGGTGCAGAGTAACTCCACAGATTGATGACAGGCAGCTTTTATAGGGAAGTGTCCTGGCGGACAAAATGCCAGCAGTGCATCCTTGTAGTCATGAAGGTTAACTACATAGCAACCAAGGAAGTAGAAAGCAGGTCAAGGAATTGCCTCCCTCCCTCTGTTCACCACATCAGAACTACTGTGTGTTTTTTTGGGGGGTTCCCTGGTGATAAAGTAGCTGACACTGTGAATGCCTACGGGAAGCAGGTAATTGGTTGCACACGTGTTGTGTGTGGGCTGGTGAACATCAGAAATTGAGTAAACTCAAGCACAACTCTGACACTCGCTGGCTCAAACCAGTAAGGGATGATCATAAGGGATGTGCCCTGGCAGCCAGGAGGGCAAACCCTGTCCTGGGGGCATCAGCCACAGCATCGCTGGCTGGGCCAGAGAGGGGACTGTCCCGCTCTGCTCTGACCTGGGGCGGCCTCACCTGCAATATTGGGGCAGTTTGGGGCACTGCAATGTAGAAAAGATATGAAGCCATTAGGGAGTGTCCAAAGGAGGGCAATGAAGATGGTGAAGGGCCTTGATTTGAAGCCGTGTGAGGAGGAGCTGAGGGCACTTGGTGCGTTCAGCTGGAGAAGAGGAGACTGAGGGGAGACCTCCCTGCAGTTACATCTTCCTCATGAAGGGAAGAGGAGGGGCAGGCACTGATCTCTGCTCTGTGGGGACCAGTGGCAGGACCCAAGGGAATGGCTGGAGCTGTGTCAGGGAAGAGTTAGGTTGGATATTAGGAAAAGGTTCTTCCCCCAGAGGGTGGTTGGGCACTGAACAGGCTCCCCAGGGCAGTGATCATGACCCCAAGGCTGACAGAGCTCAAGGAGCATTTGGACAATGCTCTAGAGCACATGGTGGATTCTTGGGGTGCTCTGTACAGGGCCAGGAGTTGGATTTCATTGATCCTGTGGCTCCCTCCCCACAATTTTCAATGATTCTATAACTTTAAATAGCACATGAACTAAACAAAAGTGGCCTGATTCCAAATTCTCCCATTAATAAAGAGACATGAGACAGAATTAGGCCAATTAGGAGGCCATTCATGTGTTGTTGTACTGCACATACACTACTTGGGTGGGAAAACCCAGGGGCCTAACATCCAGAAAGAAGATGTGGCACTAAAAATAAGGTTTTTCCAAAAAGAAACAGGGGTCTCGAAAAGAACAAGATGAAGACCTTGGCTGGACAAAAAATTTTGCAGAAGAGAAGGACTGAGGGATCTGCAGGGAGGGGGCAGAGGATGGACCAGGCTCTGCTCAGGAGTGCCCAGCAATGGCACAAGAGGAACGGGCAGGAACTGATGCCCAGGAAGTTCCACCTGGACACGAGGAAGAACTTCTTTGCTGTGCAATGACCGAGCACTGAACAGATTGCCCAGAGAGGGTGTGGAATCTCCCTCACTGGGGATATTCCAGAACCATGTGGACACAACCCTGTGCCATGTGCTATGGGATGGCCCTGCTGGAGCAGGGAGGTGGGAGTGGATGACCCACCATGATCCCTTCCAACCTGACCCATTCTGGGATTCTGTGATTGCTGCTTGTCACTGACTGTTGGCAGATTAGAGCTTAGAGGGAGACAGACTCTCCTCAGAAGTGCCCAGCAACAGTCACCAATGTCAAAAAGCCAAATTTTACTTAGATATAAAGAAAAAAAAGTCTTCCTCTGAGGATGGTTCAGCACTGAAGCGGGTTGCCCAGCGAGCCATGGATGAAGTATTCAAAGTTCAACTGGACAAGGCCCTGAGCACCCCAGCCTAGCTCTGAGCTGGATCTCTGAAACTCACCCTCCTTTGACAGGTGGTTGTACCAGGTGGCCTCTGAAGGTGCCTTCCAACCCAAGTTACTCTATGATTCCACAGTACCCTAACTGTACAATCATCACATATAATACTAAAAAAACTATAAAATACCAGTAACAAAATGAGACACAAACCCTGTGAGACCTGAAATGTTATCAACAGGCTTAAAACAGAAACTACACCGTACACGGAACGTCCGTTCTCTAGGTCAGTACAACACCCTGGAGCAAAGCCTGTGTGTCAGACCTCAGTTCACACAAGATACTTCTCCCCATCTTCTCCCCAGTCCCACCTCAGCAGGGCACCCTTGTCACGTGTACTACACAGAGCCAAGGTACACTTGGCATGTTTGCAACCTCCTTATCCCTGAGAGGGGATGGTCAAATTAAGTTTGAACCCTTCAGGGTTGGGGATGACCATCTTCCAGATCTACATAACGCGCATTCCACTTTTTCCCTTCCATTTCTTTTGGCAAAACAGAATAAAATGAGCCATGCACTTGAAACAGCCTTGAGCTAGAAGGGTTGAAATAATTTCCAGGACTCTCGGGGTACAAACGAAGCACCAGCAAGCTCTTTTTCTCTAAAGAAAAACAAAATCAGATTACAAGCTTCCCTACACAATGAAGGACAGCGGCATGAAGACCTACCACTGAAAAGGTGGTGCCAAACACAGAGTACTAGTAAAAGGCAATGTTGTATAATTACATTGGTAGGGCTACTGGTTACCACAGAATATTTCCCTACTGGGTACCCACTGGCATGACTGGATTAACCGCTGGCTCAAATGCAGCACACAAAGCAAAAAAAAAAAAAAAAAAAAAAAAAAAAAAACAAAACAAAACAAAAAAAAAAAAAAACCAACCAAAACAAAAAAAAAAAAAAAAAAAAAAAAAAAAAAAAAAAAAAAACCCACAAAAAACCAAACCAAAACAAACAAACAAAAACCCCAACCAAACAAACAAACAAACAAACAAAAAAAAATACCAAAACAGCAAAAAAAACACCCTTCTCTTGTACATCAATGATACTATTTTAATTCTAAAAGAGATGTGCCTACTCATTCCAAGGGTGAATCTGGCTCCAAATTTCCTTCAGTGGTGAGTTATTTCTATCTATCACTAATTGTTACGTGGGTAAACATGGATCAAGTTGTTCTCCCAAATGAGTTTAACCTGGTAGCAGTTGTTCAGGTAGTACCAGAGGCTTTAAATGCCTCCTTTCCAAAACATGAAAATTTCATTTCAGAAAATGAAGTTTTCTGAAATACAGACAAGTGCAGATTTGATTCTTTCCCTTGGATTAAAACTCTCTCTCTCTCTTTTTTTTTTTATGGCTACATCCAAATGTGCTGGAAGTCATAGGTATTTCCATATTTTAAAAAACATAAGCATCAAATAGTTTAAGCAAGATTCAGCATATAAATACACCGCTCACTAGCAAAAGGGGAAGGTTTCAAAAGCAGGGCAGTTCTTTGCCCGGCTCCTCTTGAAAGTGAAACACATTTTTCCCATGTGAACTGTTGCTTCTTCGGTAAACTTCTGATTAGACAGTAATAGAGTCAAAAAGAAAAAAAAGAATTAGTCAAATTTCTGATAACTTTATATCAATAGATAAATGCAAGAGTCCCCAGAGCACTGCTGGCATAAATTCCCATGATGATTTTGGTCTCAGGAGAACTGTACTCCCCTGCTTAAACTCTGCTTAACTAATTAACCAGGTTGTGTGTCAGCAGCACAGATCAAATTACTCCTTGTGGTGCTAAACCTGATGCCTGGACAAGGCTGAGATACGAGCAAGCAAACCTTTTCCTATAATCACAGAATCATTTAGGCTGGAAAAGACCTCCGAGATCACCGAGTCCAACCTGTGACTGATCACCACCTTGTCAATTAAACCATGGCACTGAGTATCACATCCACTCTTTCCTTAAACACCTCCAGGGATGGTGACTCCACCACCTCCCTGGGCAGCACATTCCAATTCTTAACCACCCTTTAAGCCAAGAAATTCTCCCTGAAAGAACTTCTTTCTTCCAGAAAGAATTTCTTTCCCTGGAAAGGAACTGTATCCAGTGTGAAAGCAAAAAGCTGACTGAACTAACACCTGTAAACAATGAGCCCAAAATCTTCTCTGGGTAAAAGCACATTTTGAATGTCATCGTGCTTTCAACTCAGTATCAAGAAAGTGAACATCCTCCAAACAGGGAAGGTTTCCAGAAATGAATTGGGATTGTCAGTGTGTACATCACTCAATTCCAGTTCAGCCCTGGTGGTATCAGTCACTCAGAATCAGTGACTACAGACAAGGACAGTCACATGTGCAGTAATCCCATGCTTCCTCATCATATGAGCCTATTACAAAAAGACTAATTACATGCTTTTGAAAGGGCCTGCTGCTGGAAAGACTCACTGATGTCTTCCACTCAGCTTTTTAATAGCTACTTGTAAGAGTTTTTTCCCCAAGGTAAACGCAATTGCCTGATTTAGATGACTAGCTCGTGCTTGCATAGTAAATAACATAGGACTGAACTGGTAACACATTTACTTTTTTAAAATCATTTATAGGAAAGTGAACAAGAAACAAACTGTCTTTGTAGACACTCTTACTTCTACTAAGACAGGTGGCTTTTTTATTTCTGTTTGAATCCCATCCAGTGAAGACCAAAATGCTTTACAGGCAAGTGTCGACTCAGGATATAGGGCTTTAACCAAGGTCAACATACTCAAAGGCACCTAACTCTCAATCAATTAGCTCCAAGCAATCTTTTAGCAATCATCACAGGCTTGAAGCACCTGAGAGACTTTGGAACATTCATATAGAACTTGGACAGTTTGAAATCCAAACTATTTCACCTTTAACTGGGTTTTAGGCTCTTGGATGCTTGAAACACTTTCAAAGATTAATCTTACTGATGGAACTGATGCCTTCAAATTGTGGCCTTCCACTACCTGAAAGGAGCCTACAGGAAAGATGGAGAGAGATTATTTACAAGGGCCTGAGTGACAGGACAAGGAGGAATGGCTTCAAACTGAGAGCAAGTTTAGATAAGATTTCCATAAGTCGAAGTCCTGGTTTCTTGGCTCCTGTATGTTTATCCTGTGAACAGGATGGTCAAGCACATTATATTTATCTCCCTTTATTTCTTCCCATCTAGCTGGCCTGTCATTCAAGGGTGTGATTAGTTTATCAGAAGAACAAAGGGCAGTCCCATCTGTCTGAAGAGAGGTGATGGAAAATGTAATCTTTGCTGACAAGAGCAGCAGAACAAGGGTCACATATTGGTAGAAGTGATGAAAGCTCCTGCAGGTCTATTCAGCCTGGCTGTTGCTATGAAAGTGAAGAGATTTGCTGGACCAGAAGCAGGGAGAGGACACAAACGCTGTTTTGTTCCATATCACTTACAGATTCTGGTCACTTGTGTAAGCTAATACTGTCCCAACTTCTTTTACGCTCATTACAGCCCTTCTTCAGTTACAGTTTGGCAGCACAGTTCTGCCTCTCTTTCGACATGGAGAACACGCCACTTTCTGCCCCTGACAGGCTCGTGGTTGTAAAGGACAGATTTTAACCTCTGAACCTGCACCAGTGGTACCGCCAGCTCCACGTAGGTAACTCAGGTTTCCTGTCTGCGTGGAAGAGAAATCCAACCATCCTTCACACAGACACAAGCCTCTACTCTCAGGAGTGCTCACCCCTTCCACGCCAGTGCAGTCTGAGTCTCCCTTTGTGCTGCTGAGAAAGTATCTTGGCACCACTGTTTCCAAAGGACCTGTGCTGGGTCACCTGCAGCGGCGTCCTGCAGTGTTGGATGATGGGTAGATTGGGCAGGGAATAAGGACTTAATTCTCTCTACCCAGACGAAATCAAAATATTGTAACCATATAAAACAGCTGAGCTCCTGACGCTGGGCCTCTGCTTCACTGAGGTTATCCAGTTAAGGACCCTTTCACTTCCAAGGGAATATTAAATAAAGGAGGAATAATAAAACAAGAACACGCAGAGGAGGCAGCAGCCAGGTGAACAGGATAGAAAGATGCCCGGAAAGACCAGAAGTCCTTAGCCACTAATTGATGGTCCATCAAGGAACTTCAGGCACAGCTTTGGAGAGGGACAGTCTGGTATTTGTAACTGCTAAGAAGGAGGATACAAGAGGAACAGGATGACTCAGGGTGTTTGAAGTGGGCCTGTGGGACTGAACTTAAGGAACATTTAGTGGATCAGGGCAAAACAAAGGGAAAGGAAAAAATGGATAGGAAAGGGTATAAAGAGGGGTCAGTCTCATGTAAACCTTCACTGGTCAGTGTGTTTGTCTGACCAAGCCTACACTCAGCCACTACAGTCCGTCCTATATTCTTATTAAAGCCTTTTTAACTGTCTTTCTGTGCAATGTCACAGTCTGTCCCATGTGTGCGGAAGTTGTAAGGACAAGGTGCCAGATACTGGGGGCACTGGCACAAATCTTTCCATGATTTATCATACCCCACTGGACTCAATGCTCTGAGAGGTCAAGGAAAATAAAACCTTGGAGCAAGAACAGCGAGCTTGTCATTGTGAACTATGTAAAAGCTACTTCAGGTAAATACAGTACTGATTTCACACATCCCTGCTTTGATCCAGGGTCTTTAAAAAAAAATAAATCTGTGAATAATATATATAACTAATTGGTGTTTACTTTCTTTTTCATATGCATATACTTAACAATACCACATCAAGAAGCAAAATGAGCCACATTTCTACATGTAATATTTTCAAAAGTTAAGTGTAGGGTAAAATGTTTGTTTGTTCTCTAACCTCAATTCGATTTTTTTCCCCAGAAAAAAATCTCAAATATTCTGTTTTGGAAAATTTCCCCTAAAAAATTCTATCTTCCAAATGCCCTCACACGACAGTTTCTGGGGCAACTCTCAGCAAGTTTAGATGTTTAAATACAAAATGGTTGATGTTGTAAGGACCATATTTAAGGATAAAATAGATTACCTTTTGGTTTAAACCCTAGGAAGTGGGTGGGTGATGTTTTCTATAAGAACTCAGATGCAACGTACATATATTTGTTATAAAGATATAAGTATACACAGTGTTAAAGCATTAAAAAAAAGAAACAACAGAAAACCCTCAAAAAACCAAACCACACAAAAAACCCTGATGATAACATAAATCCAAGGTAATATCACATTCTGGTTTTTTTCTGAGCCCTTTTTCCAAGGCAAAGGACCTCTCCTGAGCAGTACTATGGCACCAGTGGGAAAGGCAACAAGTTTCTCCTGTGCACACATTCCAGCAGAAGTGATTTAGCTGCAGACACACAGATGGAAGCCTATCTATTCCTGGGTCTCTACTGAGAGATTCCTGATTTGAATACCTTTTAGTTGAGAAAGAGAAAAAATATACATGCACAGATACGGCTTTATCCAATACAGTTAAGTCTTGATTTCGTATGGGAAGCAGATGAGGAAGCAATACCCACCAAGGGTTTAAACACAGAGGCTTTAATAGATTCCCCAGTTCTCTTTGGTGTTCTGCAATTCTGGCCAGACAAGCAGGTGCAAAAGTTCCTGAAAACTGGGGTCGGTAAGATGATCCAAGGTTGTACTTTAGTACTTGTCGGTACATCCAGAAGCATCTGGATATTAAAAAGCACCAAGAGAGCAGGAAGGAAGACTTCTGGAAGGATCTGGTGCAATCATCTGCTCCAAACAGGGCCAGCTCAAGAGCTGAATTAGATTGCTCTGCCTGTCCCGTTGGGTTTTGAATGCCTGCAAGGATGTATATTCCACCACCTTGGGGGGCCTCTTACACTACACTGAAGACAAAAATGCTCATAACAGGGAACAGTCATGCTGATGGATTGCTTGTATTTCATCCTTGTATTAAATCCAGTCTGGATTTTCTCATCACCATCTAAGTCTACCCCAGCCTTGTTTGGTGTGTTTGTTTCTTTTTATGAAACAAAATAAGGCCAATCCCTTTGCTGATCTAAAAGTTTTTTGCCACAAATTTTTGCTCAGAGATTCCATGGAGATAAGAAAATTCCACAGGCAACCATATATTAATGTCAGCATCGATCAGCAACCACATTAGAAGACGAAACCTCTTCCAATATGTCAATTCAATAAACAGTGATCAAATTCCACTCAATGCAAGACACAGAGACTTGCTTGTACTTCCTCATGATTTTTACATGACAACTGCTTAAATTTACGGGAACTGCCCTACCCTATTCCCAAAGAAAGGAATCAAAGAACTGTAGGTATTCAACTAAATAATCAGGAAAGACAATTCCCTCTCTTCCCAGGGACAAATGCACAGCCACATAACCTACAAACCACTTAAATGTCATTTCTAGGTTGCTTGAATTTTAACAGTATGGACTCCAATCCAGAAGCAAGCAGATCAGGCAATGAGTGCTGCTTTGTGATGGAACAATGTCTGTGCTTTGCTGCAACCACAGCTGGATCAAGGTCCCTCAGATTCATTTCAGACATGGCTGTTTTGGAGAAAAATAAGTTGCTTGCAAGTAAAAAAGCATATTCTAGAAGCTGCACACTCAGTGCTCCCTGCAAGCACAGCAGTGCCACAGCAAGAATCACTCCACCACAACTCCTGGAGTTACACTGCCCTGCAAAGCGAGTGGCATTCCCTTGAGGATCCCCTCTTGTTCTGGCCCTCAGAAATCCACAATCCCCTGAATCCTGGGAAGGGAGAAGGTTGAACTTCATGATGAAACAACTGTTTAAATACAAAGCTTGTCTAATATGAAGGCAAGTTTTCCACAGAGAAGACGGCCGTGATGAAACAAAAATTATATTACCTGCAATTGTGGTCCAATTTCTTTTCAGGAATTCTTACCAATGGCCGAGGTATCCTATTGGAATCTCCCCTATAGAGGTGCCACTAACCTTTTTCCAGCCCATGTTTTTCCCCAGTATATGGGGGGTTTTTTTGCTTGTTTACTAGCATATTCCGCAATTCCACTGGTAGTTTCCTCCAGTGAAATGAGGAAGTTTCTCCACCATGCCATCAGCATTCCCCAGTCTAGGGAGCCTAAGAATTGCACTAGTAGCATATTTCTTGCATTAAAGAAAAATGAGAGACCAGAAGGCTATATTCCCTAGAACTATCTCCACAGACTCAGCACAACATTTTTTATTTCAGAAGTAAATACTCTAAAATCCAATTTCATCTTCTACCAAGATTTCTATGCAATATTAATATGCATAACAGATTTTCCTAGTATTGCTTCCAGTCCTTACCTCTTCTTCCACTGCATTTTTTCTTCATATAGTTATTATTTAGAGAGGAGAAGCTTCTTCCATATAACACCCAAAAAATAATGTTTTGATTCCCAAAGGCCTTCTGGTAATATGGTAATACAAATAATAGAGACAAAATTTCCCTGTGGAGCTTCTCAATACAGTATTTCCCACTCACCCCAAGAATTTACAGCATAACTCTCTTTCTCCTAATGCTGGTATTCAGGAGACAATAAAGGAATGACAGAATTTAAAGCAAAAAGACAGATGATGCAGACGTTTGTCACACAGTCCTTCTAGAGCATTGTTACACGTTCTCATCCTACATTTCTTCTTTCCAGCATAACTCATTTGGTTTGAAGTGCTTTCATTCTGCTGGGAACCTGTAGCATGAGTTCTTGACTGTTTTTAGAACAAACCATGCTCTGTGCATTTTAAAATAGGGGTTTCTATACCACAAGACCTCAAAATCGATCTCCACTGCATGCAATGTGTAGTGAAACTTAATCTCTTCACTCCACTGTGTCTTCCAGCCCAATACTAGCAGTATTCCCATCCTGTGTTACTGCAGCATTTTTCCTGGGATCTGTCAAAAATTCCCGGACCCACCACAACACAGGTACCTCTGCAGTACTTCCACATCCACATTCCTCAAGCGTTGTCATCGTATTTCACAGCATCTCCCAGTCACACCAGCACTCCCCAGCACTCCCTCAGCCCACCTTCTCTGGAGACAACACAACACTCACTACCAGAGCCTGAGCCCCTTCATTTCCTTGCCAGAGAATGTGGAAAAGAAGACAGAGAGTCTGTGTAAGAACTAAAATGGCACTGAGCACTAAAAAAGCCAATGCTCCTATTTCCACAACTGACTGTTGCTCTAAACATAATTTTGGTTGTGACAATGTATGTAAAATGTATTAAGTATGTAAAAGAGCTTGATCTGAAATTCCATCAAGGGGCAAGAGACCCCAACCAACAGAGCTATACTGAACTTTGTAGACTGAACAATTTCCTCTCAGTTCCTTCTCCAAGAGATGATGTCAGTGTTATTGGACAGGTTGATTACAAGCAAAGGCTGGAGGCCAAGGTTTGCTCATCCTTTGATTTTGTCAACTGGCTCAGGTCTTGCAGGTGCACAGGGGGAGGGCAGGCTAGTCCAAGTCACCTTAACTCACCTTCACTCACCTACCCTCCTCCCAAAATCCTAAGCATTATGAATAATTGAAAACAAAATCAAGTCACAGAATCCCAGAATGGGTCAGGCTGGAAGGGACCACAGTGGGGCATCTGGTGCAACCTCCCTGCTCCAGCAGGATCATCCCAGAGCACATGGCACAGGATTGTGTCCAGACAGCTCTGGAACATCCCCAGTGAAAGACACTCCACACCCTCTCTGGGCGATCTGTTCAGTGCTCGGTCACTGCACAGCAAAGTTCTTCCTCATGTCCAGGTGGAACTTCCTGGGCATCAGTTCCTGCCCGTTCCTCTTGTGCCATCGCTGGGCACCCCCGAGCAGAGCCTGGTCCATCCTCTGCCCCCTCCCTGCAGACACTGACACACATGGATGAGGTCCCCTCTCAGGGTCTCCTCTGGAGGCTGAACAGCCCCAGCTCCCTCAGCCTTTCCTCCTCAGGGAGATGATCCAGTTCCTGAATCACCTCTGCAGCCTCTGCTGGACTCGCTCCAGGAGCTCCATGTCCCTCCTGTCCTGAGGAGCCCAGGACTGGACACAGCAGGACCTTTGCTGTTCAGGTGAGGATCCTAAAATTCACGATTTTAGATCAGTGAACATGGGAACCACCCTAACTCCCCCAACTGTTCACTCTTGCTGCTTCTGCTTGTGCTGTTGGCTACATTGTCCTCTCGGGGCCAAAACCAGTTGCTGTGTGTTCAGTTTTTTAACAAGCCGAAAGGGTGGTCATTGAAGAATCAAACTGTCTCCATCAACATTCAAGCCATTTCCAACAGGACTGCTTGCTTCCTTCTAGTTTCTCTCAGAGGAAGTTTATGTCATTTGTAGCCCAATTTATACTGATTTCTTTTATTGCCATAAGCCATTGTAAATCTAAACCTAAATCTCCCAGTACTCTTCTGACACGTGCTTATCTTGAAAGCATTCATTAAATTTTTTTTTGAAATTCAGGAGAACTCTAAAGCTTATGAGAGGAATACCCTGATAGTTACTAGATACATTTCATTCACAGCAGTACTATTGGATGGACTATAATTGTACTTCTGTGCATTTCCACTTCTACTTTTAGCAGTGCTTTTGGATTTTCTTATTTAAGAAAGGTCCCACTGCTTTGTGTTGGAAATCTAGGAGTTCGCAACCTTTAAAGAAGGATACATGAAGGACTTCCCGAAGTTCAGTGTCCAAGTGCTGAGGGACTCAAAAATGTGGAGGAAAGGGATGTAGGTGGAGCACCTACACACTTTTAAAGGCTCAGAGAGATCACAGTACATTTTCCCTGTTACTGGCAAGCACTTATTCATGGTATTTAGAGCATAAATAGAATTCAAAGTGTAGCCAGTAAGCTGGTTTTTAACCACTGATAAAATCAGTTATATTCATGGCGTAAAACAGATCAGAAGAAGGCCATGAACCAGTCTATAGGCAAAATTAACATATGCCTACATTAAACCCTGCTAGGGTCTCTGTGTGCAGAGACCTGGCATTTAAGTAGTTGGGACTACTGTGATTTTTAGGTTCAGGATGCAAGAGGGACACCACCAGGGTTCAAGACACTGAGAATTATACAGAATCCTCTCTCTTGCCACTTTCCAGCCCTTGCTCTCGCTTCAGAGGGAAGCTTTGATCAAACAAGGATCATAGGCAAAAGGCTGGTGAAATCCCAGATGGAAGAAGGCCAGTGCAATTAGACACAATCCTGCTTTGCAACTCATGATGTTTTCCCTAAGTAAATTATTGCTAATTTGACACAGTAGGAAACACAGCTGATGCTTTTGAAAAAAAAAAACAAAAAAACCCAAAAAACTCTGCTAATAAAGACGCAGTGGCACAGACCACAAAAAGACTAAGCCATGCTTAAGAAGCAGCAATATTAGTGGATTATTTGAGTAGCTGAATTTGCCCCATGACCAAAGCTTTCTTGAAAGGTGCACAAGCCAACTAGACAAGGCGAATGGACTGACAGAAAAATCTGTAGGGAAGGAAATCTGTATTTAAAGAATAAGATAAATGAGTGTTTTGACTGTTAATAATATACTTTCTTAAGGTTACCCATCAAAAAATTATGCAGAAATAGAATTCATGTCACCAGCACACACAAACATCACAGAATCCCAGGATGGGTCAGGTTGGAAGGGACCACAGTGAGTAATCTGATCCCACCTCTCTGCTCAAGAAGGGTCAAAATATACAGCCTAGATGGCAAGAACAAGGGGAGCTTGAGCAAAGACCAAATCTCACACAATGTTTCAAACTCTTCTGTTGGTTTTAAGACTGTGAACTTTTGGGCATGAACCTCACAGCTCTAAAATAAGGAAATGTACACATACACTTCCAGCTGTGGGATCAGCAAACCCAGCATATCACTTAACTGGAGTCTGTAGAAGATCATTTTTGAAGAGGCAGCTCATGCCCCCTCACTACAGACCAAATGTTCCACTCTTCCCTCATCCAAATTTGAGATACAGATGAATTCATCTTCCTTACTCCCTGTCGTGTAGAACAGGTTGTTCACTAAGTGGAAAAGCCTTCTGGAGTCTTTATTAAGGGAAAATAAGAGACAGAAGCTCGCAATTAATAACAGTCAACTCCTGGAGTGACAATGACTGTGGCTTGTCCTCTAAGATACTGCTTTCCCACCCCCCAAACAGATCTAAAAATCATGCTTTTTTGCTTGCATGCTTTCCATCTGCTGCAAAGATAGAAAGAAGGAATATTCCACATGCATTTCTCCCACCATGAACGAGACATGAGAGAAGCTGAAATTCATATATTAGTTGTGCAGCAGCATGTAAAGACTTCCCTTCGGATCAATATCCTCTGGGAAAGGCTCTCTGTCAGCTTCAATACCATGCTGTTTACATCTTCAGGCCCTGATCCTGCCAAAGCAAGTGTAAATGTCTCTAAAGAGCACTTTTGGACTTAAAACACAAGCATTAGGATTTTTAAGCACTCATCCTAAAACATCAGAAAGAGGCAGAGGTGGGGACACGTCACAGTTAAAGACCAAGACTCTCTTTCTCAGATAAAACAGCACAACTTCCAACC
The DNA here is from genome assembly GCA_013396775.1 of Cephalopterus ornatus. Classification (NCBI taxonomy): domain Eukaryota; kingdom Metazoa; phylum Chordata; class Aves; order Passeriformes; family Cotingidae; genus Cephalopterus; species Cephalopterus ornatus. The sequence goes on along the minus strand of VZRE01003328.1, from coordinate 49,322 downwards.
AGCCATCAGTACCTCACCTCCTCAGCCTTCCACATTTGTGTGCTACCTCTACGCATCAGTGGGGGACAGCAGCATTTCCTAATATCTAAAAACCCCATTTTATTTATTCCATAACACATTTTTTGATTTATTCCCTCCTTTTCCCTAAGACAGAGAGAAAAAAAAACAAGCCACCCAACCAGCACCACAGCAGTTACTGATATACCTTGAACGGCATAAGGTAGGAGGATAAATGTTTATTTTCACAGATGCCATAAGAAGGAAAACCCCGAACAGTCCTCCGGGAAAAAAAGCTCCCACTGAAGCAAGTATGTGAGAAGTACAAGAGCCAGAGACTGCGAATTTGCTGAGACCCCCCCTTGCAGAGCTGCCTCCAGCTCTGGGGGCCCAGCACAGCAAGGACATGGAGCTGGTGGAGTGAGTCCAGAGGAGGGACACCAAGATGATCAGAGGGATGGAGCAGCTCCGCTGTGAGGAAAGGCTGAGAGAGTTGGGATTGTTCAGCCTGGAGAAGAGAAGGAGCCGGGGTGACCTAATTGTGGCCTTCCAGGACCTGAAGGGAGCTCAGAAAGAAGATGGAGAGAGACTATTTCCAAGGACCTGGAGTGACAGGACAAGGGGGAATTGATTCACACTAACAGAGAGTAGGTTTAGATTGGATATCAGGGAGAAATTCTTCCCTGTGAGGGTGGTGAGGCCCTGGCACAGGTTGCCCAGAGAAGCTGTGGCTGCCCCATCCCTGGAAGTGTCCAAGGCCAGGTTGGATGGGGCTCTGAGCAACCTGGGCTAGTGGAAGGTAGGGGGTTGACCACAGGAGGGGGTTGGAACAAGATTTTCTTTAAGGTCCCTTCCAAGCCAAACCGTTCTGTGATTCTATGAATGTCAAAGAAATGCTGATTTTTCTGTAAGGGCATTAAAAAGATTGGGAAGTGAGTGTCTGCATTCATGTATTTTATGTGCTTTAGTAATAGGGACTGACAGTACACAAATCTCTTTGCTGGAAACTCATTTCTCATATCCAGAAATTCCAGTAAGTGTTGTTTGTCATGTTAAGGAGTGTCTCCCTGGTTGTCAAATCACATCCAGCACTCGTACAACTTGGATTAGATTTTGATCAGCATTAAGAACTCCAGATTAACCTTAGTGGCTATGATGGTGCATACTACGCTTACTCAAACGTTTTTTTTTAATGATATCCAAATCCTTTGTTACGAGATTAGCAAGCAATTATCCTAATGCCTCCATCTACAGTGAGCCCACCTCACACACTGGAGTCACTTGCATAGCTTGGTGATTACCGGGCTTCGTGCTCCAAATGGCAGGAGGAAAAAAAAAAAATAGACCTAAGAGGGTTAGAAAGCCAAATGGCTCATTCATAGGCACCAGGACAACAGTGCTCAAAGCTACAAACCCTCCATTACACACATAAGCTGCCGCACATAGCTACATGTATCTATATTCCATCTCAAGTACAGTGGTGCACACACACACGTTCTGCTCCTGTGGGTGCTTGTTACTACTAAATTGCAAAGCATTAGTGGACTTCCCTCCCACCCCCCTATCTTTGACAAAAAGACTCATCTGACTCATTTTTTTAAGAAGTGCTCTCTTCCACGTCAATCTGGTGTATTTGTGGTAACACACACAGCTCAGCCTCCCTATTTTTTAACTTGGTGGGCTCATTTCCATGGGGATCACTGGAAGGTCATTGAAAAGCACAATCTTACCCCTGCCTTCTACTACCCCATTTTGAGTCTACGCTGCGTTCCTCCACATTTTCTTTTCATCCTTTCTCTTGCTGCACCTGTGCTTGACTAGTAGCCCATGTTTACCTCTACAACATTCTCCTGAATCATGCAAAATGTGAGAGCTAATATTAACACAATTTGTGACAAGGGAATTAGAGAACAGAGAAAACCATGTCACTCTCTCCATCTCACCACCCACTCCATCTCAGGTCCTTCTGTGGCCTCAGTTAAAACAGTAACCGAGCACTTCAGTACCTATCACTTAGAAGATTCATCCTTACAAGATAACGCATTCATACATCTGTTTAAGTTAGCAATGAACCGTTAAGCATGAGCCAAAAAGAACTCTGATGTTTACAGAGAGACTAAAAAAAAAATGCCTAAACCCCAAAAGATGGTTCTGAAATGCCACTGCATTAATTGAATCACAGGCTCTGTTATAGATGTTTCTAATATTGTGCTCTACAGCTTCCCAGGTACTTAACAAGTCATCTGGGCCTGCTCAAAGTCGCTGTCATTCTTTATTAGGCTGAAAATTTACATCAGACCTATATCTAATCTCTAACAGGTTTTAGAAGTTAGGGATAAGATTTAGCCTGGTCATCTCTAACAACCTGTGGGCTCACTAGAACATCTCATCTGAACTCCCATTACAGTCACCAGTCAAAGGTGTATTTCTGCAACACAATCCACTTATTGTCAGGGCAACGTTTAAGGTTGTCACCCAGCAATTCCTTTTCCTCTCAACTGACTGTAAAGGTCACTTGAAGGGAGCCAAGTGAAGTGCTTATAGATGTCTAGAAAGGACATTTTGCTCTCAGCAACCTGATCTAGTGGAAGGTGTCCCTGCCTGTGGCAGAGGGGTTGGAACGAGATGATCTTTAAGGTCCCTTCCAACCCAGGCTATTCTATGATTCCATGATTCTATGACTCTATTATTAGGTAATAATAAGAAATACATAGAGCAACCAGTTTGATGGTATTACCACCAAAAGAGTCCTAGGCCAAGTTGTATAGGAAGGTATCATAACATAATCAGTTTTGAAAATAGAAAACACCAGAAAGGTACTAAGCTATAATCACCACTATCTATATCTTGCATCATTAGACAGGCACACGATCAAGTGATGAAGAACAAGAACTGTAACCATCTCCAGGAATTTGGCATTCTCAGAGGACAGACACAGGATGGAGAATAAAGTGAGAGTCTACTACTAAGACTGATGGATTTATGTTCAAAAAGAAAATGACACAAGTGTCCTCAGAAATGCCCAAATGGCAAGAGCTGGAAAATACTCTCTTGAAAAGGAAAAGGTTAGAAGCAACATCACATCAGCTACTAAAAAAGTCTGAGGAATATTGCAGAAGGAATGATAATCTCATTATGTGGGTGAGAGATAGACTGAGACACACAGAGATCATGTTGGCTGAGAGATAAAGTTCTCCAGAGTAACCAGTTCTTTCCAATCCCAAACTAATGAAATGCTGTAATTCGGTATGTTTCCCTAAAGCATATCTATATCAGCTGCTAAAAAGCAGTGGGTATGAAGCCATGAGGCAGGACAGTCAATCCTCAGCCTCAACTGGGCTAAGCAGAATTCCTCACACAGCACTTCCCATTTGCTAAAGAGCAACAGCAAACAGTAATTGAAAAGCCCAAGCCTGAAGTAGAAAGCTGCTGACAGTTCTTCACAAACTCTGTGGTTCTCCTGGAGGCAGTACTGGTGCTTATCCAATATAAAAAGCAGTCTACAAACTCATCTTTTCTTAAAAGGAAGAAGAGAGGTAACTACTACAGGTATATATATCATGTTATTACTTATAAAACGGTGATTCCTGTCAATATTTCCACTATATTCCTGAACTTTCATCAGTGACAATGACAGACTGAGTGGTACAGGAGTCCTTTCAGGCTTCTGTTCTGCAGAGCTGTACAGGGCAATTCTGAGGAAATTCAAGACTTAAATACCCAAACAGTCGCCCTCAGCAGAAGCTTTTCCCAGATCGGATCCTGTCTCAATGCACTGAGAAGGAACCCAGTGGGTTATATTCACTGCTAATCACAGAATAGCTGAAGTTAAACAGGGACCCCTGGAGGTCATCTGGTCCAATTCCCCTGCTCAAGTAGGGCCAGCTACAGCTGGCTGCCCAAGACCATGTCCAAGGATGAAAACTCCAACACCTCCCTTGGGCAACCTGTGGCAGCGCTCAGTCACCCTCACACTAAAAAATAAACCACACTTTTCCTGATGTTCAGGGGGAACTTTGTGTTCCAGTTTGTGCCCTTTGCCTCTGGTTCTGTCACGGGGCACCACTGAAAACAACTGGCTCCATCTACTTTACCCCTTCCCATGGCATTAATAAGAACCCCCAAGACCCCTCAAGAATTACGGCGCTCTCAGCTTTTCCTCACAGGAGAGATGCTCCAGTCCCTTCATCAGACTCTCTTCAGCACATCCATGTTTTTCTCGTACTGGACTCGCAGAACTGGAGACAATATTATGGGTGTGGCCTCACCAGTGCTAAACAGAGGGAAAGGATCCCCTTCCTTGACTTGCTGACAATGATCCTCCTAATAGATCTCAGGATACTTTTAGCCTTCTTTGCTGCTGTTGGCTCACATTCATCCTGGTGTCTGGCAGGTCCTTTTCTGCCAAGCTGCTTTCCAGCCAGTCAGTCCCCAGCAAATACTGGAGCATGGGGTTTTGTTCCTCTCCGGGTCTGCAGGACTTGGCACTTCTCCTTACTGGAGGAACCCCATGAGGTTCCTGTCGGCCCATTTCTCCAGCCTGCCCAGGTCCCCCTGGATGGGAGCACAACCCCTAAGTACATCAGCCACTACTCACAGTTTTGTGTCTGCCGTGGGAATGCTCTGCTCCATCATCCAGATCATTAATGAAGATGTTGGACAAACAAGTAGATAGAAAATTAAGAAAAGGCATACTCAATTTAAGAGCTATTCCTTTTTAGAAAGCAGATCATGTGGAGTTCAAAATAAAATCAGACTTCTCCCTGACCGCTTCCATCCCTCATTAGTTGATTAATTTTCCTCAAAGCATTTGGATGTAACTGACCTCCAATATTTGAATCAGCTAGAAAATAAACATGTCTTGTTGTCCTTAGGCTGAGTTACTGTATCCTGTAATAATATTCCAGTTGAAGTCTAGTCAATGTAAGGATTATTAATTTTTTTCTTATTAACATTCCTTTGACTGAACTGTTTGGGGTCAGCTAAAAATGTTTTTTTCAGTAGGAAGATATTCTGGATGAAAAAAAGTGTTCTATCATTTGAAGAGGCAAACCCAGTGAAAACAAAGAAAAATAAATGATGATTAGCTGGATATTTTGATTGCTGATATTAACAAAGAATTATAGTATCTGGCACTTTTTTGTGTTTGGTTGTTGGTGGTTTTTTTGGTGGATGATGTTTTTTGTTTGTTTGTTGGTGGGGTTTTTTTTACTTACAAGTCCAGACTAAAAATATGTTCTAAATATTTTTCCCAGGTACCTGAATTAGCAGATTCTCTCAGTTTAAACAGATCCATTTCTTCAAGTCCGCTTGGAAATGTGCACCAAATCAGTTACTGCTAGGAAATTATTCATTATTTGCAAGATGAAGTTACAACCAATGGCACAGCTATTTCTGCAGCATTATTGACTACCAACAAAGATTACAGCTTCATGCATCAGGGTATGGAGAGTGAAGTGCTGCCCTGTTTTCTGTTTGCACCAGAAGAACCACTCAGCATTGTCTAAGTGGGATTATTACCTGACTGGCAGCAAGAAAGCTTGATGAATCATTTCTCATTCCAAAGCTCATTAAAATGTGAAAGGTCACTGCATTAGGTCCTTCCAAGCAAATCAGTGGAAAACCTTACTTCTTCATGGAAGAACCTCCAACAGTATCAAGTTTTATCTTCCACACAGCTCACTGCAAATCCAGCCTGCATGCCAGAACAATTTCTGCCCTTACTGGTAAGCAGCTAAAGCTTCTGTCACCTCCTTAGGAGAAAAGTTGTTCTCAAAAACACAGCTGGGACTTGCATAAAAGTTCAATTACCTCTCAAGGGTTAAAACTACTCCTGGGATTCAGGAGTTTTCCACTAACTTAAGCTCAGGAAAGCTGTGCTGCCATTGACAGAAAAGAAAGCCCATTCCCACTTAAATAGATCCCTGTACAGAAAGTATGCAGGAAACCCAAAATTGCTTCTGTGATGCATTCACACTAACTGCAAAACCAACCTTTCCAAGAAAGCCCTGATTAAGTGCTGGAGACAAGCCAGATAGAAAATGAAGCATTTCTATGAAAATTATAGTCTCTGATTCACTTCTATTGGCTGCGAAGTTGTTTGTTTAAAGATGTTTCATTCCCACCACACATTTAAAGTAAGCAGGTATGCAGAAAGCTTTGGGACTTCTTTATCCTTTCCCCTCCTCCCTATTTCCTCCCCACCTCCCTCAGTTCTTAGGCTTCCCTCAGCAACTTGCAAATGGTAAATCTTTCTACCACTGTATATACCCACCAATTCCCTTCCTCCAGCAGAACTGTGGACAAGCATGAGCTGTGCATGGAATCACAGAATGGCTTGGGTTGGAAGAGACCTTAAAGATCATCATGTTGGGGTGGGCAGGGACACCTTCCACTATCCCAGGTTGCTCAGAGCCCCATCCAACCTGGCCTTGGACACTTCCAGGGATGGGGCAGTCACAGCTTCTCTGGGCAACCTGTGCCAGGGCCTCACCACCCTCATAGGGAAGAATTTTTTCCTAATTTCAATCTAAACCTACTCTCTGTCAGTCTGAAACCATTTCCCCTTGTCCTGTCACTCCAGGCCCTTGGTGGCCTCCTGCACTGAAAGCAGAGGGGGGTGACTTGGACAGCCTGGCCTCAGCATTTCAGAAGGGATTGATTTTTCTGCTTCTTGACTACCTACTATGTCTGCTATATCAATAAATTTATCGTGGGGATTTTGTTTGCTTGCTTTTGAGCAAAAAAAATGAAAGCATTTTCTTGGGGAAGAAAAACCACCAGGTACAGTCTCTAAAAATGGGCCATTTTCAGCCAATTCAACTTAATTCATAATTCATCTTAATTGATGAGACAAGGAGTCTCTATAAGCAAGTGCATTATTAGTGAAAAAGTAAAACGACCACAATGAATCACTTAATACATCTTCATGTGAAGTGGGGAAAGCATTCCTTTGACAGTGACTACTTTCTGTTAAGGCAAGGCAAGCTGCCCCACAGAATGGAGCAGAGCACACCCTGCAAGCTCCGGCCCCACTCCTCCCAGCAGGGGCTGCAGCTGGAGCCCCCCAGCAGCAATGGCAGTGCAGCACTTTCACGGCAAGGTCTCAGTGACCTTGAGAATCACAGAAGAGAATCACAAAATCGTTAAGGTTGCAAAAGACCTCGGGGATCATCGAGCCCAACCTTTGACTGAACACCACCTTGTCACCCCGCTCAGAGCACTGAGTGCCATGTCCAGTCATCTCTTGGACACCTCCAGGGATGGGGACTCCACCACTTCCCTGGGCAGCCCCTTCCAATGCCTGACCATCCTTTCAGTAAGAAATTCTTCCTCATGTCCAACCTGAACCTCCCCTGGCACAGCTTGAGGCCATTTCCTCTTGTCCTGTCCCTTGTTCCCCAGGAGCAGAGCCCGACCCCCACCTGGCTACAGCCTCCTGTCAGGGAGTAGTAGAGAGTGAGAAGGTTCCCCCCGAACCTTCTGCAGGCTAAACACCACCAGCTCCTTCAGCTGCTCCTCCCGTTGTTTACTCTGTAGACCCTCCCCCAGCTCTGTTGTCCTTCTCTGGACATGCTCCAGCACTTTAGTGTCTTTCTTGCACTGAGAGGCCCAGAACTGGACACAGCACTCGAGGTGTGGCCTCACCAGTGCCCTGCACAGGGGCACAATCCCTGCTGCCCTGGTCCTGCTGCCACACTATTGCTGATCCAAGCCAGGTGCCACTGGCCTCTTGCCCACCTGGGCACACGCTGGCTGTTCAGCCACTGGCAACCAGCACCCCCAGGAGAATGCTGTGGGAGACCCATGTGAGACTTTGCTGTCACTTAAAGGAACACTCTTCACTTTTTGCCCTGCCTATAGCTTTGGGTACCCATTGCTCTCCCACTCCCCCATTTTCCACCAGCACCACTAATGTACGTAGCAACTGGATCTGCAGGCTGACAAAGCTGGAAACCACTTTTCAGCCAAGCTCAGGGAGCTGATCTGACTCATAGCACAGCTTCAAGAACACCCAAGTAGATCTGGGCTTGTTGGGAACATCAGCTGAGCTCAGGCAGAAGAACTGCTCCTTTTGGCAGCAGATCACAACTCAGTAAGGGTAAGCTGGCTGTGAAGTCACATTTTCAGCCAAACACTTCTTTTAACTCCTCTCCAACAGCTGGAGCCTCAAAGCAATATACACTTAGCCAAAAGGTTGCAGAGCTCCCTGGACTAAGGACTTTTATGTACCTTTATACTATCCTCAAAACCAAAAGGCACCTGAGCTCATGTGACCTTCTTGAGCCATCTCAGCTTGCAAACATTAAATTATTATAATCACTATCCTAGACCCTTGCTGATCATGCCACATCAGAATCCAGCTCTTTCTCCCGTGCAGAAAACAGGCACATGTTTTAGGAGCATGTTTCACTCCTAAGCATACCCTGCCCCCAATAACCGAGATCTTGGTTCTTTTCCCTCTGAACCCTATTAGGGCTTTCTGCCATCTGCTAGTCTGTGACAGATGCTTGTATAACTGACAGATCAAGCTAAATATAAGATATCAACACCCCCGTATGCTCCAAACATTCCAAGTTTAGTATTCCTATTGCACGTGAGGCCTAAATATAGCAAGATAAAACAAAAACATCTTTTATGTTGAAGTATTCTTAAGATTGATGACACCTCAGCACAAGGCCTCCAAAGCTGAGCAGGGAAGGGTGGGGACAACATCTCCTGAGCATGTTACTGGGAGATGAAAAGCATCATTTCCAATGCTGTAGCAAACCCTTCCCCCAGATGAGGGTACTCTGTCCTGACCAGCAGCAGGGTTGAACTTAGCTGTGTTTACCCCCATGGCTACAAAGCCAGTGTGCCATGGTAGCTCTCTGCTGGAGAACAGCATTGAAGACAAGACCAGCTCAGCCTGGGAGGGGACTGTCATATTTTCTAGGCCTGTGGGCCAGAAGTAGGTGTTCTTCATCTTGCTCAGCAGAGCAAAGCTGGCCTCTTTTCCAGGGCTCCAGGGACCCGCATGGGTAGATAAACTATCCTGTTCTCCTCCCCCAAAGCCACAAGGCTCCTGTGTCCTAAGGGACAGTGAAATCAAGGAACAGAGACCCTCTGCAGGCTGAAGAACACCCAGCAGCCACAGAAACTACTGTCTCTGCAGAGCTTTTCACCTTGAAGTAACTCACAGTGTTTCACGCACTGCAAGTAGCTGCCATTTCACCCACCCCAGAAACTCAGGGACCCCTTGAGTAAGCTGAGAGCTGCTTAGGTAAGCTAGCAGGGGAAAAAAATACTTTAAATATGGAAGTGGAATATACCACTGAAAAAACGGTATCAGGGAGGAGGGAGGGGCACATTTAAATAAGGGGGCATAGATGCCCACATTGGACTTAGACAGCTACTCTGACTTGAAGGTTTTGGCTCCTTGTGATTAGCACTCCTCTTTTTTTGTCCCAAAAGCACATTGATAACACAAATCTTACGTTGTTTTCTGGTACCACTGCAATGCACAGATGCAGTCACAGTGCATCTGATGAACCAGAGCCAGAAACACTGTGACCTCTTCCTTCCAAGTCTTCCTCAGGAATCTCCTGCTCAGGCACTGTTTATGTAACGATATGAATTGTTTTGTGAATTGAGGTGCAACCCAAACTTCTCACACTGTTTGGGCAGTCCTACTTACTGCAAACAAAACCAAGTTGCCTCTCCTGACTCTGCATTTCAGTTCCACTGAAGACAGTGACTAAGCTTTGGGTGACTTCAGTGAGCTTTAGACCACAGCCCAAAGGGCTGAACACCCATCTCCAACCACAGAGAGCTGGCTAAAAAGCAGAATGCTATGCACCATTAACCAGAAAATCCTCCCTTGCCTACCAGTTCCTTAAACATGAAGAACAATCACGTTGAATGAAACGGGGAGGACACTGTGCCTCTGAACTAAAGAGTTACGTCTCATTTTATTACAGGTCTCCCCTTCTGCATCTTGATAGAAGTTAACAAGCATGAAAATATCCATATGAAAATACCCCATTTCTATGAGTACTCCTGTGCTTAAAACAGACAAAGCTACCTACAGCATACATTCAAAATCTACCCAGGAGAACCAGTCAGTAAACCAGGACAGCAAACGACAAACCTAGGTACAAGCACACCTTCAACACAAGTCAGACTGAGCCCAAGTGCCCCCTGCCAGAGCTTCAAGTGAGCTGTCAGTGTATATTTGGTGTGTTGTGGAAGCCTCAGGTGATCAGGTTAATTAAGTCCTATTAGCGCCCTCAGGATCATGAACACTAAGCACAGGAGGCAGCTACAAACCGTAAACAAAGACACACAAAATGGATAGGCAAAATTCCTGCACCACGCTCGACACATCAAACCTTCCGAGGGCTGACAGACAGGGAACACAAAGCCTGGGCTGAAGTAGTCTGTACAACCCAAGCCTCTCTGCACCAGAAGAACATGATGTACAGCACTGAAGTCCTCAGCGTTCACCTGCCCCTCCAACCCTGGCAGAGCCCACAGTGGAATCTTTCCCCTGCAAATCATCTTGCGTTCTTCCTGGCACGCAGAGGATAGGCAAGGTGATTTCTGAGCTGCAAGATGCAGCTCCACGTCTCAGAAGAACCTGTGAAGTCTTGCTGTCCCCCATCCCTTTTCACTCACGTAGCACCTATTCCCACCACAAAAATGTTACCTGGAGATGAGTGGGTTTGGGCTGGGTTAATTGTCTTCACAGTAAGCTGCTGTGGTGCTATGTTTTGGATTTGTGCTGGGACCAGAACTGATGGCACAGAGATGTTTTAGTTCTTGCTGAGCAGGCCTTCCACAGGGCCAAGGCCTCTTCTGCCTCCCACACACCCCACCAGTGAGGGGATGGGGATGCACAGGAGGTTGGGAGGAGACATATCTGGGACAGATGACCCCAGCTGACCACAAGGATATCTCATACCATATCACACTGGCTGTCCTGTGCCGGGCCAGGAGTCGGACTTTGATAATCCTGGTGGGTCCCTCCCAGCCAAGGATATTCTATGATTCCATGATTCTATGATCTCACCGTGCTCCGCAATAAAAGCCTGGAGGAGGAGGAAGTGGGGATGTTTGGAGTGAATGTGTTTGTTTTCCCAAGTCACTGTAACGCCTGACGGAGCCCTGCTCCCCCGGAGGTGGCTGAACACTTGCCTGCCCATGGGAAGCAGTGAATGAATTCCTTGCTTTGCTTGCAGCCCACGAGTTTTCTCACTTTTACCCTCCAATTCTCTCCCCCACCCACTGTGGGGGAGTGAGTGGCCCTGTGGCTACTGAGGCTAAACCATGACAAGAGGTCATCTAGACCAACCTCCTGCTTAGAGCACCTTCATTATCAACACTAGATCAGGTATCTGCAGCTTCATCTAGCCAAATCTTGGGAATTTCAAAGGCTGGAGTTTCCAATACCTCTCCAGATGACTCATTCCAGTGCTAAACTACCCACACAGTGACTTTTTTTTTTTTCCCTAATGTCCAATCTGAACCTTCGCAATGTCACTGGGGATTTTTCTCCATCTCAATATTATTTCTCTTTCAGGCAGCTCCCATCCGTATCCATCAAACCCCCACACTAACACACGCCACCTTGCCCTTATATTTTCAAAGGTTTATATAGGACATACAGCTGGAAAGCTCCTGTTAAATATGACCTAATTTGGTTCCAAGTTTAGCACTACCAGGACATTTTCAGGGATGGGAATTTCATGGGTTTGTGACTGTGCAGCCCTGTGATTTTATGAAATAGCATAAGAGTGCAGCGTTTTCAGCGAGGCACTGCAGAACAGGATGTTTACAGGGGATCACTGTTTTCCAGTGTTTTCAGGGTCCCCAAATCTGTCAAGGACCACTTGGCTGCCTCACACCAACACAAATTTATGATTCTATTTCAGGCCTGCCTACATCGCAGAAGGCCCGTGGAGCTGTCAGACACCTACAGCATTATTTTGAAAGCATCACAGAGAGACTGTGCAAAAAGGTCAAGAGATTTGAGCATCAAGTGCAATACCAGCCCTTCCAAATATGAAAGAAGCAAGCTGGGCAAGTCCTGCCTCTACATTCTCAATGGAAGACAATAATCAAAGGAAACCTGCAAACTGTGAGGATATAACTGCCCTCGGTCACACTGTGCAGCTCCCTTTGAATCCAGAAGGACCACAAGAGAATCTACCTCTGACATAATGCAGTGGTTCTTAGAGCATTGTTTTACTTCAGAGTTAAAAAAGCCCCAAACCTCAAAATCCATGTTAGAAAGACTTGATTACATATTCTGACACGAAGAACAAGATGAATGGGCATAAGGAGGCAGGAGATGCAGTGTAGGCAATTCTTAGCAAAGCACTTAAAAGAAGCAAAAAATTATGCTTGAAATATAATTTGGACATAATAAGTGGATTGAAATCCAAATATAATTGCAAAAATGAACAGTAGCAGTGGGCCACATGGTGTCAGAGAGCACTAACACCACCTTGGAGGTGATAAGAGCTTCTTAATTCCATCAGTATAAATACCTGGATTTCAAAGGATTCTTCACTAGTACATCAAGGTTAAAGGAAATCCATGGTTTTCAAAACAATTTGGCATATTTAGGCAATGAAAAACTGGATAAACTCTGTTGCCTGATATGGCCAAACTGCCTGTATCTTTGCAGAGTTTGTCTACGCAGGGAAACGTGAGTGGGCAGAGAGATCCACTTAACCAGGGAGCTACGAAAGCAGCTTTACAGCCACATCAGAAATGAAGTGCCCAGAAGTCAATGAACTAATTTAAGACACAGCTTCTCTGCAGACATAAGTCCATGTCTACATAGTGCCTTAAATAGCACACAGTATGGATTCTCCAGCTGGGGCTGTGCAGATATGCTGCACAGATACCTCAAATTATTGCATTGATTTCTGCGATCATCTCCACTGAAAGCACAGAAGGAACCTGGAACAATTCCATTCAAGTGTGACAAAAAGACCTCAAGGGCTCTGTTTATGAAGAAGTTATTTCTGCCCTAACTTTATTCCCCCTTTTGCTTTCAGAGATCTGTGCAGACTCTCTCATACAAAATGTTACATCGAGTCCCGGTAAAAAAGCTGAGGGAAGTGACAGACATCTGCCATGCACCTTGAAAAACCAAAGAGCAGAGTGGGGAATTAACTGCCACGACAGGGAAAAGTCACAGTGAAAAGACACTGGGGAGAAGAAAATGCAAGATGTCACACTTTCCAGTGATTAAACACTTTCTGAAGACGTTTGAACGGCAAGAGAGATTGCTGAGGATTCTTGCATCTCATATAAAACAAGGACAACTGGGAACTCCAAGGTTCCACACTCAAAGGACTGGATTTGTATTTTTAGATGTATTCATCAAGAGTTACTTTCAGATGAATGGGAAAGCAGGAGTTCATGGAGCACTGAATTTCTTCAGGCCTAATCACTAAGCTGATCGGATTCTCATTACTAGAAACATATGGCTGCAAGCCACGTAAACCCTGAAAAAGATCAAAATACTAATCATTTAGTCTGACCAAAAATTATCCATCAAAGCCTTTTTCAGCCAAAAGATGGGATAAAAGTTGAGTTAGCTTGTCCATAAAATGCTGATGTCTCTAAAGCCTTTGGGATTTCTGACCCTCCAGTAAGTTCTATTCTCTCTACATGACAAGATCTGCTCCCTTCCCCACAGCAAGCAGAGAAAGATGTAGCTGGACTGGAGCTGTGGGAGGTGGTACCCTCTGGAGAAGCTGCGCCTGTGCTTCAGCAGATGTACACAATCCCCTTAATAATGACTTCAATGAATCGGGGAGCTCACTATAATGAAGTCTGCTAAATGTGTGAACCTTTTTTTTCAGCTCCCTTTCACTCTCAAAAAAAATAAAAAAAGTATTTGTCCATAAGACTAGAATTCAAAATAGTTTTTGGGGGAGGATTTTTTTTTTGGGCAGTCAAAGGTGTTCTTCTGCCAACAAGAGAACTCTTGGGTATGCTGCTGAAAATTTCTGGAGAAAAGAGAAAGGTGCTACTTCAAATCATGTTTTTCCTTGTTTCAAAAGATCTTTCCAGCTGGTTTTCTCTAGCTGAGATTTTTGTATTGTTGAAAGTAAGTAAACTGAGAAAAGTGAAAGCTCCTCACTCTTCTACTTTGGAGGCTGGTTTGTGAAAACATCATTATTTCCAGAGTATTGATGGAATATCCTTTAGGCCAAAGTTTCATGTGTCTTCCATCTGATAAGCAGGAAGTTCTGTGACACACCTGCTTTCTGTGACTCCTTCTTTATTTTCTCTGACTCTTACATTCACACCAAAACTTCTGCACCTGGACAAAAACACACACCCCTTCTTCGGCTCCTCTGGAAATAAGATTTCAAGTCAAAAAAATTTCCTAAACCAAAAGAATCTAAGCATCCTTTTTTTTTTCCCCTGATTCTGCAGAGACTGCTAATCCCAGATTAGGATGAAACTCCCAGCCTATAATTTTGTCCATATTCTCTTTCATAGACAGTGATTGACTAAAATGAAGATATGAGTGATTTATGCCTGGATTTTAATGGCAGCAGCATCTGTTTCACACTGCCATCAACTCACAGCGATGCTTCCACTATCTCCTCAGGCTATGATGAATGTAATTTTCCAATGTTTGCCTGAATCCCACACAGCAGTAATCAGCAATTATCAGAAGCAGCAAACACAAATAATTAAGATATTTCCATGACACCCAAGCAGCGTCTCCTCTGGGATGTGTGCTTCACACTGCAATGGGTAGAAATGTTCTCTGCACCACCCATGAGGGAAAGAGCACCTTTATCTCCATGTCTGGAACCCAGCTCGAGGAAGTTGGACAAAGCAGTGTGGGTGAGGCATCCAAGTGATTTTGCATTTTCAAAGGGAAGCAGAGGCTTAAAAGTGACAGCCTCTGTTCCATAATCAGCCTTGTAAACACGGGGCAGCACAACCAGGGGATGCGACAGTATCAATTATCTTTAGAACCTCATGTTTTACTTTAGTACCTGTGGCAGATCTCCCAAATACAGTCCAATACCAAGAGATTTCAGTCTTCATTGTACTGACATGTTGTTCATTAGTCACATGCTCCTGTTGTCTACCTCTAATTTGGGCTCCTTGGTCATTCCTGTAACGCACTGCAGCCAGGAGTTCCTATATAACTTTGACACAGAGGGTTTATTTTTGTTAATGCGTAATATTTCCCACTGCTACAATTAGAGGGACACAAAGTAAGCATGCTCATGTATTCGAGTGTACTTATCTCAAACTTTAATGAATAATCAGTGTATACTGAATGGGTGGGAAGGCTTGCTGACAAACCTACACACCCATCATCTCCCTTCTCCTCTCTCCAACTTATTTTTGCTGCTGGCACCTCCAGACCAACTTGTACCTGCTATAAACTGGTCCTACAGCAGTTCCCATTAGCCAAGACCTTCTAGGTTCTATATAAATCTAGCAGGTTTGATTTGACCACTGGTCTACCAACAGTCCAGTCCTGAGAACCTCTCTTCCCAGAATTTGCATCTTTGCTCTTCTCTTATCAACATCTCTGCTTTAATCTTTATGTTTGCAAATCTGCACAGAGTCAACTCAGTTCAAGGGAATCGAATCAGCATTAGATCAAAGAGGTCTTGCCCATGCTAATAATTCCTTAAGGGGCAAGAAACATGAAAAATTTTGCCTCCAGATTTTGCATTTGTTTCTTGCCTTGACCAAGGCCTTGACCCTATATCAAAAGAAAGATATCCAAAAAATGTGTGCATGTTTACATATATATATGTATATGTTTATGTATATTTCTATATCAAGGGTATTTCTCATTGCTATAATTACCTGTTTAACTTTTGAAAGGGGCACTGAACATCACCTTTTAGGTTTTAAAACAATCTCTGTGTACCAGAAGCCAGGATGAGGGTGCACATGGCAATATATACAAGGTGACTCAGATGGCCCTACATGTATATTCTCTGGGTTCCTGTGCACCCTGTAGCACCCCAGGGCTACAGAGGACAGACACCTGGGCTCCCAGTCATACCAGCCTGAGACTGATTCCATGCTCCTAATCTGCATGGATGTGCAGAGATGGGCCTCCAAAAATGCCTCTGTCTGAATTCACAGTTACTTGTGATCACACTGCCCCACTTGTGATCACACATCCCACAAAGACGATCAAAGGACTAGGAGCATCTGTCATATGCTCCAGGAGAGGCTGAGAGAGCTGGGACTGTTCAGCCTGGTGAGGGAAAGGCTCAGGAGGACCTTACCAATGTGTAATAAAAACCCTGATGGGGGAGGATGTAAAGAAGATGGTCAGACACTTCTCAGTGGTACCCAGTGACAGGACAAGAGATAAGGAACACAAACTGAACCACAAGAAATTCCACCTGAACAAAAGAAAAACACTGGGTTTTTAACATGAAGGTGATTGATCTGAGGAACGCATTCCTCAAAGAGGTTGTGAAGTCTCCACCCTCGGAGGTATTCAAAACACAACTAGACACAGTGCTTTGCAACTGGCTCTAGGAGACCCTGCTCACAGCTTGGAGGTTGGACTAGACGGTCACCAGAGATTTTCTTCCAAACTCAGCATTTCTGTGGTTCTGTACTACTGCTCAGCACAAAACAATGGCTTTCAATATCTGCCCCAGCACAAATGAAAACAACACTACTCCTCATCCCTGAGAACCACACTTGCTTGTTGTTGAAGGGTGGCCAATATCCCTTGGTGAGTCAGTATATTGATTCCCCCTCTATCCTAAGACTTCAGATACAGATGACCATGTCCTTGGATAGCCAATGTGAGGAAGCAGAAACAAGTAAACCAGCTTTTGTCTTCCCTACATTAAACTTTCCTTCCCTGCTTCCTGCCATGCCACTGAGCTGCATCACTCCAGAGCAATGATCCCTCTCCTCTAACTTGGACATGGCCATGACTCAAAACAGCTGCAAGTCAGTGAACAGGATCAGCTTGCAGCTGGAAAAAGCTTATTTTGCCCTCTGAGAAAGGGTATGGAAATATTTGCAGAAAACATCAATTTTGAAACTGGAGACACAAGGAATGAGAAGGGAAACAGTGAGGAGCCAACAGGAAGGGATGGCAAGGGCCAGGATACCCTACACAATTGCTCTTTATACTGTGGCATTTCTTTATCTTCCTGAGAGGACAAAACTCTGTTGACCCCATGAGCCACACACCAAATTATCCATGTGGCCCAGATCTGTAAGAAAAGGAGCATATTCCTAGGAGAACTGCAAAGAAGGTGAGCGCTAGAGCTGGTTTCCATCCATCTCTCCTCTCCTCTCCGCTACAGAATGAGGATGGGGCACAAGCACTCAGTTTTCCTGGCTCACTCGTTTTGCCATGGGAAGGAGACACAGATTCCACAGCCCTGCTGCCTGCCGTGTGATGCAGTCCCATGACAAGATGCAGGCCCACACTCCCTGTCAGCTGCATGTGATTAAAGAGCCGGCCGGGGCAAAACTTTGCCTCAGCAGCGAGGGCAGCCTGATCACTTACCCCTCATGGTGATTCTGCTCCATGGGCTGAAGTTCAGGCGAACACACGGACCACAAGAAAACTCCCATGTGCCCTAAAGACCAGCACATCAGGGATTTTCTGTATCTCTAGAGGCAAGGACTCTGAAGAATCAGGCCATCAACCGTGAGCACTCAAGTTTTCTCGGAGCAAATCGTTATGTGTGTTGTACAGTGTATTTACAGACACGGCTTTTTTATGTGGCTATTTATGCTACACACTGGGGAGGCTTAAACAATTACTTGGTAGGCTGTAACTTGGTCACATTATCAATAGATTACAGTGTCTCTGCACAATATTTATGAGCAGAGGGAGATTCACCAAATCCATTTCCTGGCAGACCCATAAAACAAGTAGAATCTTAGTGCTTCTACTGAGCTTTACTTCATGTAACTCAACAGAAATGCTGAAAGAAAGAGTGCAGCAAAGAATAAACCAGTCTTCTATTCAACCAATAAAAAGTATTACCTGGAAAAGTTCAAATAGATGAGCTATAGCATGACCTTTTTTTAACTCAGTTTCCCCATCAGTCACGATCTCAGCTCCCACAGAGATGCTGCTCGCACAGGTTGTAAATCAAATGAGTCAGAGAGCTTTTCTCTCATTTATCCATAAAACACCTGCCTCACTCCAGATGTTACTGAATAGTAATAATCAGAGAGGGCTTTATTTTAAACACTAATCACCAAGATTATATTAAAAAAAAATAAAAATCCTTGTTTTAACCCATGTTTTTAGTGTAGTCACACTCTGGGACCCAGGGCTCCATTTTACCTGGTGCTTCCCACCAGCAGTTGCTGTCCTGAGTGGGGAGCAAAGCACAAAAATTTCATCTGCACCAACTACAAAACACCACTCAAACAACAACCTCCACTGCTTTTCTGCATGTCATTGTTAATGTAATTCCTGCCCAGTAACATATTAAGAGGTGCTGAACTCAACAGGAATTTAGGGCACTTGGAAAGATCAGCTCGGAAATGTACGGGCATCCACAGACAAATGCCCTCAATTGCTCCCTGCTGCCATAAGCTGCTTTCGTACTACAATTTCATGGCTGATTCGTGCTCATTCACTTCAAACTGGTAATCACATGGGGCCACTGGCTTCCCTGGAACTCAACCCAGTTAAACCACTTGAGTGTTTAAGTGGTTCTTAGTCTGCCTCCCTGCTACAGAGCTGGTGGCTTCATTCCCTTCCTTGGCACCTCCTGCAAGAGCCTGGAGTGACAGGACACGGGGGGATGGCTTCAAACTGAAAGACAGTGGGTTTAGTTTGTTTTTTAGGAAAAAATTCTTCCCTGTGAAGGTGGTGAGGCCCTGGCACAGGTTGCCTAGAGAAGCTGTGGCTGCCCCATCACTGGAAGTGTTCCAGGCCAGGTTGGATGGGGCTCTGAACAACCTGGTCTAGTGGAAGGTGTCCCTGCCCATGGCAGGGGATTGGAACAAGATGATCTTTAAGGTCCCTTCCAACCCAGGTCATTCTATGATTCTATGGTACTATGACCCTCCCCCACCCTGAAACAAACCAAAAGAATTCCCTGAGATGTATCTAACAACTTTCTGTGAGATGCAGAGGAGTCAAGTCACACCCCGCCAGCCATGACGCTCTGAAAAGATCCAACTGTTTAATTTCTTTATCATCATCACTGCTCATCAGTGTTTCACCATGGACTGTAAGAAGTCCTGAAGCTGGGTGTCAGTTTTAGTACAGTTTAGACTGCATTTGAGAAGATTCCCATCCAAAGTGGTTATGTTTGTAGAAGAAAATGCCGGTATATGTTTCTAATGAGGTCCTGCACAAAGATACACAAGCAGATTTAAAGTATCACAGCAGAGATCTGCTGTGAGAGAAACAGTTACTTTCTTCTACTGCACTTTCAGATAATATTAATCTATAGGATGTTTTAGGTTCTCTTGTAGAAGCAAATAAAGTCTGTAGCACATTAGCTTCCACTACGGTAAATCATATTTTTTGATACTGCTACACCAGCTTTATCAGGGGAGTGTTAAAAAATTCTGGAGAAGAGTAGGAATTAACAAGTTAGCTTTCTCTGTAGATGTCCTCACGAAAGCTGACATTTTCCATGTATCTTAGATAATATCAAATTAATTCTCCAGCTATCACTCATGTTTTTCATAAACTGTTCCAAGTTAAATTCAAATCTATGCACAGCGAAAGAGAAGAATTTAAGTCATCACTAAAACAGCACCATGGTTTTGAGGCCTATGGGTAAAATATAGGATGTTCATGTATATACTTCATCGCCTCCAATTCTTAATTTTAGTATCTTAAGCATACATTCTCTGTGATCACAGAACACTGTCCAGAGTCACAAAACACCAATAGAGAAAAATACATTTGGTGTCACTTTAACACATCTCTCCTTTAAAAGAGGAGGATTTTTTTCCCTGCTTATTGAATTACAGTGGAACTTGATGGGCAAGATTCTTCCCTATTGGCCAAATAAAAGCTCTTATTTATGTAAAACTTTATCAGAAGTGAAAAGGAAAGAAAGACCCTCAGCTAGTTAGTTCAGAAGAAATGAGTTATGTTGACTTGCACCAGGGCATTTTTCATTTTATACAGGAGCAATGAGCTGCATAAGGTGCTGGCAGTGAAGTCTCAGTTCCCATGTTCTTCACATTCCTTTTGGAACCCAAGTCATAGGAGTAAGAACTTACTGAGTATTTCCAAAGAGAAACACAGAAATCAAAAGACCAACACTCCTCCATTCTGCTACCTGTCTCCCCATCACAAATATTCCAGCCAAGATGTGGGATTGTGTGGACATATTAATCTGCTCTGAAGCAGGACTGAGTTGCTCTCCGTGTTGGTGGATTTTAGCAGCCTTTTTAAAGTGTCATAAACGGATGAGATCACAGACATTTGAAGACCAGGAAAAGTACATCACAGTCCTGTCAGACAGAATGCATGCTTTGAATATGCATTAGCAATAGTGGCTCCACGCTATGCAGTGATACCCAGCTTCCATTTGCTACCTTTAATTAATAATTGAAGGTATTGACTACCACAGTTTCCGACTGCTGTTTAGCATCCTCTAATATGTAGGTTGATACCCTATATTAACACAGCACATCCTGAACAGTCCCCAAACCCTTGACTGATTTAAGGGACTGACACACAAAGCTCCCTTCCCGTTTTTGAGACGCAGCTACTCCTGAGACAAAACACGGCTGCTCTTCAGCAGCACACTGGAATGACACCAAAGGATGAGAACAGCACATGAAATATTCACAGGGCAAACACACACAGAGCCAAAGCAGACCAGAGCAGAACTCCAGTTCCACCCAGACACCAGGAAGGCCTCACAGTTTAAAATGACACCAGGATCTTACTGCATTCCTTATCCCAACTATTGACAAGATGCCCCTTACTGCCATGCTGGAGAGCAATTTGACAGCACCCCAGGAGGACTGAATCAGTGGCTTCACAGTCTCCACACCAAACACAGAGACTTGCTGGAGCATTCAACAAGAATTTCACACAACAGTGTTTCTGACAGAATAGCCACAGCGCACAAAACATGGCAGTGCTCTGGTTCGTGACACTTTGTCTCAAACACAGGAGGATACACAAAAGCATAAAGGAAAAAGGTGCCAAACTTTAAGAGCCCAAAGGCCAGAAGCCAATGTGGTAGGAAGTCCACAGGAAGACGTCAGTCCACCACAATTTATTGCACAATTTGTTCAGGACAAGCAAGTTTATATCAGATCAGTGTTTTCCTCAGAGGCATAAAGATTTCTCATTTGGTATTTGGAGCCTTAAAGTTAATCCATTCTTTTGTTGAGCCGTTGCCTCACTGAAGCAATGACCCAGGGTGACTTCGGGGTCTCCTCTCAGTGGGCAACACTCAGTTCCAGCTGCATCCCTACACTCCAGTGACCAGTTGTGGTTGTTCCTCCAGAATTTCAGAGCCACCACACCGCAGAGACACTGCCCTTTAACACCACACTGTCGCTGTTCACACCCAGCAGCAGCTCCTGCAATGCTCATGTCTCACCCTCCTCAGGCTTTAAATATTAAGTATCACGAGGAGTTTACATTAAAGCCCCATTAGCAGTAAATGCTCTTCCCCTGGAACGCCAGCCGTTTTTATCATCTAAATAATTATAACAAAGGTATGCACCCCAAGTAACAGAGATCTTTTTAATGGTGTGGGGTTTTTTATTCCTTCCCAAATAAATAATGCCAAGATAACTCAATTTAAGCCAAAGAAAAAGAAAAAAAAGGAAAATCAAAAAAGGGGGGGAAAAAGACCATTAAAAAATTCCCCCTCTTGGGGAGGAAACCACCCAAAGTATATTTTTGGAAACACTAATTTACACTTTTATCTTTTCTGATTCCTACAGAAAAAGGTTTGCAACTGAAACAAACAAAGTTAGTGACAGTAACTGAGGCTGCCTGTATCAGGCTTGAGGGAAATAAGCATATCCCTGAGTACTTAGGAACATTTGCAAGTGATTTATTTGCATCAAAAGCCACGGCAACAGTCAAAGTTCAGCAATCCAGGTTCATAACAGTGTTTGGATAACTAGAAAAGGAACCAAAGGAAAGGTACCTCTCTTATAAATTGACATTGTCATTGTTGTTTTTCAGCTGAAGATCAGTAGTGCACACTGAAAAAAGAATGGAAGGCTCAAAGAAGAAAGGAAGACACATCTAAACACCTACCATTGCCTGAGTGATTCCACTTGAAGGCAGGACCATGCAGTTTCAGCTCCCACCATCAATCCAGAACGTGTAAGGAACAAAATGCCATAAGAATCTAGAAGACCCTTCATTCAGAACTTAGTGCAGAACTTTGCATGTAGATTTTTGTTCAGAATGGCCAGGAAGCAATGAGCTAGACATTCAATAAATTAAAAGCTTTTTTTTCCCAACCTGAAAAAAACAGTTTAAGTCTATATTGTGTTCTCAGTACTCATGGAAAAGTACCTGGAGAATTTTCCCATGGCTTGTCTGGAAAGCTAGGGGTTTGGATGGCTGTTTTTTTTCTTTTTCTTCCTTGCTCACCACTGAATTATTCATAGCAAAGTTCAGCCTTATATTGAGCTATGGGCTTGATGTATTCCTTGCCAAACAGAAACAGCTCTACTGTAAAAGTAGGATGTGACTCCATGGCTGTGGATGTGTGCACCACCCTGGAGTGTAACTGTGGGCTCAGCCACTTCTTTCCCCGTTGAACGTGACTGTACCTACCAAGAAGATGAGAAACGTGAGATATTTCTTACATCAGGGACTGAAATGCCAAAGGAAACTCCCCACAGATGCAGGTACCTTGGGATTGCCAAGCCCTCTTATCTTTTGCACACACCAAAGATGTTTAAGTCTCCTGGAGTGACTGCGGGATGGATGGATGGTGGCAGTCTGGGGGACTGTGGGACTCTAAAGCCACTTCCCACTGCACCTGGATTTCCCCCAGTAGGGAAGCTGAACACGGGTGAGCCTGCAGGATGGGAATGGTGACCCATAAAACACGTTTGTCCTTGACCTGTCCTCCTCCTAAGGATCAACCAGCCATTTTTATGCAGCTCTCTCTCTCACAGTCAATGCTCCCCTGCTCAAAAGCCAAATGTGCTACTGTTCCTACCTGGTGAGAGGAGGTCACCAAATATACCATCTACAATTACATTTTCATCTTCTAGCTGTAAAAGGTTTCTATTCAAGAGTCATAATTGTCTTCTCGTGTGAATAAAATGTGAGGTATTTTAGGAAGCTCTTAGAGAAGCGGAGTGGATTGAAGTATTGTTGTGCTAATTAAAGCTTCTTTGATTTTCCAACGCTTAAACTCAACGCTCTATGAAGTGGAGCATTTTTTATAGCAAGACCAACCATGGGATACAGTGCGACTCTAAAAGTACCTGTTAGAAGCCTCGAGTACAGAATGTTTCCCTTCTTTTCTTAGCAGACTGAAAAGGAGCATGGAATCATGGTCTCCCTCCAGCCTTCTGAGGGGAAAAGGGACAATCCTATTCGCTTCTGTGGGCTCTGGCTTACTCCAGGAGCACATACTTGCAGAGTTTGGCTGTGGCAGTTTGTAGCAGCTGCTCTCGGGGACAGCACTGAATCAGATGGTCTGATTTTCTTTGGCAGTCAGACCATCTGACTTAAACTGTAAGCCCTGAAGGCACCTGCTCCAGATGTTTTAGAGGATGGGTAAAACGTTAACAGTGGTTAGGAGTGCACCTATGCAAAAGTTTATTTTTGCTTGCAGAGGTAAGACTCATTTTGTGCTTTGGAGTATCAGGATTCTCATTCATTGAGGTAGAAATACATGTGTTCTGCATGGCAAGGGAGTACATATTCACACCTGAGATTCCTATGTTTCCATAAAGCAGTTATTTTGTACCCATTAATCGAACAGCACATGCAAGCTGAGTGACCTCCAAGACTAACTCTTAGGTAGATCAAATTTATGTTGAAATCATCTATAATCTATCAAGAAGGTAACAACATATGAAAATAGCACCTTGTTACTGAATGGACTGTGTTGAAAGTCTGCTGAATTATTGCTCCCCTTATAACCCAATTGTCAGTGCAGCTGAAGATGAAAGAGGAGCCTCTTCCATGGATCATCATGTCTGTTATCTAAATTATACCTGCATAGCCACAATTTTTACCTCAGTGTAGGATGCTTCAGAGAAAACCTACAAGACAAGGAGGTGGCCTGGTGTAACCAAAGGAAGGACTCAATATGCAGCATTTTTGTAATTGATGAAATATAAAAGGCAACATACAAGGATTTGCATTTTGGGGGGAAAAACCCACACATTTGCTTCTGAGATTAAGTAAGGAATTAACTCAGAGACTAGACCAACCCAATACACAATCCTGATTTTTTTATTTTTTTTTTAAATGGAGTAATTTTAGAGGGCAAAACCCATGTCCTAGGACCTGGACCTCAATGTACCAAGTTTTGCCTGAAAACCTCCACTTAGCAAAACTGACCACATCCCAGAAACTAGTGACTGCACAGACTGTGGGAAAGATGAGGAATGACACAGGATGAGATGCCATCTTGTCAGCATCATGCCAAAAGAACCTAGTGGGAGCACTTTCCACACTGAGGAGGCAGCACAGACAAAACGGGCAAGATCTTTCTTCCAAACAAACCTGATTGTGATACAAGAGTTGTATTTCCAGTCCTAAGGTAAAGGAGCTTTTGATCTAGATCCATGTGTGGTGAGACAGACCATGCAGGAACCCAGCAGTGAAGGCTCTGGGGTCAGTATTTCATAAGATGAAGTGTGGCCACAAAGGGAGAGAAGTCATAGAGGGATATAGGAATAGGTTATACAGCAAGTCAATTGGAGACCCAGGAAAACAGGTTATGCAGCAACATTACAACCTGACCTAAACAACACAACAGGGGCTTGAACAACCGGGAGAAGATTCCTATGACAGAGACGATTAACAAGCTTTTCTTCTACACAAGAAAGAGAAAAGGATGAAGCAATGAGACTTTGGACACACCTGGAGCCAACCAAACTCAATGAAAATGATCACACCCTGGAGGTGAGGCACGGACACGAGTACCTCGCTGAATTAAGACCACCACCACAGAGCACCAACAGACAAATGTCTTGGACCAGACCCATTTAAGACTGACAACTACAAATGCCCGCTGATAGCTCAACAAAACAATCTTTGACAATCTGTAAGTGATATTCGATCAAACCAACTAAATACTTGAAGCTATTGGTGAATGAGGATTTCATTGACGGAAGGTTTTCTCGACCAAGAAAGCAAAACAAGTAAGTAAAATAAATCACATGACAGGCCACACAAAATGTTCTGCCTCATGTAGAGGTCAGGGTATTTTCACTTCATTTCACCCATATGTGAATCAGCATTCATCCCACTGTTACAAACTGCATCTACCTACAGAAAGACCTCTGTAGATGGACTCCCAACACACAACAGCTTTGGCAAAAAATAATCAGCATTCATGTCACTGCCCTCTTTGTACATGACACAACACTGAGACACGGCAACACGTGGCTGTATCAGACCAGTTTGCACAAAACACATCTCAAAAAACCAATTTTCAAAAGAAAACAAGACCGAGTCCATTTGACTTGCTGACATTCAACCCAACCCAAAACCCATGATCAGTCTCACAGAAACCTGATTTCAAGTCTGCACTTAGATGATAATGTGACAGGCAGTGATTGATACCCACAAGCCTTTGGAGAAGTGTTCATAGAGTCAGGAGGTTCAATCTGATTTCCGCTTTTTTTGGTGGAACTGAGTGATGTCTCCTCAGCAGTAAAGGCAGCAGAGTTTGGCCCCAGAACATTACTCACTCAAGGCTAGATCCAAAGCCTATGGAAGCCAAACCTTTGGATTAATTGCACTGTAAAGCTCGAGTTGACATCTACAAGCCTCTCAAAGCCCACAGCCACATTTCCCACTCACTACGCTGCCACTTCTTATCCCATTCAGTAAGAAAACCATCAATAAACCAACCATTCATTTCAGATGGAACTGGCCAATAGTGACAGCAGAGAAACCAGAATCCAGAAAATAACCAGACAGAACAAACCTGGGTAAGATCCTTAAAAATTATCTTTAATTGATGCCAAGTATGAACAGATGAACGAGTACAGAAGCAGGTAAAACTGCATAGATGAAAACTATGCATTTCAAATAGTTCAAGAACTCATAACATCAGATGTTCTAAAAATGGTAAGTCAAACAATTTCACCACTGGAAGTAAAATGAGCTGTAATGTGACAATGAAGTACATACTTGACCAAAGTATAAGCGATTTGTAAATGGTGGAAATAAGTACAGCTGTGTCAGCTTAAATGGTTTGTTGCCCTGATGGTGCACTTTCATATGGAGACTATTCAGTTTATATATTTCACATCGGCAATGTCTGATCTTTAAAGTCAGAGGTATGTCTGAGAGGCCATTTACAGTTCTATTGACAGCTGTTATTTATTCACTTCAAACCGACATACTGCAAAAAACAATGTTTTACATGTAAAAGAAAGGAAAAAAAAAAAGATTTCATCTTAGCAGGTTATAGGTAAGGGTTTGCTGAATTTAGTCATAAAAATATCATTTTTACTTTTGTACAAAAGTAAAATATACATTTGATCCCAATTACGTTTATAGAAATGTCACTGAAACAATAACATGGATCAAAGACTGATGCACCTAAAGGAACTGAATGCAACGTCTTCATTTTATTATAGAAACTAGAAATGGAAGATGATTTTTTTTTTTTTTGTAACTGGTAGTGACATTTGCTAGAGCCTGTGAACAGGTGAAATATACAGAATTACACAGATATTAACAGAAACTTTGAGACAAATTTCAGTTAAGACCTCAGTTTCATTTTATTTCCTTTGAAAATATCAAAGCACGCTATGCCTTGACAGCATAAATTGTTGACCTCACCGGTGGCAAGTTCACCTGTACTGAGTGAAACAGTAGAACACCCTGAAGTTTCTTTTTTTTGCAGATACAAATACTGACACCTTTAAGAATACTTGATAAGCATTTCAGGAAAAATAAATTCCCTACACCTGATTAAGTAAAGCCAGAACAACAGAAAACAGGGGAAAAAAAAAAAAAAAGAAACTCAACCTGAAGTCCAACCAAAACTGAAGTGCAGGTCCCTGGTTAAAGCATCTCAGGAAAGGAGCCTGTTTCAGACTTGCAATGGGCAGGTCTGGAACAAACTTGCCATGTTGTGCAACTGCAAGCACAGCTTCCCAGTTCCCTCCAGCTCTCTGGCCACGGAGGGTAAATCACACCTTGGAGCTGGTTCTGCATCCCTGTGGGTCTGAAATTACTGTGAGTATCATTGGCATTGGGCTGCTGGAAGCCTACAGGATCAGACCATTCCTGGAAAAGCTGCAGTACCTCCCTCTTCTTCATGTTAGGGGAAAAGATTAATCCAGAATGGCACCCCTCCAGTTAGAGTTATCCAGCTAATATTTGGAAAGGAATATATTCTCTCCATAGATTGCATATGTATGCAGAAGATTTCGTTCTAAAATACAACTTTCCACCTTTTTCTAATTAACTTCAGATGTTCCTGTCCTACTGTTCATTGTGTTTTAATATTTGAGCATATAAGAAACTGCACTGTTCCAGTGTGAACTGTGGAAAAGTGAAACTCACCCTCACTTCCTCATGCTTAGAAATAAACAGGTTACACTTGGGCTTCAGCTCTCTCCTAACAGAAACTAACTTTCTGTACTTCTGCCTAATTAAAACAATTGTCCTTCAGTAAAAAAAAGAAAAAAAAAAAAAGCCAAACCTGTCAATAAAAGTTGTCACTGCTCCATCAATTGTTGATTTGGACCAACACAGCCTCTAACGAATGATTTGCTAAGAAGGGTCTGATCCCTGAAATCTCCCTTTGGGCAAAATCACTGCTGCAAACAAGAGGATATTTGCTGGATTTCGTCCTGTCTCTAGAAGTTCGTAGCATCTTTCAAGTGCTTCTCCACATGATCAGCAGTAAGTCAGGTTTAGCACGAGTGCAGTTAAGAGACTTTGTAAGTGGAAATTAATTTCCTTGGGCTGTGATCTTTGTCAGCATTGACACCTCCTCACGCCTACAGATGCGTAAACCAGGAACAAAGGAAGGAAATCACCAGGACCGTTACCAAGATCAACGTGTTATCCCCTCAGTAAGCCAGGCTGCGAATTTCCAGCACTCACGTACTAAAGAGTTTCGCTGCACGTGGGCACACTCTGCCCAGCCACCCCCTGCCAAGCAGGGTCAGTTCCAGTACATCTAATGATTACTAAAGGCTTATCTGTCTGAATGAACTTGTGAGGCAGATGAGGTAAACTGCATTAAGCCCCATTGTGTTCGGAATTAAAGCAGCCTTAATTCAATTCAGGTTACTTTCCTTCAAAAAGAATGACTCCAAATCAGATTAAGGTTGCTTTAATACTGCAACAGAATGTCCATGCTGGGCTTTAAAGCAGTTTAACAAATCTACTTTAAATGCACACCTTTCATTAATTCGGATTAGCTTTCCTGAAGTCCCCAGTGGAGATAAGGCTTAGGAGACTCCATGCAGGGAACCTGCATGGGTTTGCTGCGATGCTGGGAACTCACACCCTGGCTTACTGCACGCTAACTTCCTCATGAGGGCAAGTAAATCCAGTTCACTGTCTGTGCTGGAGCGGCCACACAGAGGGTTTGAGCTCTTGGCAGTCTGGCAGCAACCCCTCGGCTCTGTGAAGGAACGGGGTACAGTCTTTCATTTTCACTCTCCTCTGCCTGTTCCCTAGTGCTCTGGAGAGAAGTATGTTAGGACCAGATGGGGAATTCTGGCAGCGATTCCAGCCTACAGGATTCCTGCCTCTGCACCGCAGTGCACTGCTGCCTTGCTCCTGCCAGGTAAGTTCCCTCATCCCCTTCACCGAGTGGATGAAGGAGAAGCTCTTCGGGGGCAGCGAAGAAGCACAGAGAGGCACAGAGCAGTGGCTGGGGAAGGAGGCTTGTGTAGTGATTCCTTATGATTGAATAGCTGCTTTCCCTCACCAAACTACAGCCCAGCTAAGACTGCCATATCTACTGGTTTCTCTGTCCAGATTGACTTGGGCATCGCTTCTGGGAGGTCCCTACCACAAGAATTCTCCCTACCAAGTGAATTCCCTTGACTCTTTCAGAGAAGCGCTAATAAACTGGCCCTCAGCTCATTTCCAGTCCTCTTCCAACTACATAAACAACCCCATAGAGTCCATGTGTGGCAAAAAAGAAATAGAAGGGCCAAAAGAGGAAGAACAAAAGAGAAGAAAAAAGAAAAAAAAAAAGTCAAGAAATAAAGAAAAGGATGCTTACTGGTAAGAACAGGCAGTTTTTTAAGTGCACCTTCAGGCCCACAAAGACATTTCAGCACTCCTGTGTATAGGGAGTAAGAGCCTTTTTTGTCGTTGTTGTTACTTTTTTTGTGTCAAACTTGTTGAAAATGCATGCCTATGCTACATGAGGTTAATTCCTGTACTCCGTATGCATTGAGATCCTTTGCAGTGAGCTATAAATGGACAAAGCAACATTTGGGCTCCCCAAACCACCCCGGGCCCTGAAGACCCATCCTGGTCTCCTGACAAAGAAGAATTGCTGCATGCAGCACTTTTCTCTGCACACACGCAGAATGATTATCACTCTAAGGTGTGCAATACCCAGCTGGGGTTAGAAGTTACCAAAGTGAGGCCTCGTCTCCCAAATGCATCTTTCTGATCATCAGTCCCGTAGCACTGAAATGATTATTGCTGTTTAGTTTAGTCAGTTGGTGGTTTTATAAGCTGAGTGCAGCATTCAAGTCCTTTTTGACATCAGAAGTCATACCCTAGAATTCAAGAGTTCGGGAAGATCAGGACCACTAGAATTTAATGGGGAGAGAGGTGTACAGCGGGCAGGGGTGTGAGCAGGGGACAGGAAAGAAGCTTTACAACATCTACCTAGAGGATGTAATGCCCTGTTGTATCTGATGCTTTGCATTTCTTGCAGGAGTTAGAGCTCCCTCAGTTCTTAATCGCTTTCTCATCACTAAGATTGACAGAAGTCACACAGTGAGAAATAAAGTCAAGTCTTTCTTGGAAACCTGGCAGGTCAGGCTTGTGCGTAACTGCAGAGTTAGGGTTGTTTTTTAACTCTAAGTGCCTTGATTTTATATATACATGTGTCTGCATATGTATGTGACACACACAGGAGCAGACATACATATATATATATATTTATACACATATGTACATATATCAGAAAGATAGGGGAAGAAAGGATCTGTACAGTGCGGAAGGAGAAGTGTTCAACAGCAGTTGGCCACATGCTAAGTGCAGAATGAAGATCCTCAACTTTGTCCTTTTAAGAAATAAAGATTAGTGCCTACATTAGTTCAGATCAAAGGTTATTCTCTTCCAGGGCCTAGCAGTCAAGGCTGGCATATGGCAGAAGATACCTTCTCCTAGCATTGCTTCCTTCACCAGATGATGGTGGGAGTAAGAATAGGGACCAGAAAGAAGAATATGGCTCAAAGGATCCGTGATGGGATTTAAGATCTGACAGTCTGCCAAAAGGGGATGGAGGAGACAGGGATGGGAGGGCACTGGAAGGCCCTTCCCACCCACCCACCTGGGAAATCTGTGGGAAAGAAAAGCACAGTCCTCCAGTCTGGTTGCCTGACTGGGTGACGCCACAGGTCACGCTGGTCCCTAATTCCTCCTGTGCCCTGCTATGAAGGGACAGGCTGCCAAAAAGCCATCTCAGGGAAAGGAAGGGCAGATACAATGAGGGCTATAAACAACCAAGGAAAACCTGAAGCCTTGCACAAACACAACATTGAATTACTTGGCAGAAACAGATGCATCAGACTGGCTGGGGAAGGAAGGTACCCCACGGGCACTGGTGGTCTCTGCCCACCTCTTCTGCATCCCTCTCACTCACACTTGGTCCTTCTCTCTCTACCCCCTCCTGTGCTGTGCCAGGAGACAGCACAGAGCACTCCTGAAGTGTGCTGACGTCTTGCCCTTTCCTTCAGCATCTCTGATCAGCTCAGTTCCTGGAGGCACTTTCAGCAATTTAGGGGATGTAAGATAAAGGCACTGCGCACTATCTAAATCAATCTGTTGAGTCCCTTCAGTGAGTTTTAGGGGAACACAAAAAAGTCTCAACTGATGACTGCAAAAGAAACCAGCTGCTGCAATTTGGATGCATATAATAGATAAGTTTCATTTACATTCTGAGAATGCACCAAAAAGCATGCATCTGCACCTTTCAGCTATAAAGGATACTAGGTTTTAGGTGTTGCTATATATAACTGGACTTCTTAATTTTCCATATAGCTTTCCCTTTAAGGGATGGGATATGTTCCTTTCCGTCAACGCCTGGACAAAAGCCAACACATTTCCCTGAGCAATGCAGGAAAACAATCAGGTTTCTCTAATCAGTTCATTCAGGCCCTCAGTCTACCAAGCACATTTTTTTTATTTTTATTCTTATCATTATTGTTGTTATTATTATTATTATCACCATTGAATTCATGCATTAATTAGTTCAAGTTACACTTTAATCAAATAGGCCATAATGCTGAATATTTGAACATGCTTTGATCTCCAAAAGTTATTGTTCCCATTTGACTAACATACGCACTTAAATACAGTACTTTAAATTACTAGTCAACGATTTAATAAATTAAGGAGTGCACTTCTGGTGAATGCAAATCAAAAAGAAAAAAAGAAAAAAGGAAAAGAAAAAGAGAGAGATAAAGGACCTATTTTTAGAAGATTCAGTTCAAACGAAAGCTTATCCGCTATTGTCTGAGGTAACGTTTCAAGCATGCGATTATAAAATAAATAGTATCAAATTCAAACATGCTTATATTAAACTCCATTGTGCTATCTTGCAACAGAGGGGCTTAAAGTTTTGTATCCAGTTCCAAACGGGGTGGGGGGAAAAAGAAAAGTGTGTTTCTACCATCTGCATGTAAGAGAACTTAGCAGCACTGCAGATGTTTTGTCTTCAGTCTCGCTTCTTATTTTCCTTTTAGAATAGTTCTCCTACGGACAGCGAAAGAGACCAGGCTTAAGTAAGTTTTTAATAAGGTGCTGTGTGGATCTGTAGGTTGGAAGTATGGAATCCTTCACAGAGGGGATGGAAGGAAAAACTTGCGCTCCTTCATAAAAGCCACGGCAAATGTTTGCCGCGGGTTTTGGCTAATCTTACTATTATTATCTGATGCACTTTCTTGCAACTGTGCAGTGTTTTGAAGAATATTTTTACTGGAATCCATGCATATGCTTTATAGCTCTAAAAACTGTCTTGCTTAGTTTTAAGTTAACTTTATCCAAAAAAAAGAAAATTAAAAAAAAGGGTGATGGGAGAGGAAAAGTTTAGGTCTAACGTCATATGGCTTAAAACTAAACTAGTTCAAATGGTTATCAATTGCCAGGTGGAAAATGCTTTTTTGAAATTAAACAAAAATTTTATCTTTCACGGATCCTGGAAGCTTCTTTATCGCAGAGCAAAGATTCGCAATGCAACAACGCATTTACGAGGTAAATAAAGCATTCAAAGACTATCAGTAAAGCATCTACAAAGTGTGACTGTGTCACTAAAGTCTTCAAGCTGTGAGTGGGGATTTTGGTTTTTGTTTTTTTTTTTTTGTTGTTTTGTTTACACATCAGTCAGCAGCTTGCTTTTATTAACGCAGTTTTGGTTAGCTACAGTGCAGTTGCCAGTTCTGAGATTAGCCTCTCTAAAATTGTCTATGCTATTATTCATATCCTCTTCGATTTCCATGTACTCAGATTTGCTGATTGTGGAGGAGCTGCGGCGACTGAGATCACTGTCAGATGCTAAATTAGGGGAGCTAACGTGAAGTAACTGAGCCTGTTCTTCCCCTTCTGTTTCTCGGTGGTAGAAGTAGTTGAAGTTGGACACGATGACAGGTACAGGCAGGGCAATTGTCAGCACACCAGCGATGGCACACAAGGAGCCTACGATTTTGCCTCCAATTGTCACAGGGTACATGTCACCATAGCCCACAGTGGTCATGGATACCACCGCCCACCAGAAAGCATCAGGGATACTCGTGAAATGAGACTCAGGTTCTTCAGCCTCAGCAAAATATACCGCACTAGAGAACAAAATCACCCCAATGAAGAGGAAGAAGATTAGTAAACCTAGCTCTCTCATACTTGCTTTGAGGGTCTGTCCCAAAATCTGGAGGCCCTTAGAGTGCCGGGAGAGTTTGAAGATTCGAAAGACTCTTACCAGTCTGATGACTCTCAGGATGGCCAAGGAGGTGGCCTGCTCTCCTTTCTGAGTCCCCTCCCGCTCGGCCATCTCGGTGCCCAGGGTGATGAAGTAAGGGATGATGGCCACAATGTCAATGAAGTTCATTATGTTCTTGAAGAAATCAGTCTTGCTGGGGCAAGCAAAGAAGCGCACCACCAGCTCAAAGGAGAACCAGATGATGCACAGGGTCTCCACAACAAAGAAGGGATCTGTGAAGATGTTGGATTTGTAGACCTGAGTGGTGTTGTCAGTGCGATGCACTGTGTACTCCTTGTCCTCCTTAAGCTCAGGTAACGTCTCTAGGCAGAAGATCACGATGGAGATGAGGATCACCATGACAGAGACTATTGCAATAACCCTTGCCGGCCCAGAGCTCTCTGGGTACTCAAAGAGGAGCCAGACCTGGCGCTGGTACTCCCCCTCCGGCAAGGGCCTCTCCTCATCTTTGATGAACCCTTCGTCCTCCCGGAACTTCTCCATGGCCTCCTCACCCAGCTCATAAAATTTGATCTCCTCAGAGAACATGTCCAGGGGGACATTGACGGGCCGGCGCAGCCGCCCCCCGGACTGGTAGTAGTAGAGGATGGCGTCGAAGCTGGGCCGGTTGCGGTCGAAGAAGTACTCGTTGCGCAAGGGGTCAAAGTACCGCATGCGCTTCTTGGGGTTGCCCAGCAGCGTGTTGGGGAACTGGGCTAAAGTCTTGAGCTGCGTCTCAAAGCGCAGTCCAGCAATGTTTATCACCACGCGCTCACAGCACTCGTGGTCGTCGTGGGCAGCGGGCTGGTAGCTATCCTGGGGGTGGCCAGGGAGCGCCGAAGTCTCGTCCATGTTCTCTCCAGCCATCACGGTCATGGTGGCACACAGGGAAGGGGGCCACGGGGCAGGGGAGGAGTGAGGGAAAGGGAGGAGGAGGAGGAGGAGAAGGAGGAGAATGGAGGACAACAGAGAGACCCAGGGCAGTTCAAGGATGGGGGGGCTCGGAGACTGCGGGGAGGGACGATGAGGTGGGATGAGGAGTTTGAGGAAGGGATGGGTGAGGAGCCTAAAGCATGGAAACACCCAAAAGGGGGCAGGAGGGGTGGGATGAAGGGAGGGGCATGAGGGATGATGGGAGGGTGAAGAAAGAGGGAAGAAGTACCTTTAGGGGGGGAAGAGGGCAGGTAAGGTGAGGGGTCCTGTCCCGTCCCCCAGGCCGGGAGGCTGAAGGTCTATGGAGCGCACCCCAGGCGGGGGTCCCCTCCCCAGCCGTCTGCTTTAGCCTTTAACTCGAT
>VZRE01003328.1:0-10603 GCA_013396775.1 Cephalopterus ornatus | reverse complement strand
AAGATTAAAAAAAAAAAAAAAAAAAAAAAAAAGCCCATCTTTGTGTGGTGATACAACATAAAATGGCGTTATCCCTTGCTGTGAGATACTCTTCCACTCGAGCTCCCCCATGGAAAGTGCATCCAGCCTGGAGTGGTGGTGTGGATGAGCACAAGCAGATGGGGAGGCAGCAGGCACTCTGAGTTGCACGGGTTGAGGAGCTTCACTGCCATCTTTGATGGCTGCTGATGTAACTTTTCACGGGCAACCAGAAGTGGTAGACTCCTTGTGTCAGAGGTAGGTCAGCACAGCAAAAGCAGGGCTGCTTCTGTGAGTTCGGAGTCTTGCCTTGAAGAGAAAGCTGCAGTTTCCCATGTTTCAGTCTGGCAAGTGAAAGATTTTCCCCGGCGAGAAAGAACTGAATTTATTTATTTTTTTTTCAGAGAGAAAGAATCGAATTGATTGAAAGTCCTTGTGTATTGTAAGGATTACAGAAACAAAATTGTATTGAATGACCGTAAATCTGAAACTGGATTAAAAAATAACCACTGGCTTTACACAGTGAAATAGGCTTTAAACACTGTCACCAGGGAACCTGGAAACTCCTGACTGAAATCAAAAGAGGCAGAAGCAGAGAGGATTTCCCAGCATGACATCATTCATGTAGGTGTCAGGAGTGACCCTCTCAGTGTGCTAAATTTCCTCACCATGAAGAGACAGTTCATGTGATAGAAACCATTGCAAAATCCAAAGTGGTAAGGGATGTTCTGATTGTTTGAACGCTGTGGATCTTTGCAGGCATTGTAATCCCAACTCATCTAAGCCTGGGAAACAACCTCAGTAACATTACTGCTCCATTTAGAGTTGCCTAAAAAACCCACAAATGAGTTGTGCAGGTGTCACCACAGACATAATTTAATGGCCTTGGAGGCAGAGGATGAAGTGAGATGTTTTGGCCTAAATTTGCCTTGCAGAATCTCTGTCAGTTGTTATGGCTGATGACATGGAAAGAGTCAACAGATAGAACTAAAGGTGAGCTTGTGCTGTTGACAGTTGGATTTTATTCCCTGGGGCTACAAAGGATCTTTTAAAAGGTTTTAATCTTTTAACACTGATTAATGAGCCTTGCTACTATCCTTCAGTATTATTAGGCATTGTTATGACTGGGATAATCAAATCTCATGCTTCAAAGCATACTGATAGCTCATGGGAGATGACAATGACTTTTGTTCCCTCTTGTCATATCATTTCATTGTTTATCCTGCTCCTTTTTAGAGCCTTAAATATGGGCCCTCTGTCATGGAAAGAGGCAAGGAGTAGACCAGTCCTGTTGCTACACAAAGGGAAGAGGAGAGCTTGGGAGTCATCCCTGTGAAGAAGGAAGCAGAAACTGCCCTCACTCATAGGACTGTTTTGCTGTAGGACCAGGCTGGACTGAAAAGATGCCACTGCCTTACATAACCCACATGAGTGGGGCTGGAAAAGGGGCAAAGTGGGGCAGTGGAAGGATAGCTGGGCAGGGGAGGACAGAATATGTGCTGTATTAGGACAGGGTCGAGCCTTCTTATGTCTTCCTCATCTGTAATCAGATTAAATGGAAGGCAAACTGCTAATCCACCCCGCAGTGCCCAAGCTACACTACAGAAAACACCAAACTCTTGTGGACCTGTACCCATAGGAGGAACACAACTGTACGTGAAATGTAATTAAAAATGCTTAGCAACAGTATTTTCATGGGTTTAAAATCACTTCCTTCTTCTCTGACCTCTTTTCCTGGTCCTAGATTGCCTTTCCCAGAGGTTTGTCCAGCTGGCTGCTCGCTATTGAGAGAACCCCCTGCTCAAGTAGGCTGGTCTGGCCTCTGCAAGGAGGAGACCTGTGCACCAAATCACTGGATAATGATTTCTGCTTCCCAGTTTGCACACTGGGAGAGCATTTGGAGAAGAAGTCCTGAATTAATTAGCAAGAGCTTCTTCTTTCTGTGGCTACCTCAGCATATTCAGGTACTTCATAACGCATGACTTCTTTCTTAATAGTACCCACTTTTGGCTTCCCATGACTCAATTACTGAGTGCAAGACCTTATAAAAGCAGTGGAGCAAAAAGTTTTTCCATGAATGCTGCTGGCCACGGAGTACAGAGACCAGGGAGTGACCCTTCCCCATGTCACTAGGAGTGAGTACCACATGAAGCACTTCTGTCAGAGAAGGGGACACCTGAGGAGGACAGAACACCACGAGAGCAAGTACATTCCTGTAAAACCGAGAATCAGTTCTTGCAGTGGGTCCTTGTAATACACAACCTAAGAAGTCAGCTTTGGGAACTCTGAAGTTTCTCCTGTGTGATTCATTTGCAGGATTAATCCAGCTTGTAAGAAAGAGGCTGACACATGTCTAAAGAAAACGCCCCTCTCACATGGCATTTCTACTCGAACTGCCCAGGAATGAATCAGAAATTGGTGGTCCTTGCAAAACAACAAGTACTGATATGAAACCCCAACCTTGAGGCTGAAGATAGATTTTGAGGAATCACAGAATAACAGAATGACATGGGTTAGGAGGGACTTTAAAGTTTATCTTGTTCCAACCCCCCTGCCATGGGCAGGGACACCTTCCACTATCCCAGGTTGCTCAGAGCCCCATCCAACCTGGCCTTGGACACTTCCAGGGATGGGGCAGCCACAGCTTCTCTGGGCAACCTGTGCCAGGGCCTCACCACCCTCACAGGGAAGAATTTCTTCCTAATATCCAATCTAACCCTACTGTCTGTCAGTTTGAAGCCATTCTCCCTTGTCCTGTCACTCCTGGTCCTTGGAAGTAGTCTCTCTCCATCTTTCTTGTAGCCCCTTCAGGTACTAGAAGGTCCCAACTAGGTCACCCCAAAGCCTTCTCCAGGCTGAACACGAATGTCATCACTTAGTTGAGTTTTCTAAGAAAACAAAGTGTAGTTTAGGAAATCAAGGAATTTCAGGATACTCACAGTGCTCAAATAACATTCCACAGCCATAACCACAGCTATCCCACAGAACCAGAGCCAGATTTAGTCCTGGCTGGGCTGCAAGGTCACCTGCAATAGAGCTCCAGGAACACTCATTAAGAGCAACATTAGACTGCAATAATGGGGCTTACAATTTACAGCAGTGACTTAGAGTTGAGGCTATTTTGAGGCCAATGGACAGTTGCAAGCTCTTGGTAGGTTGCCATGAAATATGGCACATTATCACTTGGTCTTATGACAAAGGACACTCAGAAAGACCATCCATTGCTAAGCAAGCCGTGTGGCAAGTGTAGTACACCACCAGGACATCTTCAGTCTGAGGGAGCAGAGGGACAAGTTTCCATGGCCCCATTTAGCCTTCCAAAAAAATTGTTGCCTCATCGTTTAGGGAGGCTGAAGCCTACTTCAAAAGGCTGACTACAAACCTGAAATTCGGGCTGCCAAAACATGAAAGGCTGTTGGCACTCTCAGTGTTACTGAGAGAAAACTTTGTAAAGGAGAGATGGCAAGAGACCTATAGGGAAAGGAGCAGAGGATACATCAGTGGCAATGGAAAAACAAAAACTACAAGTGTCTGCATAAATTGAGAACTTCCACCGATGCCAGACTGGTGTCTACAGGATTGAAGTCTTGTTTATCCTCCCACCTCTCAAGACACAAGAATCATCAATGCAGTTATCACACAGAGAAAAAATTTGGCAGCAGTCAGGGCCCCAAGTGATGGGGTGAAGGCAATCCAATGCAGGGAACCAGTCCCAAATTGATATAAACAGGCAGAGCCACAGAGAGCTTGGACCCACACTTGCTGCAAAGTCAGCACGTGGAGCACTTACTGGAGGAGCCCTGGCACAACCAGGATGGAGTCAGATAAACAAGGAGCCACTGCCCCTCCAGGGGATGGGACAATCCCATTGTGTCACTTTGGGCCACGGCATAAAGATGCAGCGTGAGCTGCAGCACAAAGAAAGCAGCTGAGGAAGTGCTGAGTGCTCCTGAAAGCTGTCTGAGTGGGATGATAAAGGCATTAAAATGGTTTGTGTGCAGTGTGTGGCCGTGCTGGGAGGACGAGGGACCACAGGCATCTCCTCTCTTGTTACTAGGCAAAGGATTGAGTGTTTGTGTGTGCACATGTGCAAGATGGGATTTTATTTAAAGCAGGACAAGCACTAATCCCTGTGGATATAAGAGGAAATGAATAACTTCCTACCTAGGGATAGAGGGTGCTTTATGCAAGCCAGACTGTTCAGCTGGCCAGGCACCAATGCATGACCCAACATGACTTCTGTGCAAGGCAAACTGATCAGTTGTGATCTTTCTGCCATTCCAAGATGCCTTGGCAAATGGTCATTTTTAAGGAGAGGAGATGGATGTCCTGCCCCCTGAGAGGTGGCTCTGGAGGCAGCTCTGGCAAGGGCTGATCAGGGGCCAAGCAGTGCCTTCCCACAGCATGACATGCCCAACGTGCTCTGCTCTGACACGGCTCGGAGCATGCTGCAGCAGAATTTAAGCGATTCAGCACTTAACAGGCCAGATTTGAGCAGCAGATGTCTTGCCCTGGGTATCAAAAATGAAGAAGAGCGAGAGCAAACAAAGTTAGCAGCACAAACAAACAGTGGAGGGACTGATAGCAAAAACCAAGACTTTCAGGAAAGGGATCCTTACCTGCCAAAGCTGGGCCACAGCAACGCTTCTTCCCTAAGACTAAACAGGGAGCGAGGAGTGCATTGACTGAAGAGAAGGTGTGGAGCGGGGTGAGTTGCAGCCCAGCAGCCAGGCTTTAGCACCAGTTACACTAAACAAGTGTACTAAACTTATAAAGGAAGAAAAGAGACAGTCCTTTGTGGTAGCTGCTCAGGGTGGAGCAGATATGAGGACAGACAGAGAGTAGCAGCATGGGTGAGGCCAAAGGAAAGCAGCTGCAGCCTGGCAGGATCATGGGTGACAGCTACAGTGACAGGACAGTGCTAAAGGAAAACCAAAGGGACCTGCAGAGCTGGGAGAAATGTCCTGACACAATGTGGGCAAAGACCAGCCAAGTGCAGGACATCACAGAGGACATCGGCACCAAGCTGCTTGTGCAGGGGAAGCCACACCAACAGGGAATTGGGGATTACTTGAAAGGCCTAAGGGAAATCAAAAGCCTTACAGTGAGGCGCTCCATCCCTCTCGGAGGGATTCAGGATCTGCAGCATAGGCTCTAAGTCTATGAAAAGCTTGAAAGAACCACACAAGGGTAGAAAATGCTGAGCAGGTAGTTCAAGTGTCTGTGTCTCTGGCACAGGATTGGAAATGCTCCCTCCTACTGTTGTCCGTCCATGGTGAAAACTCCCAGTGCAGGTTGCTTTGTGGAGCTGCTTTGGCAGTAGGGCTTCCACTTGCATTATTATCAGCATGCAGGAGAGGCAGAGATGCTTAGCAGGGTGTGTTTCAAATGTACACTTATCTTACAGCCCCAATTTAGAGTCACAGTTGTATGTCCTGTGTCAGGAATAGGGTGCTTGCTGACCTGTCTGGCCAGAGTGCTTCTTGTCTGCTGGAGAGACAGCTGAAGTGAAGCAGAAGCAACTATTTATATAGAAAGAAGGAACTTGAATAAACAAAAATACTGGCGGCTACTGTGTATTAAAGCGAAAGACCCAGATGCTTTGAAGCCTTGTCCGCAGGTGATTTTAAGTGCTTCAAAATAATTCTAAGTCTTACCCAAAATGAAGGCAGCTAGGCACCCCTCAGACACTATCAGGCCATCAGTGTCCAATCTTTCCTGTGCCTTGGGCACTGCTGTTGTTCTGGCTACTCAGGCTGGCTTTTTTGTGTCTTGTTCTGCTTTTATATCTGGGGCAGGGTCTGCTCTGGACTCGAGAAGTTTGCGACCTCTTCCCTTTCTGGAGGACTGGAGCCTCCCCTCTTCTGTGCTGTCTATGGCAGAAGGGAATGGTCTGCTTGCTCCTGGTTGTATTTCTTAAGTGCTCTGTTAGATCTTCGCTCTTGAGTTCTGAGCACCACTTTTTGTGATTTATTTTCACTTAAAGTCTGAAAATCAAGTCCCATGATGTTTAAAATGCCACTGAGTGCTTGGTGAGCACATTGCAGTAGGGCCATTACACTTCAGACAAATCTTTCCCTCCCTATGTGGCAACTTGCTGATTTATTTACAAATTGCTTGCCTTTTGAATTTCTAAAGCTTTTGCCCCCTTACGCCCCACATTTCAAATCCTTTTGCATTATGTAGAGACGGAGAAAGGACATTCAGCTGCGTTACCTCCTGTCTGTGTCCCATTGCCTCAGAGCAATAGTTGGTGACTTAGTATTCAACACTTTACAGCAGTATTTTCTGACTTTAATAGTGTCTAAGGACTGATCCCAGGATAATGATCCCATTGTACTGTGTAGCAGAGAGACATATTGCTAATGCAAGACATGCCAGGAAGAGCCTTTCAACAAGGTGCAGAGAGCAGTGAGTGTGGCAAGATGGATGTTGCAGGGCAAACATAACAGCACAGTGCAAAATGACTTGCCAGCAGCTACTTCAAAATGTTCTGCTAATAACAGTGCGTTATAAAAGGCAAAGACGCACACTGGGATGCTCCAGATCTGAGTCAGAACACCAAACCGCTGTTCTCACTCGGTCTTGCTGAGTATCTTCCTCTCCTGCGCCCCAAGATGTGCTTTGGAACAGGTAATCTGCTGGTCAAAGCCAGGTCCCCAGTGTGGCACAGGCCTCCCGTGTCTTGGCGTGTTTTATACATGCCAAATCCATCTCTTTCCCCCACTGTGAGTCAATATGCATTTATTTTACCCATTCATTTACAATTTTACAGAGTTCACAAACTACCACTTACACCTCTACGGACATATTTCGGGTTTCCTCATGAAAATTTTACCTAGACCTGTAGGAGGTCACTGTGTGTAATTCAGTGGGGCCACTTTCCTACAACAACAAAGCAGCAGAAAAGCAATTACGACATTTGGTTTGATTAATAAAAATGAAATAGAAATATAATCGTTAAGTTGTAATGTTAGATGATGCCTTTATCTGTAACACTGTGTCTGGGAAAGAGCAGAGACTGAAAATGAATATAGCAACTGAAGATGGTGAATGATATAGAAAAAAAAAAGAAAATGTGTAAAAATAAAGTATTTCAACATAAACCAAATCCTTCTTTAACTGGTCACTGAAATTTATTAGATTCATCACAGATCAGATTATCCACAGCTGTAAATATTCAGAGTTAACTTTATTTAAAAAGTCACCCTTTAACACAGGGGCACCTGTGACTGCACGTATCTCATTGGATTGCTACCAGCTGGGGAATCAGCGAGTGGAGCAGAACTCTGACCTCTGTGCTGCAAAATCAGAGGAAACAATCAGCTGAAGGAGATAAAGGAGAATCCTCATTAAAGGAGGAAGTGGTACAGAAATCAAATGCACTTGTGCAAAGATAAGCTTTGCCAAGTGATCCACCACGGCAAAGAACTCCACTTACCCAGCCAGCAGCATGAAAGATCTGTGAATTATAACTTGGAGCATTCAATTAATCAGAATACTCTTGGATGTTAGTACAGCAGGGGTTGGAGGGCCCATTTGGGTGTGGAATCTTGCTTTAGAAAAGGGCTGTACGAGCAGACCAGGCTGCTCTTCCATCCCAGCCGGGGGAACAACAGAGACACCCAGTGACATTAACACCAGGTAAATACAGAACAATCAAAGGAGCTACTACTTCACATAATATGAAAGTCACCACTGTAT
The DNA here is from genome assembly GCA_013396775.1 of Cephalopterus ornatus. Classification (NCBI taxonomy): domain Eukaryota; kingdom Metazoa; phylum Chordata; class Aves; order Passeriformes; family Cotingidae; genus Cephalopterus; species Cephalopterus ornatus. Next base: position 2,881 of record VZRE01003328.1, on the reverse strand, counting down.
TGAGGACAAGCACCAGTCATATGTTCCTCTTAAGTCCTACTTAATCCCTGCTTTGAGGATTTAAAGGACATTCAAGTGATTCATAAACCCTGTGCGTGTTCTCTGCACAAGAATGATTTTTACCCACCATAGAGACAGCTGAGCCATGGAAAATTCTGCAGTGGGTCACATCAGTGGAATAATGCTGCTGTGCTCAGGAAGGCCTGGCTGATGCTCTGTCTGACTGCCGCAGCTGTAGCTTTAACATCTGACATACTGATAATCAAAACTCATGGTTTATGGCATGCACTGATTCCCCACAGGATTCTGGAAGTAATGTATGTCTCTTACCGGCATCATTACATATCTGGCTGGGAAAGTAAGTCAAGGAGGAGCTTTGCATCAGGCACAAGCCAGGAATACAGGCAGGAGGTCTCTTCTGACAGTTCATTGATCTGATAGAGCATGACAAACATTGTGGTTTCTGGAAGAAATTAAAAAAAAAAAAAAAAAGGAAAAGAAAAGGGGGAAAAAAAAGGATAGAAAAATGTCTGTTTTTGTTTGTTTTCAGAGAATATGTCCAACTGGAACATGGGCTGAAATCAGTAAGATAGTGCCTTAAATGCTGCTGCTTTTGAAGGTAAAAACCAAACTGCAAAAGATGGCTTCACATACCTTTTGCACACTGTGTGTGCATTTATTTTGCTTGGGTTTCTGGCTTATGCATCGTTGTGGTGATCTGTTATTGTTCCTCTTGCATATTTTTTCCCCAGATCCTTTGGCAGTGACTCTTGCATCTATCACAGCTCAGTTCTGCAGAATGCAGCGGAAAGGAGATTATTCAGATCTATAATTCTGTCAAATGACACTCCTTAAGATACTGTACAAGCTTATAAAGGTGAATTTAAGTTTATGGCTTTTATTTCTCTTTGTGCCTGAGGCACTTTGACGTATAAGAACATTTTAATAAAAGGAAATAAACACGCACACCTACCACTTGCTGGGGTCATGAGCTCTGAGAATTACTTCATAGGGGGACTGACACCTTCATTTCTCCTTTCTTAAAAGGAAAAAGAAAGTACCTGAGCAATGTACATCTGACTTGAACATTGCATCCTGATTTTGGTAACAGCTTAAACAGCAGGGGAACAGAAATCAGGTCTTGAGGTTTAACAAGACCAAGTGCAAGGTGCTGCACCTGGGTTGGGGCAACCCCTGCAACCAATCCAGGCAACCAACCAAGAGCTTGCAACTGTCCACTGGCCTCAAAATAGCCTCAACTCTAAGTCACTGCTGTAAATTGTAAGCCCCATTATTGCAGTCTAATGTTGCTCTTAATGAGTGTTCCTGGAGCTCTATTGCAGGTGACCTTGCAGCCCAGCCAGGACTAAATCTGGCTCTGGTTCTGTGGGATAGCTGTGGTTATGGCTGTGGAATGTTATTTGAGCACTGTGAGTATCCTGAAATTCCTTGATTTCCTAAACTACACTTTGTTTTCTTAGAAAACTCAACTAAATGTTGCTGCTTGTGTTCAGCCTGGAGAGGCTTTGGGGTGACCTGATGGTGGCCTTCCAGGACCTGAAGGAAGTCTGCAAGAAAGATGGAGAGAGACTACTTCCAAGGGCCAGGAGTGACAGGAGAAGGGGGAGTGGCTTCAAACTGACAGAGAGTAGGGTTAGTTTGGATATTAGGGAGGAATTCTTCCCTGTGAGGATGCTGAGACCCTGGCACAGGTTGCCCAGAGAAGCTGTGGCTGCCCCATCCCTGGAAGTGTCCAAGGCCAGGTTGGATGGGGCTCTGAGCAACCTGGGCTAGTGGAAGGTGTCCCTGACCATGACAGGGGAGTTGGAACCAAATAATTTTTAAAGTCCCTTCCAACCCAGTCTGTTCCATGATTCTATGAAATCCAAACACATTGAGAGTTGCAGAGAAAAACTGGTAATGAGAAAGTATCAGAAACAACCTCTGGACAGGGCAATCCTTTTTCATCCACAGAATAAATCCAAAGTGGGTGTAGAAGTGCAAGCTCACAGAGTCACTACTCTTCTGTGTAAGAGACACAGTGTGGTCCTTGAGAATTTGAAGGGATGGCGACGTGTCTGACAGCACAAAGTGCTAGACTCTGAAGCCCAGATAAAGTTCTCGATGTTTGATACTATTGCTAAAATCCTGCTTCCCACTTCTGACCCTCAGCAGCAGTGTCAGCTTGGTCCAGACACTTTCTTTTCTCTTCCCATCTTTCCTCTTGTCTTTTCTATGCAGACTGCAGTCCCCCTGGAGCAAGAGTTTGCATGTCCATGCAATATCTAAGTTGGGTGACCCTGATCCTGTACAGGTAGAAGAATACAAATATCTCCATCTTGACACTCTGGAAAGCTGGAAAGATGGAGAAGGACTAATATTACTGTTTGTTCCTAATGGAGTGTGACCTCTGGCTTTGTCCAACTTTGATCACTTAAGAAAAGAAATCTTTCCTAGATCCTATTGTACTATTCTTCCTCTACTGTGCTGTTCTCTTTTGCTACTGGATGGTTCCCCAGCTGTGGCAGAACCTCCCAGCTCTCTGTCCCTGCTGAGAGGAAATGGAGCTCCCCACCAGCAGAGATGTTCTGAATGCAATTATAAACCAGAGGGATCTCCTGTGACATGAGGCTTATTGCTTTGGGTTATTTAGCAAGAAGTGGTGATCCAAAGCTTGACAGTCCCCCTGCAGCCCTCCTTTCCTTCAACACCTATCATAAGTCCTCTCCCAGAATTTCATATCCCGTGCTGGAGCACCCTTTGGCTTTGCAGCAGATGGCAATGCAGTGCTGCCCGCTGCCAAGATGAGCCAGTTCATTTTTCCATCATCTGCGTCCTACTATGAAACAGCAGAAAAAGAGGGGGGAAAAAAAAAAAAAAA
>VZRE01003327.1:107811-307730 GCA_013396775.1 Cephalopterus ornatus | reverse complement strand
CTATGATTCTATGATTCTATGATTAGTATATGCAGACATGTTTGTGAGGGGGGAAGAGTGTTCAAAATCCTCCTCTAGTATGCTTGATCTCAGAAGTCACTGAATCACACCAGTGCCTGCATAATTCTCCCGGATCTGGGAACATCAAATTCTCATGATCTCTCATGCTTACTTTCCTTTATCTACCACCTTCATGCCTCTGAAGGCAAAAGGAAATCCCATATAGACTCCAGGTCATGGTGCAGGGGATGTTTTCATGTTATGGGTTCCAGGCTTGTTCTGGAAGCACAGAGTATTCTGATGTTCACATAAATGCTTGATGCTTACAGTAGCTTTAATTTTAATGGAGGTTGATGCGATTTCCTGACATATTTCAGGGTACCCTCATCTACCCTGTATTCAACAGGAAAGGAAAAAATCATGGATCATTTTAAAAAACTACTGAGTAACAAATACTCCTGTATATTGTGCTTGGTTTTATTATTTTTACCTTCTGTTATTTCAGCCACAGAATAATAAATGTTTATGTCCAATGCTGCAGTATTCATTGGCTCAAACACTGTTGCAAGTGTAAGAAGACATTGTAATTACACATCACAAATGAAAATACTGGAGTCAAAGAGATGAGATGACCTGACAAGAAACATTGATGAAAAAAATGTTACAAGGTTTGTAGGTCTCTTGTACAGTGCCATGACCCCTCCATTGCATCTGTCCAGAAATCACTGAACGAAGAACAACAAGGTAAGATGAAATATTCTGTCTGTCTAAAACAGAGAGAAAAGGCAAAAAATATGGTTGATATGTGAAAATAAGCAGATGCCTAGACTTTGTTTCCCCTAGGCATCCTGGAAGAAAAAATACATTTTAGAAGGGATTATGAAGAGGTTAAACATCTTACGTTACAGGTTTTTAAAATACCAACTTTCCTAGTCATGGTCTAAATCATCAAAGGAAGAACAGATGTATGTTTGAAAACACAAGGAAGATGAAGGGTGATGATCAGAAGTAGCAATGAACCTCAAGGAGTGAATAAAAGATGAGAAGCAGTGAAGGGCCTTGATTATTATTTTTGCACAGAAGCAACTGAGTATTTTAAGTATTTTGATTATTCTCTGTCACCAGAGGGTACGTGCTGAGGACACACATAATCTGGTGTAATACTGCAAATTGGTTCAGGAGAAACTTCTCCACAAAATTGTCTCCATATGTTTCTGCACTGGTCTCCTTCCACAGAAAAGCCTTCCCACCACCAAGGGCTTATCGTAACAATTCCCTTGGTCTATATCATATCTTGGGATATCGACTTTCTCACAGTTTCTTTCAAAATGATGACAACTTGAAGGGGAAAGCGCATTTGAGTATATGTATCATTGCAGCAGCTTTCTCCCCATTTCCTAGCACTAATCCAAGTTCCAATCCTACGCTTGTCTTCAGCATAGCTGTCTTTTCCCTTTCCTCATAAACAGCTGTTAGAATGGATGCATAATTCACCAAAGTCCTATCCTCAAGTTACTCTTGCACAAAACTTTCCAATGAATCATATCTTTCCTCTTATGCAAGTAGCCACCATGACCTAGCTGAAATTATTTCATAAACTAATGGTATGCAATGCAACAAAAAGATGGAACTATGTTCTGTTGCTTATTTTTGAAAGAAATTACAGACATAGACTGAGGAAAATGAATATCCTTGAGATCAGGTACAATGTCTCATCAATCTTGTGTGTGGAAGAACCAGATAAACTTCAATGTGTATTTTCTGTTTTCTGGCTGTGTAGGTTTGTTTTTTTTTCCTGAAAAGGTTCTAGTAACAGAAAGTAGCTAAACTGAATTTAGAAGCTATAAAGATATGTTAAAAAAACTCTATCAGGTTGTAGCTGAATATTCATAAGGAGTAAAAAATCTTGTTTTATTCTCTAAATATCTTTTTAAAGTTTTGGTTATACCTTTAGGATAATAAAAATCAATATTAGTATAATTGGCAAGTAGATGTCAATTTCCTTCTTCAAGACTGTTGAAGAACAATAAAATTGAAGATATGGAAAACAAAATAAATATTGTGACACACAGTCACGTGTGAATGGTGAAAAAGAAGAAATATATGGACTTCTATAGATCCCTTTAATTGTGTTTCTTGAAAAAAAAATTGTGTATAGTTAGCTCTGAAGTTATTTGTCCTATACTTGTCTTAGATTGAGTAATGAAGATGTCTACAAAATGTCTCTATGGACAACAGAGGTGCTTAGTTTTTTCTTCAAAATGCTGAATTATATGTCCTAATTTAATAATATAGATCTTGGTTTTGACTCAAAACTAAGCAGTTCTTGTTCTCCAAAGTTTGTCTTGTTATATTTGGAAAGTCAGTTTACTGTTGCTGACAAAAGATAAAAAGAGTTTTTAGTCTCATCATTTTATTGTGTGGTATTATAACTACATCTACTACATATGTGATTCAAAATAGGAATAGAATGAACCCACAAAAACACAGTAACATTTGAATTTCTAGGCTAAGCTATTCCAGACATAACATATTTCAAAGACAAAAAATAACTTTTGTTCTATAATGAAAGAAAAGAAGCATATGCTTCCTGAAAATGAGTTGTTTGATTTCCTGAACAACAGAAAATACATAAAAGAAATGTAAACAGATTTTATTTTGTAACAGTTACATTAGGGATATGTATGTGTGAAAGAAATACAGGGAAAATCAAATTTGTCAGGGAAAGATGAATTAAGATGACAACTGTGCTAGAAGTAAGTCCTGGTTTTTAACATATTTTTCTTCATATGAGTAGATACCTCCACCTTGCTTTCTACAGACACTTGGATAAGACATACTGTTTCATAGGCACTATAGATATGTATTTCATGTTTTCATTTCATTGCCATATCGTATAGTACTATTTTCTGACTCAGAGGATAGTCAAACCCTTTGACTAGACCTCTTTTGGGCTACTGTCAAAAGTACTAATGAATCTTACATGTATATTTACATATGCATCACCATCAAATTCATTGTAATTTTAGGCAGAACATATGTTCACAAAAATGTAAAAAAAAATAAAAACATAAAAATACACTATAATTTCATGAGAAGGGTGTACATAAAGGAATCAAAAACATATAATACTGAAGCTTAAGACTTACAAGAAAGGAGGATGCTAACAGAATTTTATGGGGAAAGAATATTTGATTTCCTAGTAGAAAGCAAGAAAACTATCTTAGTCTCAAGTGAGAATGAGTGATTGAACAATACAAATGTTAACCTATACCTTAAGATTCAGAACCCTGAGAAAAATGAATTCTGACTCTGTGCTTTCTCCTACTTCATTTTGCCTTCTCCTTTGTCAGAAATGAACCTGTAAGGAAAATGTAGAAATTAGACATATGAAAGACAGAATTATTTACTTCTAAGGGTCATGGGTGAGTAGTTGAGTCATTGCTCTTCTGGTTCTTATTAAAGCACTTACAGAGTCATATTTCAAAATGATTCACAGTCCCATCTTGACAGGGCTATGAGAAAACTATTAGAGGTCTTAGATAGGTTTAATACGCACTGATGGTGAGGTCTTCACAAAACTTAAGCTGAAAGGTTTACAAAGGTGCCTCTTTACAAGTGATCTGCAGATTTTAAAATCATGTCTGGAAAGAATTTCAAATCAGACAAAGGAATGTGTTGAAACATGAATTATGTATTATTCTCCCACGTACTTCAGCCACTGCTAAACTTGTCTTCCCTTCTCTTATTCCTTCTATCTCCTAGGCAGCCCCAAACTACATTGTAACTCTCAGATATCAGAAACTTTTTGAGACAGATTATACTTCTGTCACCTCATATTTCTTACTTCCTATTTGTGAAAGAGACTGAATTGGTCCATTAAACATGTAAAAATGGAAGTTAGGGTAAGGAACTGTCATGTGCGTGCAGCTTAGGGCCAGGAAGCATGCTAAGGGTAAAGGTTTTCCTGACCTTAGAAGCTAAATTTAATTAAAGAAGGGTGTGTGGAATCTACTATGAATGTGAATCCAGGCTAGTCTGAATCAAATTTACTTATGAGTAAGAATATCTGTTATCATGATTGCTTCAAAATCGCTATTCTCTACCAAGTCCTATTCCATATCTGAAAAATAGTACTTCCAGCACATAACTTTTTAAAAGTCAAAGGCTGGTGGTCATTCAGGACTAACAGACTGACTTGAACTTTTTCACACTTTATGTTAGTGTGCCATTTTAAAATCAGTGTGGTTCACTGCAGTTAATTCAAATTTAAACAAGTGTACCAAAAAGTAATTACAGCTTACAATTCTAAATCCTTTCTAAGATATAAATGTACAACTGTAGAAACATATCATTTGGAGGTATGTTCACAGAACTTAACTTCTTTAGTAAATAAGTTAAACCATCTTAAATCTATATGTAGAAAGTTAATTATGGTGGGTTTTTTTCAGATTTCATTATTTTGATATTTGTTTTCAGATCAATGCTTCTTGACTTTTAAATAGCCCTGGACCATCAAGAAGCTGGACAGATATATTCATAAATCTTACCAGACACCAACAGGATACCTGGAACTCGGGCATCTCTATATGCTTTCACCTTGCTAGGAGATGTACAGAGGAGATTAGTGCTCAGAGCAGATAAGCTGTCAAAAGAGAAATATCAAAAGACAGGAGCTGGTTTGATCAGCTTGATTTCCTTTTGTTTGATCCAATATGTGACACTATTTAGTTTGTTTGTTTGTTTGCTTGTTTGCTTGTTTGTTTTGTGGGTTTTATTTTAACTACCTTGAAATTATAATAACAAGTTTATTTCTTATAAATCTCCACATCTTGTACTCTGCATGGTAATCCACTTCTTTCACTGCTTCCTGTCAAAACTGCTTGCATGCCTAAAGCTTAGAAGTCACCTCATTTTTTTTTACCACATTATGTTTTACAATTATATCTTATCGTTTTTTCTGGAGAACTGTTTCTAGGCGTGAAAGAGGGACTTAAGAAACTTGTTAGAATAGGCCACCTGCACATTCTAATATCAAGCATGTTGGTGGCTTTGGTGCTGTAGATATTTATCCACAAGCAAAAATCTATCAGAAATCAGATCTTAATTTTTCAGAAATGGTGGGAAACAGGACTGGACTTTAGAAACTTAAGTCTCTAGTGGTGTTGATCATAGAAGGTTTAAGGTATATTGAGAAAGTGGAATGAAATAAATCAAATTTCCAGATCAATTCTGACCCTTTCTGAGTGGATCAATAATGTAAATTATTTCAAATGCCCATCTAATTTATGGCAATTGTAAGTTCATCACTTAGGTATTCAAAGTGGGCCTGTTTGGTTTAATTTTTACTTGTAAATCAATTCCATGAGCAACTACTGATTGTTAGAAATACCTAAGTTCTTACATCAGTTTTCTTGCTAATTTGCTTAGTGAGCTTGGAGAGGTCATAGATTTTCTCAAGAGGTTAGTCTATACAGCAAACTGACAGTATAGTACACAGATACACTTCTTGTTTTAAAAAAGGGAGCTCAGATGTGAAGAAGGGTCTGTGCATGGCAGCCCAACGCTTTTCTATCCGGACTGATTCACTTTGCAAGAGAGTTAAGCTTACCCTCAGTGATCTCCATCCACTGTTACAGCAAAGTCTTACTTTATCTTTCTGCTATACATTTGAGTTAGTTACATGTTCACTGTACTACATCCCAACATGTTTTAGTCTTATCAAGTCAATATTGCATCTATGTGCATTTCAGCGCATAAAAAGATCTCTTCGGGGAAGCCTTGAGATTGCCACACACACTCACACTCCTTTCGCTAAAGAAATCATTAACAGAAAACGAAATATCCAAAACTCAACAAACAATTCATGCAGTGTCATTTCTGCAGGAACATAAGCTTCCAACATTGCAACTTATCATTTCATCACTATTAACAAGTTATTTCTCCAAGTTATTTCCTACACACATAGCATGCCCAGTGCCCCTGGTGAAACTGTTAGTGTGTAGGCATACCCCAGCTTCATTACTTTGTTGATCCGCAGAATTGGACTGGTAACAGAGAGGAACAGCAGCCATTATTTCTCTGGTCCTTTAGGAGTACTGGTATTCATCCCACAGCAAATTATGCATTTTACATTTGGGAACATTTCCAACTGATTTGGGCCAAGTTTTTTAAGTACTCAGATTACATTCTTTCTGTATTCCATTATTTTTCCTGTTTATTGTAACTGTCAGGATCCTGCCTCTCTGACAGTCCTTTTTTGCCTCCAGAAATAAGGCAGCATTTTTTACCTTTTCTATACTATCTTAACTGAAAACTGAGTATCTTTTGAGGTTGTCTCTGTGTTTTCTTTACAAGCTCTATAATCACCAGTGTTGGCACTGCTTATTAGAGCTCTTGATTTATAGAAAAATGTGATAATAGAAAAAGCCTTTTTTAATTTTAATTGTCTGATTTAATGCTTCATTGTTCTCATATTGCCTTGAGACTTGAATGTAACACTTGGATGTGTAACTTAACACCAAATGACACTAATAACTGTAGGCTATTCATCAGTCTTATTGAGAAAATTTCATGTGCTTCTTTTTTATACTACTTAGTCAATAAAAAATTCATACACCATAAAAGACACAGGCAGGGGGCTCTGGGTACAGGATAATCAATTGTCCTGGAGCAGAGCTGGACTAAGAATCGGGTTGAAAGTTTGCTGGTCAAGCAAATGATACATAAAATAATATCAGCCTTTCTTGAAGAAAATAACCTATTATTGATTTAAGACAAATGTCTTCCTGAAATGTTTTTTATCCAGATAAAAGTCTAAATGCTTCATATTAAAAATATCAAAACAACATAATCTTTTATAAAAAAAAAATATTTGCTACCAATTCTGCTGGGTTTTTTTGGCTGGAGAGGCTGAAATTCAGCTGAGATTAGAATTTGCAGTCATCCTGAAAAATGTGTCTTTTTCTGTTTAAAAAGGACTATGTATTATAACAACAGCAACAAAATATCTGAAAAAAAAACACCCAAACCCAACACACAAAAAAAATTCCACTCAAGTATATATTTCTGAATTAACTGACAAACATATGGAGACCATGACTGCAACCCAGCCAAGCCTTGAAGTACATACTCTTCTTTATTTTCAGTCCTCTTTTCATTTACTTTACTGAGTGATAAATTTATTGTTAGCCCAGGCAATCTCATAATCTAGGAATAGTAGTAAGTACAAGCTTTTAGCAAGATAATAAGGATGTGAAAAAAATTGTATTTGTAATCCTGGATCCATGAAGAGCCCTCCGAGAGTATAAATGAGCATTTTTATACAATTGTGTGTTTATTGATACCTGAGCCATATTCATTCTGTCTTGTTTTTCTTCTTTCGTGGGTGGTTTCACAGAAATCTGATGTGACTGAGAGAAACAACTTCTGCTTTGATCCAAGCACCACCAGAGACCTGATTCCCTGCTATTACAGGGGTAGCCCTGTGGAACTGTTATACTTTCTTCATCCCAGACTAATCATAAGCCAGGTAGAACAGTGTAACTATTCCTTCTCAAACATTTTTATTAAAGCTTGGGGATGTTAGAATTTATATTCAAAGCCACAGTAAAGTTCAAATCTTTCTGAATGATGACTGCTTCTCTTCCCTGATCGTGGCTTCCTGCAGTGTTCAGAAAGCATGAATACCTGATTTTCAAGAAAAGTGTCAAGGACCCCCAAAATAGATATCAGATACATATTATGCAAGATTTTTTTATTATTATTATTTAATTTTTAATTGTAAACCTTTGATTTTTAGTTAGTTTTTCAACAAATATTCACCTTTGGCCTTCCAGGTGTTTCTTCCCTATTCAAAATAGACCCTCTCTCACTAGCACAGTGGCAAAATTGGTTTTGAAAACAAAAAACCCAATCTTGGGAAATTTTGAGTATAAAAGAGAGAAGGAGGACTATATGCAAAAATAACCCTCTCTTAAGAAGTCTGTCATGAAATTTTAATTTTTACACATTGCTATTTTTTATTAAATCTGTGTTCAGAAAGACATCTTCCTATATATTCTTTGTGTATACTGCAAATTTTTATTTTTATAACCAATTATAGCATCAGTCAGTCAGAGGAAGCTTTTGTTTGATAGGATAGCTCTAAATTATATGCTAGTTTCTGCAGCAGCACACCAACAGAAACATGATTTATACTGGAAAAAAACAGAGATAATAGAAGGAGAATATGAAGAGCACACATAAGCTACCAATCACTCTTGTTAGTTGGTTTTTGTGTGGGGGAAGAACCCGGAGGGGTCTGGAAGAATCTTTCACCTTCATGACTATTGCATAAGAGACATACAGATATACATGTTCTGATTTGTTTTTAAAGGCATATGCAAATCTCCCACAGTATGCTCTTATTCTTCAGCAAACTAAAAATTGGTTAGCAGAGTAGAAGTAGAGCAACCAGGAGAGGGCCAGTGGGTGGAGACAATCTCTGTTGTACAGTTAGGACTTAATTGAATCTATTTGTACACTTTGAATAAAAATATGTAGGAAGTGGGTAAAGTCTTAGAGAATTACCCACTTCAGAGGAAATTTGTTTTTTGGTTTGGAGTAGACAAAACTCTGAAAAGAAAAGGTGTCCAGGGCAAGAGTTTTTTTAATCTTCTTAATTATGTACTATGTATAAAAACACATACCAGAAGTATATATGCAAAATACATATATACATACATGTAAAATTTATAGTGAGAAAAAAAAATTGCCTACATTGTATGGACAGTGCCTCATATTCCCTTGTGTTTATACACAGTCCTACAACTTAATTATAAGTATTGAGGTGGCATTTTGCTGGGTTGTACCTTCTTGAGAAGATCCAAATTTTTGTTAATTTTCTTCAGAGATGTTGTTAACTATTTACTAAACCCCTCAGCTTGAGTCTCTTTTTGCCAATAATCGATCAGTAATTTTTTTTATATTGCTCTAGGCATTTGTTTTAAACTTGGAATAGAAGTAAGAGACAAAATTTGTGCAGATACTGATTAATGGCTAAGTGGTAAGTGCGTATTTCATCTAGATATTAGCATTCTGTGTTTCAATTATTCTGAGAGCAAAGTGGGCACCATAGGGCCAGTCCTAGAGTATGGTAGCAAACAAGCTCTTCCCAGCACATCCTGAGGGAAGCTTCTCTAGAGAGACCTGATCAAAGAAAATACGAGGGCTTACTGTATTGTGGCACTGGTAGGGTTTGTATTGCTTAGTAGAACAGTCTCAATTGTGTGATAACCCTTCCTGTTTGAATAAAAATCTGTAATATGGCCAAATGAGGAGTTTTACACAACTGAGGAAAAAGAAGAATGGAAAGTGTACAAATAGAGCAGGAAAATAAGTGTCTTGGAAAAGGATCTCAAAGAAAATGATGCTGGGATTCACAATGGATAGACAACTCAGTTGTAGCTGCCGTTGTAATGCTGGGTCAAAAAAGCCTAATTTTATCATTAGATAAATATAGATAAAGAGAATGTGTAGAAGGGCAGAAATGAATATTTTTCTGTACTGGGAATTTTTGTCCAACATTTATAAAAAGGTTGTTGAAAATCTGAAGAGATGCCAGAGTGAGATGTAAGAATGGGTTCAGGGGTATGGGAAGTCCCTTTCAGGACTTCAGGAAGGTACATAAATCTTAGTGTGTTTAAATTACCAAAAGGAAGTCTGAGAAGTGAGTTGAATCATGAGCATGAGCACCTTTAGAGGGAGAAAACATGGAAAGTAAAGGGCTCTCTAATACAGGAGAGAGAGGAGTGGCAAGGACTAGTAGCTTCAGACCAAGCCCAGAGCAACAGAAGCACATAATTTTAAACAGCAAGTATGGTTAATCCGTGGGCAAATGGTGAAGGGGTGTAGATTTCTCATGCCCTAAGGTCTCCATAACCAGAAAAGGAGCCTTCTGGGTAGAAGGAGAAAAGCAAAGAACTGACCTAATTTGAGTCAACCTGAGACCTGCCAGGAGAAGACCCTGCATAAGTCAGAAGTCCATAAAGCTTATTGCAGAAAGTCAGGGCAGCAAAGGAAACCACAGTCTGCAGCTCTGCTCTGGCCATTCTCACCTAACCCAAGCCCTACACACCACTCCGGCGTTAGGAAGAATGGCAAAATCCTGGAGTAGGAAATGCAAAAGAAAGATGAACTGGGAGTAATGTGGGTTTAGATACCTACTTCTGCCATAAAGCTGTGGTGCCCTGGACAGGAATAGAGAACAAAACACATTGAGAAATGCAGAGACAACAACCTGAAAAGGAGCGTGGGCCACTTGCTGATGCCTGCGCTGACAGCCCAGTAAGACTCCAGGGCCCTATTTCGTGTCAGTTTGCTTCTATGAGTCACTGTCGCATGTGTGCTCATATATATATGTATATACTCCCCCATTCACCAAAATAGCCACAAAGCTATTTATTATTCATGAAAAGTCCAATTTCAGAGTCATTGCCTCTACCTTTAGTCATGGTCTAAGCTGTTTTTCTTTACTAATAATCCAGTCACAATTTTCATAGAAAATAATTATACAGAGGTTGTTCTAAATATTTTCGCACGTGTATGCTCAGCAAATTTTCCTTAAATATACATATGGCTTCATACAGTTCAATTTAGTTTGACTATGCAATCATTTTTCTTAATTTTTGCCTTGATGAATGGAAGGATTTCTGCTTAACTAAACATTGTCTGTTGGAGTTGTCATAATTGGAGAGGAAAAACAAATGTCTAAAACTCTGATACAGTGGTGACATTGCCTGACTTCATTTTGGAAAGCAGAATATTGAAATACTTAATCTGATACCTCTTGTATTTCAACCAGTTTGCTTTTTCTAGAGGGTAATGTATATTTCGATCACATTTTTTCTTTTTCTCTGAACTTCTCTTAACTGATTTCAAGTTGGATAGAAGCACATTTCTGGCAAATAGAATTGTTTATAGAGTGGTAGGGGAAAAGCCTTTTAGTTCTAGCTGGAATGTTCTTTCCTGTGAATATGGTACTAGAAATATAAAGAGCTGTAACTCAAACTCCAGCATCAGAACTTTAGCCATAGATAATTTTTTTTGCAACAATTCTCCTTGTTGCTTTTCTTTTCCTTTCCTGTGGGTTCTCTATGAAATATATAGAGAGAGGTTCCATGCAATCCAAGATTTTATTTCTTCTTAGAGCAAACTTCAGTAACTAAAATTTATGGAAAACTGCTGTTAATGAGACTTGTCCTACAAGTTAAGAATACGATTAAGCCACTTTTCTTTGACATTCATATTCTAACACATTATTTTGGAACTGTTAAATCCTGAAAATACATTCCCTTCATACATATATTTTGCCATGTAGAAGGTGCTTTCATGGCTTCATGAACTTATTGCAGCTTGGAAAATCATGCTGGGCACTCTGGATTAACACTTTAGCTGTGTTGCTGAATCTTTGCTGCTATTTTCACTCATAGTACCTAAACACAAATGTAAATACTCCTGCTTTAAGACTGAAGCTCATTTCACATGTGCCAATATACAGCTTTCAGAAGGGAAAAACACACTTTTTAAATTGTTTCTCACACCGTTTAAATTTGAACTGAAAAATTGGAAGCAGGTATCATGTATCCATTTACAGTGCAAATACTAATCACCCATGTGCTAGAGGTTTCTTTATTCTTTTAAAAATTAGTTCCTTTAGATAAGAAAACTATTCAGCTTGAAAATAAAATTCATAAATTCCACAGTGAGTGCTATAAAAATATTCATTTAACATTTACTTTTCCCATCCTAAGGAAGGAGAACAGCTTCAAAGATCTATAAATCTCAGTTCTTATAACATTACCCACCACATTTCACTTTGGTACTTGTGTCAAAATAACTTGATGGAGTCAATCCAACATTCCTAACATTCTCAGAGAGCATGGTCTTGTTAACCATGATGGCTGCTCAACATAACGATGGGTGAATTTATTCATCAGTGCGAGAAATTTTCAAGTGGGGGAAGGCAATAAATCTAGTGGCTAAGAAAAGCCCCTCCCAGAGATCTCCTGAAGGGATGGGAATTTAGCAGAGTCTATGGATGATCTGTTCTGTATTTGCAGTCAGACTTCAGAATACTCTAGTTATATGTATGTAGCACATTTAGGGGATAAAACAAGCTTTCTTTTCCTAATAGGTTTGTTGGATAGGAAATTATGTCAACCTTGGATCCTATCTTATTATAATTAAATAATCATTGTAAAGTTTTCATTAGTTGTACCTCAGCAAAGACTAGATAGAGTCTAGTCTAGAGGGAAGCTGTGGGGGATTTTAACCTTTTTTTTTTTCCCCCCCTCTGAAAAGTTCATCCATTTGAGATTGTTAAAAGAGTTGACTAGAAACCAGCTGGTCAACCTGAGGGCTGGCAAGTAACTAGTAAGGAATCTATATTATCCATATTTGATTAATAGCCAAGACTCTGAAAATACAGCCTTCACCACCATTCTTAAACTTCTGATAACATAGACATACATTAGTTTATCTCTCTGAGCAAGTCTCTGGCATTTGTCAAAAGTAGCAGAATCCTGAGACCAAATAAAATGACATTATCCTAGTCCAAATGGGAAGATAGCAATATTACAATTTAACAAAGTCATTAGTTCCTCCCTAAAAATTTATGTACTTGTATTAGATTCAGAATCTGCCACTATTTCTTAATTTGATGTTAACATAAAAGGAAAGTCAAGATAGCTTACACATACTATAATATTTTGTCTTTTTCTTTGCTTTTCTTCTCAAAAGATGAAACATAAGAAGTACTGTCTTTTTGGAGTAATCATTGGTTTTGCCTGCCTGTAGTTGTCTTTACAGAATAAATGCTTGCTTGTAACGTCAAAGCAGCCATTTCATAAAAGTGTGGGGCAAGCTGATGAAAGAATTGCAACAAGCAAGTAGTGATTTACATTCTCTGAAAAGTGGTATGATGTTACATTTCTACTTATCTTGATGAGAAAATAATGTAAGTTGCTCACTTTTCTGTTACATCTTTTAACAAGCCCTCTTAGCTGTGTAGTTAAATGCAATAATATCCAGGATAGTAAAGATTTTCAAATGGAAAAGGGGAGATTGTGTTATAAAATAAAGGTGTTCCTTTTTTTGAGATCTGAAAAATGTGGCTTTCAGACAAGTGTATTTTCTGTATTAACCTAGTCTGTGTATTGTGTTACATGTCTAGTAATAGGGTGACTAGTTTTAAATCTAAAAAAAGTAGATTAGAGATTAAAGATACTCAGATACATTCCTTTCAAAGAGAAATATTAAAAGAGATCCTTACATCTTTCAGAAAAGCAATTTCAGTCAGATAAATGTGCATTTGTGCAAGGTTCATTAGTGTTATAAAATAGAAATTTAAAGAAACGACACTAGATAAACAGGAACCCTGATGCCGTGGTAGACATAGGAACAGACTAACCAAAGCTTGGGTAGTTACTTTTGAATAAGCTGGTTTTGAATGAAAGGACCTTATGTTTCTTTTGTGTTTTGTGCTCTATCAAACCATCAGCCTTCATATAATTCAAAGAGAGAGGGTGGAGGAAAGAGTTGAAAACTCAGACTCATAGGGGAAAGTAAAATAATCTTTAACATTTCCCTAACTCCTTAATTCGTCGGTCAGCAACATGGAGTATTTTCTGTACTTTAACTAATCTCAGGAATCAGAGGTGCCATAGTCACGTTGATATTTGTATACAAGGAAGAAGAAGGTGAGCAATTGATTGTGGGTCATTCATACAAATAATGTGTTCAATCCTTTGTTGACTGAGAAAGGAGATGAAGGTAAAGCAGAGTACTCATGTGTGTACTTTACCCACCAAGAAGGCAAAGGCACGCAATTCAAGGGAAGTGTTTCTATACAAAGCACTTTTAAGCTAAAAGATGAAGCCCATTACTTGTAGAGTAATGGCCTTTTGAAACAGGATTTAACTGCATGGCTCTGCCAGCAAGTGCAAATACTGTGTCACTTCTGTTCATTTGTTCCTTCTGTTCATCACTGCATAATTGGATGGGCATTGTAATAACAAAAATTTCGCTGTGCTCCAAACACAGCTTAGGCAACATGGTACAAAGAGTACAGGATGTTATCTCTTAGACCATCATTAGTGGTCCAACTCTATTATCTATAAAATTAATCAAAACACTACCAAAGAGTCTGGACGCTGAAATCTGGCACTTAAGCAAAGAAACAGGAAAACTTTATTTGAATTGAGCAATTCTTCCCTGTCTCCCATCATGATGCCTACCAAAATAAAATATTCTTTTCTGTTGAATTTCTAGGCAATGTTTCATTCTGGCTGTTGTTTTTATATGAGTTTCTTCACTACTTTCTATCATTAGTTTTGTTTTTAAAGCTCTATAAAAAAAAAATTAATTGAAGCTATGGATAAAGAGACAAAACTATATGAACCAACTAAAATTGCTGAAGCAAAGAGCATAATAAATAAATAGTTTCAGATGAAAGTAAAGAGAAGAAGGTGGCAAAATAGAGAGACAAATAGCAACAAAATAAGGGAAATCATTAGCTTTTCTCAACAACTTCTTGTTGCAAGAACTTCTGATGTTAATCTAACAAATAAATTTCTGTGTTAATTTTTTTTCTGCTGTTTTTGTTTTCCTATTCCAACAGTATTTTGATTCCTATTAATAAAATAGCAATGGATGAAAAAGCCAAAAAGCTTGTCACAGGGATAACATTTAAACTTAAAGACAGAAACAATATTACTTGAAGCTGCTCAAAGTTAAAATCATCTCTAAATGACTGAGGCTCACTGAAAAGAGATTCAGAAACAAGATGTTCTCTGGCCTTGAATCTTTGCCTAATAATGACACCAAAATCAACAGCTTCTACTATATATCAAATGCTTCACAAAAACAAGGAATAAATAAGCATTGACCATTCTGATTTTCTGCTATTTTTATCAGAACAGGTTGCTTTCTCCCCACAATGAACTACAGAATAAAATGCCAGTATTACAGCTTTCCAATAAGACTTTTAAGGCTGTAGAAAAAGAAAATAGTATACCACAATGATTGATTGATTGCTAGTAGTGATTTTCCTAGTAGTAAAATGAGAGAAAATCCTTACTGCAATAAAGAATTTCACAATTATAATCCCTTCTTACTGCTATGCTTTTCTGACCAATCTATAGGGGGAAAAAAATGAAGTAGTGCCATGAGAGTGTCAGAGTGGGAAAAGAGGAGATTTGGGCAAAGAAGCAAGGAGATTAGTTTTCTAAAAGACAGACACACTTAAAAAAATGTAAAAGGATCCAGTCACTGGTTTAAGACTAAAACATATTTATGAATGTTGGGGTATCCAAAACAAACAGATGAGAGTGAATGTCTATAATTTCTAGCTGCATGCATATTTCTCCTCTGTTAAATATGTGATTGATTACAGGAGCTCCAAACAAGAGATATTTGTATTAACACCAATAGGTGCTTCTGAAATGGAGGAAAAGTATATTCCCAGAGTGCTTGTAAAGCTGTCACATGGCAAAAAGCTTTGAAATTGTTTGAAACTCTGAGTCTGATTCTCTAGGGAAGCCAGGATGCAAAATTTCCTCTGCTGATGAGGTTAAAAAGTTACTGTATGTACCTGGCATTCATTCAGATCAAGGGAAATATAAGAACATGTGGGCCTAATATCATGGGATTCAAAAGAGCAGCTCTGGGTTATACAATATGTTTGTTACATAAGATAATTACATGAAAAGAGCTTATTAAAAGAACATTAAAATTGCAAACTAAAAATCAGGGTTATTAGTTTCTCTACAGTTTTGCTGTTGGGCTCATGACTATTCTATAGATGTGAATGCTTCTATTTCTTACATTGTCTTTGTCAACACAGGGAAGACTTAAGCACACAGTCTAAAGGACACACACTAAAGCTCCTTTTAAGAGAGAAAATCAAAATTAATTAGGATGCCATATATTAACTTTCAAAGATGTTACTCTGTGGGAGAAGTAACAAGAGAGAGGACACTTACTGGATGATTAAGCAGAAGTCCACTGTTCTACATACTTGTGGTAGGATTCTTGAAAAAATATGTATAATCTCCAGCATAAACTCTTGGGTCAGTACTACCTTTGGAGCTATGTACATGAGGTCCATACTAGAATAAAACAGCCAAGGGTCTTTGAAAAGAAGAGCCCTCAAAGGCAGATACACAAAGGAAAGCTAAAAAGCCAGTGAATTTAAAGTCAACAGAATTTAAGGCTGTTAGGCTTGAGCACTAGCCTGTCAAGTGAAAAAAAATTGACTTGATTTGTTAGTCATTACATAACTTTGAAACCGAGACACTAAATGACTTATCCTAGGTCCTATTGGGAATTCAGACCCAGAAGGGATTTAGATTTCTGTCTAGCCTATTGGATCTCCAAGATAACTTGCTCTGTCTTTCCCTGGATATACATCTGAGTCTTCCTTGAAGACAAGTCACTCAGCGTTGAAACATTTAAATATAGGTTACTATTTTCTCTTAATTTTTTTCATGTGTTTTCTCATTGTACTACTTTCTATCATTTATCCTATCATTCTAATCTATCCAAAATCTACAGCCACAGTCAGTTCTTTAACTGTTAACAAGTCACTTAAGCAAGAATAATTTTGAGTGGAGAAGTCATTGCTTCAAAGCGGTGAATTTATACAAATATGTAGGTTTTTCGTGGAATGAAACTGAACCTGCGCCATAAACACACTGTAGCTGATTATTTCTAGCTTTCAGAAGAATTTTAAAATCATGCTACTTTTATTAGCATTGGAAGTAATGAAATCTCACAAAGTCAAATTTCCTGGTTAGGTGAAAATAATTTGAAACTGGACAGTTTGGGTTTTGTGGCAGTTTCTCACAGATGTTTTCCTGGTTATTTTCTTGTTTTCTATCAATGAGCTACTGATTTACTCCACTGAGAAATTAAAAGCAAAACTCAAGGAGCTAAATGCTGCTTGACTGAAGACAGAGGGACTTTTATTCCTGAAATGAATATCACAGTGACCCAACTCTTCCTCCCTAATTAATTGCATTAACATTTGCAAAAAAAAAAGAAAAAAAGGAAGTTTTGCCTCTGTCCACCCAAACAAACCGGAAAGTTGCATGTTTAAATATGGTTGTTCCTATGAAGCTCTGAAAAACTTTTTTGGAAACTTGCCCATCAAAGCAGCTGTGTTCTTTTAGCTTGAATCTGACTAAGGGCCCTGTTTTTCATTCACTTTGCAAGAACTACTGAATGTAAAGCCATTAAAAGGAGCTTTTAAGATCACTTCAGCACAGTTCACATTTTAGATGTTAAGGCATTAAATTTTCGGTAAAAATATCTTATTTTAAAATGAAGTTATCTATGAAATATTTTGATAGTCAATGATAAAATTCTTTTAAGTCCTTTAGTCTTAACAAACACCTCTTAATAATTTCCATATATTCTTCTATCATTGCTTTGTTTTCTGTTTTGCTTTATCATTTGTTTTCATGGGAGTTACATAAAATATTATATATACATAAATATATATATATATAATATATATACAAAAAAGATGTTCTGATAAAGACAAAAAATTATATGGTACTGGAAAACATGATTTTACAAGGAAATGTTTTATAAAAACAACAAAAATCTAACAAAACATAGGACATTAGTAGAATGTTTTAAGCATATTGGGTTTTGTTATCATGTAATGAACAGTGGATCTCCTTAGTCACTGAGGAAAATAGATGTATTCTGTGTACTGATAATACCAGCTCACGTATGAAATTCAGTGTTTATTCTATCTAGACTCTGATGGATCATTCACTCAAAGGGAATGATTGCATGAATCAAATCACAAGTTACTGGACTCAGTAGAACTGCAGGGTTACATACCAGGACCAAGGCTGAGATAAGCAGTCAGGCTGAGCGAACATATAAAGCCTTTCTATTACTAATTTTCAGTAAATCAACACTTTCCTTAAAAAAGCCAAGTAAGAAGTACTGTGAGAATACGAAGCTGATCTGTTAATAAAGTAACCTATCCTTCAGTGATATTTAAGAATTTGGTGTTTCATCAGGAATAGCTAGACACAAATATTTCCATATCCGTGACTCATTGTCCTATGCAAATGAAATTAAATAACCTTAGTGGGTAAAGTGAAACAGAACAGAACAGAAAAATGCTTTGCTCTTTAGTGACGGCAAAACAAAATACCATATTGATAATATGGAAATGACAAAAAGAATATCCCATTGAGGTACTATCAACTATGAAGCTCTTGTTCCACAGGACTGACTCCAGGAAATTAGAAAAACAGTCAAAATGCTCTTGGTTCCTATTTCATTACTTTACTTCATACATATCAATTATAAACTTTAGCCCTTTGTCAGGGCTGACTCACTTGAAAAACAGTGGCTTTCTCACATCTGATTTCTCAACACCTGAAAAACTGCCATCCATGAGGTTATAAATACTGAAAAATATGGATGTGAATCCATTACTTTTTAATTACAAAGAGAGAACATTAAATAAAAAATAATAATAATGATCAAAAAGAACTTAATAAAAATTATATTCTTTGCTGGTAACCAACTATAATATATATATATTTATTGTTGGAGTAGTAGTGAACTTTAAAGCAACAGAAGAGTATTTGTTTGCCAGATGAAAATATTTCTCAAATTCCACTGTGCTGTCATAGGGACTCAAGAAATGTTTTTCATTTATTTTTTACAAAACCCCCTTTTTGCATTTCTATTCGACTTTTTATGATTTTCCTCCTCAGAAATCAAGAAGATGTATGCAAAATTAATCCCAAAGAATAGTTATTTTACTTTTTTATGAGTCTGTATTTCCTCATAATGAATACCTAGGTGTTTATTTCACATTTAAAGTAGTTTTATAATGGTTTTCCTTTATTAATCTATAATGTGCATGTCAGCAGTTTTCACATGTCATTGCCTCATATCTCCTGAAGCAAAGACTAATTTCTAGCTTGTTCCTCATCTGGATAACTGCACATTGAGAGAACAGAAAAAAGTAACTGTTACTTTCAGAGAAGTACTGTTCAAGATTACTCAGTGCTTTTGCTAGTGTTGTTTTTTGGAAAACTGGTCACTGGAGCTGTCAGAAAATTTTCATTTGAAACACTGTCTTTAAACAGATTTCTTCAAGGGCAGGATTCACTCCAACTATCTTAGATAGGTAGATCACTTAATTCAAGATGTTGAATTAGCTTAAATGTCACATCAAATGTTTAACCACTAGTCCAGGAGATCATGTGTCTCTTACAGATCTTACTTTATTTATACTTGTTATTTAAACAAATGTCCTTGTTACCTCAAGTATCATCAATATCTGGCACTAGAAAACTACCTCAATGGATGCTGTTTGTTTGGGAGCTGCTACTTTAATCAATAAAAATATATGAACTTCATGTTTTCATTTTTCCACAAAAATTTCTCAGAATCAATGTAGTAAACCAGGAAAAAGTGTAGATATATGCAATAAGATTATCACAGTATTATGGTGTGAGAATGTTTCTATATTAAGGATAATTCTCGTGAAATTTATGCTTGGAAAAAAGTCAGCTGATGGGAGATCTAAGAAATTATACAGCTGTGAATGGTCCAGTAAGGATAGATAAAAATTGAATATTTATTGTTTCTCTGAAACTGAGTGTAATTATTTGATACCAGACTGTAAACAAAAGGAAGCCTTTCTTTTCCCAGAAGAGAGACAATTTTTACAGGCTTTTTTTAGACAGACGTGTAAGCTAACTTCAGCTGTAGCTATTATGAATAATAACTCAAATTCAAATTTTAGGTCAGGAAATTCCTAGATATTTCTAGAAATCTTCCCACTGACTGCTGGGAAGATAAAATGAGCAAAAGATCTCCATTATTTGTTCTTATACTCTAATCTTTCATCTAGTCAAGTGGTTTGCTACACCTATGATCTGACCGGGTTTTCTTGGTGGAGTAACCTGTCTGCCAGGAAGCATGTTAAGAGGTAAATTACAATCCTTATAGGAAATGAGGTGATAATGTGAGTGGAGATGTCGTTAGTTGGCTTGGTTGGGTATATAAACAAGTCTCTTTCACTTGCCACATGTAGCCTTCCTGACAGTGTTGTCGAACACACACGCCACAATTCACCACATGCTTGCTTTCAAATCTATCCAACGAATTTACCTGAGTGTAAACTTCTGAGAAGGTCTGCTCTTTTGCAATAGCATCATGTCATGTGCTACTGTTTCTCTTAGGAGTTAATCTACATTATGCCTTCTTGTGTATGGATCCCACTTGTTTCAGATCATTGTTTGAAGTGATAAAAACCTCAAAACAGAGCATGGACTAGTTTTCAGGAACATCGCTTTACCTCTTACTTTCTGTACCGCAGCTGATGCTATAAATGATCTGGCTCATCTCCATTGTCTGACAGACTGAAACTGGAGTGGCAATGCCACTAGCCACTAACCATATGCAGGACTGAAAGCAGTAATAATCCAAAGCAAAATAAATGAAAATCAATAACAAATATTTTGAGGGCATGTTCTGCATCACTTTCTAACTCTTCCCATTGAAAATTAAATTTCATAGAAGTTCTTACAGTAAAGTCTAAGAAAAATTGAGGGAGGGAATAGCAAAGGTAGGTACAGATTCTTTTCGCTGTTATATTTACATTCTAGGGTTTTACTTTTCAAGTCAGCTATTTCTGTGAACCTAGTTAGAGAGAGCTGTCAGGAAGTGTTCTCCCATGAAACATAGAACCCTTGCCAATGACTCCAAGTGATTAATGCACATGGGACTATTTCATAAGCAAATGCAAATTATGATCTATTTTGCTGGTTTGCCACAGATGATTTCTTCAAAGTTGTCTTTCACATCTTAGCCTTCTGTCTTTGGATAAGAAAAGTCTGTTGTCTGAAGGGAACTGACTCCAACTGCTGTAAGTTCAGGTCTTCTCAGCTGTGCTATACAGTCAAATATGATTAGTCTTATTTTTCATAAAGTCATTAGATAAACATCCTTATTGCTTTTATCCATTGATTTATGGATTTAGGGATTATAAAGATCAATTACTTAAAGTGGAAATGTTCTAAGATCCCATAGCAGGCTCTATTCTTTAAAATTTTCCATTCAGTTTTGCTATATTTATAAAACAATTTCAAATATTTGGACCCAGATTGAGTAAGAGGTTAATTTTAAATGTTAAGCTCATTGCAGTAAATTTACAAAAAAAATCCCATTTATTTCAGAGAGTTTTCACCCAAAACTTTTATATATAGAATCCATTAAGGGTCTATGAGTCAGACAAGATAGGCCAAATGAGTCATCTCATCTGTGCTTCCTACATGAACAACCCAGGGAGCACAACTCTTGGTAGGATTGATCTGGCACAAAGAGCTTCTCAGACAGAGATGAGATTGCCAGTCTGAAAATGTCTTCCCCTTTCCTCTAATGATGCAGGGTATGTAGACAACAACTTTAAACTAAATGCCTATTTTTAGATGTCTAAATTCAGAAGAAATTAATTCAGAAAAATTTATACCACTTAATGTTATACATTTCATATCTTTAAATTTAAGCAAAATTAGTCCTCCTTAAAATCAGGGTACTCGTAGAATCAAATCTTTCCTAATCTCTATGCATATTTACCTTGTAAATTTTAGGCTGAAGGGGGAGGAGAGTTGGCTTCTTTTTCTTTACCTTCCAAGGTTATCAATCAACAAATTCATTCATTCATTCATTCATGCGTTTGTTAAAGACTCAATAATTATACCATGTCGTAAACACTAGTTACTAACTGACTTAAAGGAAAACTACTATAAGAATATGTGTATAGGACTATGAGGCACCTTCAGACAAAAAAGCCTCACTTGCGTCACTGAAAGCTTCCAGGTAGGTGAGCCAAAAAGGCAAGAAGCCAAGACTGAAGAAGTCAGAAAAAAACAGAGGGCATGGATGAGGAAACTTACAGCAAAGAATGCTTCAGTGTTAATTTACAGAACACCTGTTATTCCAAAACAATCAGCCAGAGGATTTCACATGCTGGCCCTATGCATATGCATATGACTGACTCACAGCAAGGGGAAAACTACCTTGAATTTACCAGATCTAGAAAACCTCTGCTGAAACACAAATTCCTACCATACTAAAGCTCTGAGGTTGTTTATGCACTAAAATGTGCCTGCTAGCTTTTCCTTATAACACAGGGAAAAAAGGAGAAACCTAATAATCCTTTCTTTAGAGCTTAAAAAAAGGATAATATGCCAGTTGATGGTATATCATTGAAAAAATAAAGTGTTTCCTTTTGTGTTGTAATGGTGGGATGTCTTCTGGGATACGTTTTCCTTCCAGGAAAGTGATGGACAGCAGGTGACCAATCAGTCAGAAGCTGTCTAAGGAACAACCAAAAGAGCGGTGAGAACTGACTGAGGGAAAGGAAAAAAAACAGCAGAGATCCTGCCCTGAGATCAGTGTGGCTCAATGAGTTTCCCCATGCTGAAGTAATTACTGACCTTGCTTCTCACCATGCAGTTGCCTTCAGTGAAGATGAATAAAACAGAGGTGCCTGAGCTAGTGCAGTGATCTCAATTATGTGAGGTGAAGAGGGCCAGACACAGGTCTCACAGCAAAGACACCCTACAGCTCCTCTCACAGTCTCTCTGTATCACCAGCCTGTGGCCAGATGCTAGGGTAATAACTCTTTTAAGGCATAAGGACAATGAGATTCCTCTAACGCTGCTCCAAAGTCAGAGGATAAAAACCTCAGCGACAAACAGAAGTTGGTTGCTTTCTTGGTTATGGTATTATCAAATGTGAAACGTAAGACTTTTTTTTTGTTTTGAGGTTGCTGATGTTGATTTAAATCACTTACCACAGTGGATGGACTGCAAGTACCTTAAGAAAACATAGAGATTTTTTTCCCTGTATATAAATCTTAGAAATCTTAGAAAGCAGTATAGACTCTACATTAAAAAGCATAACCAAAATTGACCTCTAAAAATAAGAAAGAAAAATTAATATTCTGTATAATTTTTGTATGGGATTCTGCAATAATATTGAAAATTGTTCCCTTTTCCTAGGGACTGCATAGGTGCTATAGAAAATGCTAAGGTAGTTGGGTTTCTTCTCATTACCTTCTTTTTTTTCTGTAAAATGAATAGTGGTTATAGTGGTTTTGTGCAGATTTCAATTGTTTTTAGAAGAGCCATTGTTCCATTGATATTAAAAAGAAAAAATAAGCTGTCTAATCTCATCCTGTGTAAGGACATTACTTTTTTTTTACTAAATTACATGCATGTGCAGTGTGCTTAATTCAGAAAAAGAGATATCTTAATAGTATAATACATATTCTATTGTATTAGATGCAACCAGCTGACAGAGAAGTAGCAACAAATGAGAGACTAATAGAATAGAGAGGGTAATACCCTTTAATGCCTTTCTTATGGATTCCACAAATCTTCTTGATATCTTCATGTGAGAAGAAGTCTGCATGATGCTGCAGGCTTGGGCAGAAATTGCTCTACAGCCTATGTGTTAGCCTGCACCCGACTTCTGAACTGCAAGAAAGCTGTGCTTCATGTCCTTATTTGAAAAGAAACTATTGTGTTTATAACTTTTGGTGAATTGGCAGGATTTCTTCACCCTTAATATACAGTGAGTTTCAGTTTCACTTTTAGAAATTAGTGTAAATGAGATGTTCCACTTAATTCTGATAAGGACAGATACTTTTTTCTTTTGATGGTCCATGATATTCTAAGAGCACAGTAGAAATTATACAGTTTTCTGTACATCTCTTCTTAACTGTATTTCAGCAGAATCATTGAGAGACAGATGTTTTGTTGTAGTCCTTATCCATCCTTTTGGTATATCCATGATCTGTTTTTCTTTAGAGAGGAAGACTCCATCATTGCAGAATCACAGAATGTTCAAGGTTGGATGGTACCCTTGAAATTCACATTTTCCAGCACCCCCATTCAAGCAGGGTCACCTAGGCCTGGTTGCCCATGACCCTATCCACACAATTTTTGAATATCTACAAGGATGGAGACTCCACAATCTCTCTGGGAAACTGATGCCAGTGTACAGTCGCCCTCCTAGAAACTGTGTTTCCTGATGGTCAGACAGAGCCATCTGCCTTTCAGTTTTTGCCCACTGCCTCTTGCCCTGCCACTGGGCACCACTGGACAGTGCCTAGCTCCATCCTCTTTACCGCTTCCCTTCAGGTATTTTTACACAATGATGAGATCCCCCCGGAGCCTTCTCTTCTCCAGGCTGAAAAGTCCCAACTGTCTCACTCTTTCCTCACAGGAGAGATTCTCCAGTCCCTTGATCACCTTCATGACACTTCCCTGGATATTTCCAGTAGCTCCGTAACTCTCTTGAGCTGAGGAACCCAGACCTGGACACAGCACTCCAACTGTGTTTCTTTCCAGTATGTCACCTCAGGAGTGAAGCACTAAATCGGCAAAGAAGGACTTTTATAAAGACTACAGTTCTTTGCTTCAGGATACACATAGCTAAATTAAACACAAAGCAGATAAAGCACATGCACAAACCCTGTCACTCTTTTGCAGATCTGAAGGAATTGCAATGATGTCTCAACAGTTCAGTCACTGTCATGTTTGTAGAAGTTAAAAGCCAAACAGGCACATGCAGTATTGGACTATAGGTTGTATATGAATGAAATGTCAATTGGTAGTCTGGATTCATTAGAAAAATTGGTAACTACATATTTTTACATATCTCCAGTTCATTTCCAATGATAAAAGCATGTTCTCCACTTGTTGCATTAATGCTATGAAATTCTAAGTAATTTGTTCTGGCAACTGACATACAGATTTTAATAAGGTAATTTGTTAAGGAATACTTTTAAAATATTAAAGGTCTAAAGATGCAACAGAATAATGGGAAACAGAGATTTTGGCTTTTCCTGAAGTAAGATTGTTATGCATTGTTACAAAGCAATTGTCATTGAATGATGTGTTATGTGTTCACTCTACTGCTCACTATAATTATGATCACAATTAAACCTCAAAAATTGTTACTGTCAGTTTAGGATGCATGAGGCTGAAAAGACAGTTTGCAGTGCAACGAGGTTTATTATTATTAAAGACTGGTTAATCATAGCCAGCTGCAGTTGATCAATCTGGAAATCTCACACATTTAGGAATGTTTCACCAAGTTGATTCACTTAATTTTGGGATTGTTTTTCCAGTTACATTTCAGCCATCTCTTTGAAAAGAGCAAACTTAAATTTCCTTCTTTTTTCACTGTCCTTGTCCAAACCATCATGAGCAGATTACACCTTTTCTTGAGCATTTTTTAATGCAATTGGAAATAATTTGTAAACAGATTTGGACTGCTGTATTGTTATCATTAAAAAGACACTTCTATGGATTTGGAAGTAAGGTACAAAGTATTAAATTTATGTCCTCAAATTAGACCTTGGACTCAGAAAATTTTCATTTGAAATTCTCTCTCGTAGTGTTATGAAATAAAGTTCAGCACATATAGAATTAAAGCATTTTCCTCCAGATTTTCAAATTCATAGCTTTTGATTTTGATATACAAATCTTTAGTGGTATAGTTGATACTACAGTGTAATGCTTGGTTATATATCAAAATATATAAATTATATTCTAACCGCAAATCCTTATAAAATAATAGATTAAATTTTGCTGTTCCATTATTTGGTCCAATTGGAATTTTCAATTTAGTGCTTGAATTACTGGAGATTTGTACTTAGATGAAGCAGAAGAGTGTTAAATATTTAATACAATCATCATATGTTTCAGTGTTATTTGATTTGGTTTTAACTTCAGTAAGTGCATAAATTTTTATATCACAATCATTTCTGATCTCAGAGAGCAAGTGCATTTCAATTGTTGTGCTTGACCTCCCCTATAGAATACCAATTTGTTAGCGACTGAAGGACTCAAGCCCTTGACACGTATCAAGAACTGCTTCCTCTGTGGAACTTAATTCTGCAAGTTTTGTAACATTTGACATTTATTATAAGAAAAAAGCTGTGTCATGTTTTCCTACCTTCAGTGATTTGTTTCTTAACTTGTAACTGAACTATAGGCCTTTGTGTTAGGGAGAATGAGAAAAGCATGGGCATGAGAAATCATGACAAATATTCTCCCAAAAAGTAATTATTTTGGAAAATATGACATAAAATTTAGTTGTAAGGTATGAAAGGCCAGTACAAACTTCAAATTGAATTTCATTACTACTTGAAAGCTTTATTAAAAAGACCATTGCCATAAATGCTATGTAACTTCTATTGCAGGATGCATTTTTAGCTGTAAGATACATTAATTTTCAAGTTTTCACATTTACCTTATAAACAAAATCAGGGACTTTAGAAAATAGTATCCATTTGTCAGCTACAGAAGTTCATTTGAATTTCCTGTGTTATACTCAATGCAGCTTTGTACTATGCGTATGTGAGAATATGTAAGAAAGAGAGGGTCTAAAGTGCATGAGAGAAAGGAATTGGAGACAGAGCACTACAAGGAAAAGAGGCAGGACAGAGGCGGTATGTCCATGAGTATTTAAGGTGAAAGAAACTGACCCTGACAAGTCTGCATGGGAATACGAATAGTTAATCGAAGTAGTCTGTTGTCATGAAATTTAGACTTAAGATAAGACTTAGGTGTTTACCTCTGTCCCTGAGCAATACCTTCAAGAAAGTATTACAAAAAAATATTTGTGAAATTCTAATTGCATTGTAAAAATGGGGTTTCTTAGACAATTTTGCCTGATAAATCACAGTATCAAAGTATTCCAGCATTCAGCAATACTCAGAATCTTGAATTTTACGTCACTCTTTATCTGTGTTTAACAGCTAGACACAACAATTTCATCTGAAGTGATAAATAAATCAGGAGTTCATTGCCAAAGTCTCTAGGGGTAGACTTGTGCCTGAAGATGCATATGAGATCTCAGACTGATTTCATTTTAAAGGTGATCTGTCTATTTGCATTTGACTCTTTTTATTCTTTCAATTCACTTCAAATTGACAATTGTATCTGTTTATATCTATGGCAACAGCCACAAGCTTGTTCTCCTGGTTTTCTTTTTCTCTGTATACATGAAATATTATGCCAGTTTTTGTAACATGGTAGACAACAAAAAAAGACTTTGTTTTCGATGTGCTTCATTTGGTGGTTAACTTTTCCACTTCCGTTAAAATAAATTCACCTAATAATTTCAAAGCTGGAGCATTAGTAGTTATTGTTCAGCATTTTAAATGCAAGTCTAAGCTTCTGTCATAGAGAAAAAAATACCCAGCGTTCCCAAGTGTGAACTGTTGTGCAGTTAATATCACAGTGATGGAGGACTCCATGTCACACTCCCTTAAAAAGAAGAGCTAGGTTTCTGTGTGTCAGTAAGATAGTTAACTTCAAAGTATGTAATTTTTAGGTCCTATACATTTATAAGTTTTCATGAGAATGTGCCTTATCACCAGATGCAAAACATCATAGCAAAAGTATCCTCACCCCAAAGCATCAAGGCTAGAAATCTGAAAATTTATTTGAAATTTGAATCTAAGACATAATCCAAAGTTTTAAATTAAGAGTACTTCATATTCTGCATAATGACCATAGCATGGTCATTACCCTTTATCCCACTGCTTTCAACAAGCCCAGTAACATCTCTGACTGAAACAGAAGTTGTACTGCTGATGGCTATGTACATGCTCCTTATTGTAGTCAAATATCATAATTTATACTTGGCAATAAATATCTTTGTTTGTAATTCATGTATGTCATTGTAGTTCAGATACTATCTTCCTGAAGGACATTAAAAGGAAAGAGGTTGAAAAGTATGCATGAGGATAATCAGGAATAGGAATGAAAGATAATACCATGTTCTTCAGTGAATTTCAGATCTAATAATTATTTTCATACTCAGATATTAGAGATTAAAACTTTTTAAATGCCACTTAGATACACCAGACTCCTTTAAAACTTTGTGTAATGATTGTAGTTCTCAGACCTATCTTTAAAGTTAATAGGTTTTTCAATTTCATATCAGTATGTTTACTCTGTTCACTCATAAATGAATTAGAAATTAGAAATTATTACAGCTTCATCATTGCAGATGATATTTGGATTTTCAGGCATACCTCAGTTGTGTCCTTAATAGCAAATATCAGAATCCAACTACAAAAATTCTTATGATCCTGCTTTTATGTGTACCTTTTTAATTTCACGTGCTATGAAAACAAGTAAAAAGAATGGCCCTGGGAATTATCAAGGTTTTATTGTAATTCAAGTATCTGCAGTTATAATGGAAATGACTGGAAAAACCTTTGAAAGCCTTTGAAAATATGTTTATGATATCTTCTAATCCATTTTAACACATTTCTAATCCAAAATATCTCATTTATTGCTTTACAGAAAATAAAAGGTAACTAAATAATCTTTTTTGTTACTCGTAAGATAGCTGCAAGAAAAACTGAAAACAATTTCCCCTTACTGATGTCTTTCTTTGAACATAACGAAACTTATATGATTATCGAAGACTTTTTTTCACAGTTATTAGTGTGGAATTTGTAGGAATATAAAACACTCATTTTCATTATGCAATTCTGTTTATAGGCACCTATATAAAATACTATAAAAGCTATATATAAATGTTTTTAAAGCTATACATTTGCTTTATTTGTCTTAGTTGTTTCAAAAGAAGAAAGCAAATTATGCATCCATTTTCTAATCCAACAGAACCAGAGACAAAGGGATAAAGGCTATTGACATGTTCTTGTGGGCAATACATGGCTTGTGTGTTTTCTACTTTATAGTAGACAAGTTAAATTGTTTGAGCACTTTGAACAAGCTCTAAGTTTTGAGGGGGCCAGCATTTTAGGAGCTGCTCTAATCCTGCAAATATGCGTGGTTGGTGCACGCCTCAGAGTCCACCAATCCTGGTCAGACAGCAGTGAACATTACTGGAGATGGGTTAAGAGGACTCCAAACTCAGGCTTCTTTAAAATTGAAACCTGACAGTTGAAATGCTAACCCATGTTCCAGGGGGAAAAAAAAAGAAAAAAAAAAGTTCATTAACTTGTTTTCTTTTCTCTCTTCCTTTGTTTTGTGTTTTGCTAGCCCAGAAGACTACATCAAAGGTAATACTAGCTCTGAGTGGCCATTGCTTTGCAGATGAAAGCACCTGGGGAAGTCCTTTGTCCATGCTGACCACTCAAGCTGCAGATGCAGAAGCAGGAAGAAGGTGTTTGATGACAGATGACCCCAGCGTGAACCCACACCAATTCCTTCTGCTGCTGAAGAGCAGCATTTCCTGACAGGCAAGAGCAAGTGACACTCTTGTTGGGCCTGAAGTTTTCAGTTCATTCCAGGTGATCACATTATTGCAGGCTCCTGTTTCATTGCTGCTGTTCAAGTGGGGATAAATTGCACCTTCATGTTTCTATTACCCTTGCTGATCTGGTAAATAGGTATCCACTGATGACCGTGAAAGTCAGGAATATAGTTGTATAGGATTAGTATGAGGCCAAGAGAGTGTCAGAGACAGATACAGCAAATTATTTAATATAAGCTTTCTACCACTTACAAACATATTCTAGTATAACTTCTTTTTATACAACTACAAACATAATACGCTGTACCTTTTTATAATTTTCTAGTCCCCTGTTTGCAAACTCAAACCGTTTTTAACTCTCAGACTCTTCATTGTGTAATTAATTTTTTTCATACATGAGTTGTTTAAATATAAACAATTTGGAAAAAAAATGTAAACAATTTCCTCAGTTACAGTAGTGAGTGGTTTTAATATTACAGAAATACTTACAACAACAAAGATAGTGAGGGCATCTCACAGATTTATTCATACATAACTGGCAAGGTTTAGTGGGAAAATATAAAGGGTGTATCCAAAACACACCCTTTACGAACGAGTCCACACTTTGTCTCACACAGATGATCATACTCGAAACTGTGGGATCTATACATGTTGATCGAAATTGTTCTTTCTCAGAGGAAAAGCACTGTTACCTTTAAAAGCAATTAGCTTTAGCATAGAGTTGACTGAACAAATGAAGCCATCTGTCTGCATTTACCACCATCAAACTGAGGCAGAGCCCCTCTGTTAATTTCTGGTGAGCATCAAGTGGAGCTCGACAAGCAGAACGACAG
This sequence comes from Cephalopterus ornatus, assembly GCA_013396775.1. Classification (NCBI taxonomy): domain Eukaryota; kingdom Metazoa; phylum Chordata; class Aves; order Passeriformes; family Cotingidae; genus Cephalopterus; species Cephalopterus ornatus. Next base: position 277,560 of record VZRE01003327.1, on the reverse strand, counting down.
CAGATTGCAGCTTCAGCTGATGTCTGAATTCACCCTCCACTCTGTTATGCCCTGTTTCTGAAGGCAGATGTTACTGCTTCCCCATGCAAGCTTGCTCATCATGGGCATCCAAGCACACCTTCCTACTGCTTCACCAGGATGGGACAAAGTGTTATCTTCTTGTTTTACAGAAGTCCTGTAAGTCACACCATGGCAGAAGCTTATAAGTGACATGATGGCAGTTATTTACTATAATTTTTTTAAGCTAGTTTAGACCACAGACAGAACTTGCATCTGTCTTAAAGTTGCGCATTGATAGTGCGTGAAGCAGGAGGCTCATCATGGGAGGCAGCCAAGAAGCCCAACCAGTATAGTCTCTGTATTTACTTGGTTCAGAGGCAAGTTTTATGTTTTTTTGTAAGAGAAATTATTTTCTGTCTCCATCACATACTATAATCTTAACTTTTATTTGATTGTGGAGAATCTAATGAGCTTTAAACATTCTTTTCCTTTGGAGAATAATTGTTGTCGTTCAGTGTGAGAATCCTGGGAGAAGTAACTGGACTGTTGCTACTACTGTATGCATCTCTCTGTTCAAGGGATAAATAATTAAAATAACCCATAATATAATAATATAATAATATCAATTACAACCTTGATATGTAAATCCCACTGAATTTCAAATAACAGAAAAGTTAAACTTTACGATAAGAAACATTACTGTGACTTCAAGGTCATATATACATTATGAATGGGTACATTTGAAAATTCACTTTCTTGAAGTTATAGGTTGGATGAGTTTTAGCTCCTTTGGTACATTCCCTGATAATAGAAAACTGGAAAATAAAATTATAAATGCTAAAAAAGAAGTCTTTACCTTCTAATTTAGGCCTACTTGAAAATAATCTTTTTTATTGCAAAACAGAATAAAGAAACAAACAAAAAGCTAGTCACTCACAACTTTCAATATCAGGGTTTATTTTTATAATTCCTATAATAAATGCAACTGTGAAGAACTTCAGTTTGCTTGGTATGTACTTGCACCTTGGTGCTACTGACACTGAATCTTTGGGATTTTCCGGAACCTTTTTATGTAATTCCCAGAAAACAAGAGTTTAGTCACAAAGTGACATCTGGAATAAGAAGAATTCTTCAGTAGGCCTCATATTGAGCTGATGTTTAGGTGCAAGATATCATAATATGCTTTGATTTTTTAGATGGAAAAAATATAAAGTAAAAAAAATTCTTCCTGCTTTAAAAAGGCCACTTTCAATAAAGGATAAATCCCAAGCCAAATAATCTGGGAGAAGTAACTAAATATTAAAGTTTTTAATTGAGTTGCTTCAGAGTATTTTAGTAGCCATTCAAAAATGTCACATTAAACCAAGACTAAATTGGAAGAAATACAAACAAAAGGAAGAGGATGTTTATAGCAATAAACTAAAGCTAACAACTCAGAAAATTGACAAAATTTCTAGAAAAACATAAAGACATTTATAGAAGATTGAAGGATAAAGTATGTTTCAAAGAACATGAAAAAAAAAAGAAACTGGAGTGAGTTGTATTGACCACACTTTTGCTTGATTAGGGGGTTCATCTTTCTTTTGACTAATAAATCACATCTAGCTGATCAATGAAAGTTGGCAAGCTCTACCCTTTCAGTTCAATTACATGACAGGGGAAAGCATTCAGAAATAGATGTTATGATAGAAGATGTCAGATGAGTACTCATTCATACAATATGATGAACTATTTTCTATTATATCAATAACTTTGAAAGGTTTTACCAGTTACAGGAGTTAGAAGTATTCAAATGAGGATTTTCAGATAATTTGAAAATTTGTATTTACAGAGGCCATATATCCCTAATATTACTGTATCCCTCATTAACATTAGTTAACGTTGATTTTCAATAACTCATGGAACAGCCAATATTGAAAAAAGACAATTGAAATGATCAACCCAATTATGTCTGTCAGCTTATCAGAAACCCTGAAGAAAAGTGTGGACAAACTCATAATAATATGTTATCAATAAAGATTTAAAGGAAAGTAATGTGATTCACACCAATAGGCATAAGTTTATGGAAAACAGATCTTGTCAAACCAGCTTTATACCTTCCTATTGCTGAAAATAAAACCAATTATCTATGCAAAAAAAGAACAAGCAGCAAACTGTGGATACAGGACTAAGGCAGAGGCCTTGTATTGGTTGTAGGAAGCTGTTACCCCAATGGGTGCAGGATGCCTACCTGAACAGGAACATTGAGAAGAGGTTTTAATAGTATGAATGTATGCACAATTTGTGGATGTAAAGGCAGTCAGAGTACCTGTATTTGGCTCTGTTGCCATCTCACATAGGAATTCTCTGTATATCTCAGAAGTTACTGATTAAAGGGGTCACTGGCAAACTGAGAAAATTTCATGGAGAAGCCATAAGAACAGCTGGCAGACTGGAAAGAATATTGAGAATCTGAGAAATCATTCACTGATTGTGAAAACTTAGCAAAGATTAAGGTGTGATTTGATAACCTCTTATAAGTGCCTACTGATGAAACAGGAGTTTAATAGTGGAGAATAGATCTCACATGGTTACAAATTAGTGTTACATAGTTCAGACTAAAGAAATAAAAAGACAAAATTTTTCAACTACATGAGTTATAATAATAACCACTTAGCAAGGACTATGGCATTTTTTCCATTACTTGCTTTAAAGAATATGATAATATACTTTCATTCAACACGTATTTTATACAAAAGGGAATTAAACCAATATAACTATAGAGAAAGTCAGAACAGATGTGTTAGAGCTGTTGATTGTGATTCAGCTCACAGGTGTGATACAAAGGCTGTAACTATTACCAGAGGTTATAAGCCATAAACAGCTGCATGAGTACTGCCAAGAACAATCTATTATTTTGAGAGTCAATTAGCTGTCCAGACTTTTGGAACGATTCACCAGCTGGGAGGCATAAGAACTTGCTTGGGGATGAAATTCAGAGCATGATATTGTTAATTTCAAAGGTGGAATTCATTAAGAAACTACAACCTGGAAGCAAGTGCTAGGATACAATTACCCCACACCTTCAGGTGTATAACTTAGGCATACTGCCTTTGTAGGCAATGACTATACATTGTGCTCCTGTCATCTAGCTCAGGGCAACATCTGTCAGAGCTCCCTTAATTATTCCACTGATAGTCTAGGAAAACATCTAACTTCATGTGCTCTGAATGTAGGTGCCTAAAGTAGGAGGCATGAATATCTTCCATTGCAGGCAGCTATAAGCACCAAGGGAAAAGAAGAAGGAGTAAAGAGGTGTATCAATACAGCTTGTCCAAGGAGCATGCATAAGGAATGCGCCTAACTCACACTGGAAGTCAACCATGAGGAGATATGTAAAAGCACAAATGGCACTAAGATCTTGAATACCTTTGACTTACAGAAGGATTCAAGGAAGAATGCACAGCTTGACTCTATGGATTTTTGCACTCCAGGGACCTCACTTCTCTGCAAATCCCATATTTAGGACTAGGACTACAGTGCAAGTCACAGAGGTAGGTGCATTTCTGGCCACAACTGTTTTGTGCTTTACATACCAGTTTAGAGCTGTTAGTATCTCGCAGGACAGCTGAGCTATGCTAGTGTATATATGTATGTGTGTGTATATATATATATATATACACGTTTTATACTATCCTTCTGAATCAGAACCTTTTAAACTGCCCTTAAATATGAAAAAGACAAAAGTAAAGGAAGTCTTATAGTCCTGTTGAGGATAGTAAAAGACAGTCAAGACGCACTCCTAAGCTTACATTTCTAAACAACTCTTCTAATCTTGTTAGGCTGATAAAATTTTTGTTCCTTTGATGTACATATGTAATCCCCACTGGTCCTAATGAGAATTATGTGCACAATTCAACAGAATAAGCCCTATAACTTAAGGGATATTTGGAGGAGAACTTCAAAAAAACAGTAAATGTCTGTGATAAGAAGTCTGTGAAAAGTTTGAACATTTGAATGGCAATCAATTTTTTAAATATCTTGCATTTTCTAATATATTCCAAGAATTCTTGTGAGCAGAAGTCCAATACATAGATGTCCAATCAAACTTAAGTAACCTAAAAAGACTAAAAGTAAGAACATGAACACATTTTAGGCTTACTGAAGTACATGAAAAAGGAAGTTGTTACGTTTTATTTATTTGTAGAAAATTGTAAAAGACAAAAAATGTGAGGGCTTGATCTAAATCTTCTTCGATATAAAAGGAATCCATGTTCAGCCCTAGGTGAACCAAAAAGAAAGAAAGCAAGTCAGACAAACAGATAGAGACTAGATTTTACATTTTTACTGTATTTCTAAATTTCCTTTTAGATGTAGAATTTTGATTTATCGTGGACTCAGTAATATACGTGTAATAACTACACAATAAGTAATTTCAAAACTTGGACTGCTTATCCCAAACAATATTCATTTGATCAAAGATTCTTTTGCTGTAGCATCCAAGGATGGCTGTAATATTCCAGCTGAGACCTTATCATGATAATGCAAAGATCAGAGAAAATCTACTTCAAATGTCATAGGCATAAATTTTCTGCATGGAAATTGCTCCTTTTTTTTTTTTCCTTCTATCTGTCTGCCTTGGTTTTTTTGCCCCCAACAGCAAAACGTTACTCAACCTTAATCTTTTTGTGATTCAGGTTATTTTGCAGGCATTTTCTTCAGTCAGTGGCCTAGCTTGTTTATTCCTGTCTGTATGTGATATCTTCCACTAGAAAAAATAGCATGGTTTTTCCTGGCCCTATCTAAAATCTGACAAGATTTCTTTGAATTTCATGACAATAATTACCATCTTCTTGCCTTAGTGACCCTTCATACTTTATAAGCACACCTTCTGTTTATTTCTCTGGGTCATTCATACAAGCACTTAATAGTTTTATGCCCTGACCCTTTGGAGAGTGGGAGCTGCTCAGCTTTCCATTTACCTGTGTCATGTTCATTTAAATCGTGCTTCTCCATGTTCTTTTCAGGAAAGGAGCACAAACCTGTGGTGAAAACCTTACTGCAATTGCAATACAACTTCTGATGTTCCTTCTCCATCTGTAGGAGGAAATGAAACTTGTTAGACGTGATTCATTCCTGAGACACAAATGTTGGTGCTTGTTCATTCCTCTGCTTTACTCAGTTTTTTCACAGTTTTCTTGTTTATTGACTTCATATTTTTTTTCAGCAGTGGAAGTCAGGAAGTTAGGCACCTCTTTTGAAGCAATGCACCATTTTGCTTTTTGCTTTTGTTCATATCCATCTATCATAACTTATTAGAGGCAAGCCAAAGCTCAGCTTTTATTTATGAATTCTTTCAGTGCTCTGGAAAGAAAAAAAAGCCGTCAGATGAAGGCAGTTTGAAAACACCTGATTAAGTCAAGTATCAATTTATTCCTTGCTAAAGTCTTGATCCTTCATGCCTGATATTAGCTATGACAGCAAATGAGCTTTTTAACAAAAGTGGAAAAAGTCATTAAGTGTTTAGAAATTTTCAGCATCATATGTCAATCACTTTCAATCTCTGCAGAAATAAACGTTCTGTCATTTTTATCCTACCTCTGGAGTACTGGCTTACTTGTAACTGGTTTCCTGTTGCAAATAATTTCCTCCACAAGTTTCCTTTTTTGACCTTGTTTTTCTAACCTGAACTTTAATTGCAGTGCTGCGTTTTTGCACCTATCCTTAGTAGTTTGACCTGGTGTTTCTTTTCTATGCTGTTCACTTTGGGCTTAAAATGACAACGAGATTACAGCTTCTCACTTTTGTGCCCTTGATATTCTTGTAAATTATTAATCTCTTTTATACCTTCTCATACAAGCCATTTGAAATGATCTTTCTTTCCAATTCTCTGTTTCATTGAAGTCTGACTTTCTGAAAGCTATTGTTTTCATTCTGCCCTTATTTGTGCACTCTCTTTGGGTCATGAAGTTACAGTGTCATGTTCACTCACACCCAAGTAATCTTTTAATTTGATGGTCTTAGAATTCTTTCCTCTTGATTGAAATAATATGTAGAATTTCTCCCTTATGAATGCCCTACAGTTTTGCTACTACTTGGAAGAACTTACAGGGCACTAAATGTCTAGCTATGTCCCTATTTCATAAGTTGTTTCTGTTACTAGGCTTTTTTAATGGACAATTACTCATTTAAGGGGTTTAAAGGATCAGAATGACATCACCTACTCTGGCTCACAGTTACAGCAAATATTTGTGCTTGAGATTGTTCACTGGCTAATTCTGTATTTTGTGAGACTGACACTTAAACCTCTTCTATTTCAATTTCTCTTTATTTCCATTTTAGTGCCAGATATGAATCTCAGCTATGGCTGAGGATTCAATATTTTGAGATAAAAGATAACCCCCCCTGTAACTCTCATATCCTTTCAAAATAAACTCATTTTTACCCAATTTCTTTGTTTTGCCTGCCTCTGACTACTTGTTCAGTACAGTGAACCTGGACTAAATAATAACAGACAAAAATCAAACAGGACTGTTTGATTTCTAGAAGTACAAATGTCAACTAAGCTAGCTACAATACGTGGATTTAAAAACCTCTGGGCACAACAGGAATATCCATGAGAAATTTAGTGACTGCAGCAACCCCAAAAATGCTTCAGATATTCTCTGTTACGTAAGTAATGAAAAAGTTATCTTAACAATTCATAGGCAGAGTGTTGTGAGTTTATGTGTTAGATTTTGGTAGCAAGGGGGGCTATAGGGTTAGCTTGTGTTAGAAGCTGCTAGAAGCTTCTCTTGTCCTATGAAGAGCCAGTGATAGCCAGCTCCAGCAGGGACTTCCTGCTGCTGGCCAAGGCTGAGCCAATTAGCATTGTAATGCTTCTGTGATAACATATTTAAGAACAGAGGAGATTGTTGAGCAGAAGAAATTCCAGCCCGGGAAGAGCAGAGGAGAACTTGAGAACAACAATGTAGGCACCAAGGTCAGTGCAGCAGGAGGGGGAGAGGGGCCCCCTCTCCCCTGGGAGTAGGGGAAGAACTTAGAGCTGAGGCCCCTGCAGCCCGTGGAGGGTGCAGAGACCCCCCCTGCAGCCCATGGAGGAGCCCATGCTGGAACAAGTGGATGCATGAAGGAGGCTGTGACTCCGTGAGAGGGCCAAGGATGGAGCAGAGTCCTGCAGGAGGCCTGTGGCCCGAGGAGATGGAAACCCACACTGGAGCAAGTTTTCCTGGGTAGGACTTGTGGCCCTGTGAGGGACCCCACGGAAACAAAGGAAGGACTCAGAGCTGTGGCCCCCCTGTAGCCCATGGTGAAGACCATGGTGAAGCGCTGTCCCCCTGCAGCCCATGGAGAACCACTGGGATGCAGAGACCACCCTGCACTCCATGGAGGAGTGACCCACAGGACAGCAGATTTGGAAGAACTGCTGTCTGAGGGATGGACTCACGTTGGAGAGGTCCATCAAGTACTGTCTTCTGTGGGAGGGACCCCACAGAAGCAGGGGAAGGACTCAGAGATGTGGCCCCCCCTGTACCCCACAGTGAAGACCATGGTGAAGCAAGTTGTCCCCTTGCAGCCCATGGAGGACCATCGGGGTGCAGGGACTCAACTGCATCCCATGGGAAACAAGAACTGACTACAACCTCCCTTCCCTGTCTCCCCGCACAGTTGGAAGGGAGGCAAGAGAACATGGAAGGAAGGAGGGGTGGGGGGTGAAGGTGTTTTAAGACTGTTTTATTTCTCACTCTTTAGCTTTTATCCTGTTAGTAATAAATTTAAATTTTACCCCATGTTAAGTCTGTTTTGCCAATTACTGAGTGACTTCTCCCAGCTCTTATCTCTAAGCGGGAATCCTTAGCTGATTTTTTTTTTCCTCTCCTGTGTCCAGCTGCAGAGGGGAGTGATTTTGGTGGGTATTTGAAATCCGGCCAGGGTCAAACCACCACACACAGTTTCACAAACCTCCATAGATTAATAATCTTAATAAAGCCTGTTATAAATCCAATTTTAAAAAGCATTTAATTTTTCATTTTCCTTACCATATATCTCTTTGGTTATGCCTTTCCATTTCTTTAGAGGTTTTGAAATTGGAACTAGACATTTTGATTTACTTTGGCTCATGTTTCCCATAAGTCTGCATTTAAGCATCTTATCCATGAAAGACAAATAAAAAGCAAACATATCAAGGATGCAGAGGACTGAGAAAATCGTAATGTTTTTCTGTCCTGGAATTAGAGTACCTAGGAATTATAATTTCACTCTGCATTAAGAGCAAACTATAGTTTTTAACCCTCTGTGTCCTTAAAATCATGATTTGGTGAGGCCTTTAAACACCTGTTCTACTTCAAAGTATGCTCACAATTGTTTTATTGGATCAGGTCTTAATTCACTCAAAAACATAAATGGACCTTATTAAAGTCAACAAGCTTGTGCTCTGTGTCTTATTTTCAAGTTATTTAATTTAAAGCACAGGGATCCAATTAATTCCGATGGAGCTGGTTTACAGATATTATATTTACATATTAAGTATAAATTGAGGCAAAATTGAGGATTACTGATGGTCTAAAGGCTTTTGATTCCGTAGCTGTCTGCAGAGCAAACCTATATGTGTGGAATAGTTTCCTGTTATTAGACAATTTTATAACTTAGACAGATTCAATTCTTCACACCTAGCATTTAGTTCATAAACACGTCTTTCTTAAACTACCAGCACATAGTCATGGAATGATTTTCAAACATAGATAATAAAATAAGTTAATGTAAATAAACAATAATGTTTATACACTGGAAATGCTACATACTGAATTCCTCAGGATTAATTTTTGGAACACTAGCTGTATCTTGTTAAGATGAAGTTTGGTTCTGATTTACAGGATCACTGTGGAGTTCCTTATTAAACTGTCACTCAGACAGTATAAGAGTGGAAAACCCATTACTGTGTTAATTAGGTCTGGGGTAGTTTTCAGACTAGTGACAGCTGCCCACATGTGGCGCAGCATATATATTATCCAAGTGGCAACAGTACCTCTGTTGTGGTAGAAGACTTTCCAGTCACTACAAAAGGGAAAAGGATGTTGCTTTACCCCGTAGAGGGCAGTATCATAAACTAAGAAAAAGCTTCAAAGGATAAATTTATTTCCTTGCAAAATATGTGTAATGAAAAAACATGCTGCAGATTCATTGCATAATTGCTCTTTTTAGATTTATTTCTTAGTCAGATATAGCTGCCTTGCACAAACACCCAATTACATTCCTTTAGGTACAAATGTTACCAACAAAAAATTAGATGAATAAATACCAGAGGGCTATATCATTCAAATATGTTGTGCTTATTGCATGACTATAGGATTCCAGGAAATAATTCCATGATAAATCAGGTACTTGTATTTCTGGACTAAACCAGGCGGGGTCAGGTGATAGGTAGCCCCCATATCTCAGTATCTTTCAGCTGTTAATTACTTTCATTTCCAGAAAGGGGGGTGAGACAGAATTTCCTAATGTGCCCTTGCAGACTAACCAAATTTTCAACAGTGATCATGAAAGTAATGTGCCTGGATTGTCATTCAGCCTTAGGCTGCAAAATACCTGATCTGTTACTATTTGGGATGTTTACCTGCTCTAGAACAAGTTCATGAAGGCCTACACTTACCTCTGGTAAACGTGTAATAGAAAACCACACCTCCATTGATAGGAACATGTATGGAAAGGTTGATGAACTCCTTCAAATTACCTTGGATTTGCTTAAAACTGTTATCACTTAGTAGCTAATACACCTTAGAAACCCTAAAACTCCATATGATCACTAGTAAAGCATTCACTCTTCATGCAGCCAGCATGCTAAGTCACATCTGAAAAGCAGAATATTCTTTGCTAAGCCAGTACAGTATTTCTTAAACAGTGTCTCAAAACTAGAGTCAAGTCAGGCCCACCAAAAGCAATAGTATCACCTCCTGAACCCAAGAGATTTTTCCTTTCTTCTGCTTTCAAAAGTAAAGCACTCTCTCTTTTTGCTCCAAGACTCCACCAGGAGATGCTGCTCAGCAGTGTGGCAAGCAGATACAGTACACAAACTGAATCATTCATTGAGTATTCATGGGATGACACTTATATATACTTGGGGAGCGTGCTAAGTATTTATTCCCACACAGGTTGCTGTTTCTTCTCTTTTAAAAAGTAGACTAGTCCAAACAAGAATCTGTTGTGAATCAGTGAAAAGTCTCTCCCTGCCCTTTCTGCCAGGGTCTCATGCTGTGCACTGCTGAGAAAAATGACTTAATTAATTTTTCCTCATCTCTGACTTTGATGACTCCTTGATGTTATCTTCACCAGCTTTGCACTCCAATCTCACTTTCTTCTACACACCTTATCATATTTTCTGTCACATTTTTTAAATTCATCATTTAATACTGAAAAATATGTAGATTTTTTGACATTTAAGAGATCTCGGACTGCTCAGCAGAAATAAGCAAAGTCTGCCAGTCAGAAGACAGGCCAGAACTAGTGTGCAATCGAAACTTTTCCCACGCATATAAATTACTCCCTCTCCCAAAGTCATAAAGAACAGATGGATGAGACTTTAGTATTATAAAATTCTGTTGACTAAAACAAGAAACAGTAATTGGGACAGGAAAAATCTTTCTGCTCTTCACTTTTTAGTCTAAGCTCATGAACTTGCTTTCAGTAAAAGGACAGAATCCAGAGCCATTTGGCTGGAAAAATAAAGTTGTGATCAGCTAGTAAATGAGGTAATTCAGCAGAACATTTGCAAGGTGGAAAAAAATGTTAGCTGTGTTTGCCTGAGAGCTTTGCGATCACTGAAGAGCATGTATGGCTGAGCTACTAAATTCCAAGCAATGGTAGCTAGAGTATGAGAGAGAAAACAGAAAGTTACACCAAATTGCCTGCTCAGTGTTCATGGTCCATCCTTCACATGATGGAAGAACATAATGGTAGGTTAATTTTTTTCCTCTCTGAATTTAAGGACCCTCTGCTCATGGAACTCACATGCTTCCATCATGACCTCTTTAGAGCTCTCTGCTAGTCAAAAGTTTAAAAAAGTGGTAGTAATTCATGTTAGAACAAGGAAATTGGAAACATGTTGGCCTTTTGCTGACAAAAGGCAGTTTACATTACTAGCTTTCCTTGAATTACCTTTTTGGTGGTATGGCTAAGACCTTGCAGACAGACAGTGGATGAAGAATCACATCTTGTATCTCTCCACTGAAGCAGGGATGCCAACAAACAGTGGATTTTCAAAGGAAGGCACAAGAAATCAGGAGCTGCTATGAACATTTCAGGCTCTCTGCTGATTTTATCAAATTTATTTTAATGTCTGATATAAAAGAGAGTTGAAACATTGAATCATGATCAGTTTCTTTGACTGTGTTCTCAGAAGCAGTGTCTGTTCCCCCAAAAAGAGTTTGGATTTTGATCACCTTCATATCTCAAAACTTGCTTGTTATCTGAAGTAGCAACATGTGATTTCATGCCGGGGTGAAAATGAGTAGGGGTATAGTACATGAGCTTAATTTGACAATTATGGTTCTATACTAGGGTTACTCAGCTAATTTTTTATATCCAGTGGAGAAATAAAGTGGCATATTGTTTCTGATTTTGATATAGAGAAGAATTTATGCTTCAGAAGTCAAATTCACTTATTGTTTGCACCTGACCAAAAAAAACCATTGTCAAATGAAGATTGTTACATCCACAGGTATGCACCGAACTTCTCTGTGAAGACTGTTGAATGGGTGTGTGAAGGCGATGCAATTTAAACTATGAAAGTTTTCTAAAAGTATCATAATTCAGGAACCCATTCACCGCCTAATTCAGCCCAGCACCTCTAACAAAACTGGCAATATGCATCAGCTGAAGTTACCATGAATCACAATGTATGCAATAGCACTAAAGTTACTAATTTCTCTCACGCTTATAACTATGCTGATTCCAATAATGACTCTGTATAACATTCAGACTACTTTGCTTCTGACAACAAGAATTTGACAAAGGAGATGGAGAAGTAAATATTTTTATTGCATATCCTAAGAAGAAAACAAAAAAAACCCTTTATTTTTAATAACTTGGATTTGCCTTCCTACGTTAACTGATCTCTTGCAACCTGAAATGTAGATGCTACAGTATAACACAGCACCACAAAACACCAGTCTCTCATGCCAACATGTTTATTTCCATTTGAGAGGCTAGAGGAATATTAGATTTGTAACAGCAGTGCTATAAGGAAACACTTGGTCTCCTAGCTGCCATAATTATTATCAGCTGCAGCTTACCGGGTTTCCTCTTATTAATGTTATCACTTGGCACACATTTATAATGCAGGTTTAGCCAGTTATTTAGCTATCTGTGAAGTGGCTTAACTCTGTAAGTCTTGGTATTAAAAAAAAATCTTATTAATTTTGAGGAATATGAGTACATGGCATTGTCTGCAATTAAGTTAAATAAAAAGGAAGTCAGTTGGGAAATTTCTATAGTTGGACTAATTGCATATAATAGCCTAGGAAAATATGGATATTATTGATGAAACTAAATCCTTGAATAAATCCTCCTTATGCTAGACATTTTTTGGATTTCCTTCCTCTCCTTTCATTGCAATAAACTACATAAAATTTGAATCTCTCACTAAATTATCTTCCTTTAATTATTCAAATTTCAAATAGAATATTTTTATCCTTTGTCTTCATTTCCTGGCAGAAAGTAGAACAAATAAATTAATTCCATTAAGAGACATTAGAGGTACAATATAAAATACTAAATCTGATCAATAATACACTTATTGAATCATCTTGTAGTAAGTTGAAATTATTTTAACAGCCTACTTTGGACTGTATTGAAACCAAATACAAACCCTTTTTGTTTTACATGTAAGAATTAAAGGAACCAAAGGGCTGGAATCTAAATACATCATTTATTCCCAGGGATCACACCAGCAATTTAGACTTCGTATCAACCACTAATACAGACAAACACTGTCAAAAATTACATTCCTATGCTAACATAGTGTCCTAAGCATATCTATCTACTCCATTCCACATTGCTGGGGGTGCAGTTTTCTGAGTAATGCACTAGAAAGATCAGAATGTTCAGAAACCCAGCGACTACACTGGTCTGAAGTTGAAAACAAGGTTAGTTATGCTGCTGTGCTCCCTCCCTGAGAAGTCAGAATATTATTTTCATCATGTCTGATGGGTGCTAAATCAGATTAAAAAAAAAAAAAACAGACAGAACAACTTTTAAAAAAAAATCAAATATGGTCTTTCTTTTTAAATAAAAATATGTCCCAAAATAGAAAACTTATGAGCACAGAAAGAAATCATAGAATCTTGTTGATGATTGATACACAACTAAAATTTATGCGACATAATTATTTTATCAAGGGATAAAATAATTCCCTTTGTCCACATCTTTTCTTGGTTGAATGGGAGTGTTCTTAAACTTAATGTTCATTGTTAGAGCTATAAATATATGAATAAACACACATATGTACACACATATATATACAAATGTACAAATAAAATTCCCTCCAAGCAATATATAGTATTCCAGGATACTGACAGTTATTGCTAAAGGGAACACGACAATCTGTTTGTGTCCATGGTGGATTTGATGAGCAGAGGGGGATTTAACAGGAAGGAATATTCGAATTAATCTTTATTAGAAGTGTTTGCAATGTGAATTAATATCCAAGAGGGAACAAACTAGAATAGATTATGTGGGAAGTGATAAGAGTCTTCATTTTTGGACATCTTTACAAGCAAGATGGAAAATACCAGGAAAAATACAATTAATCTTACATTGGAGGAAGAAAGCCGATCAGATGATCTCTTGAGAGCCTGTAGACACCCGAAGCAGAGTAGTGTACATCTTTCTGGAGGGCAAAGACTGGAACTTCATCTTAGGTATTTAAGAGTGCATCCACATGAATGTTTTAGTTTGGCCCAGGAAGATGCTTTTCATGTGAATTTTACAACTGTTCCCTCGCTGCACCTTGGTTTGCATAGCAGAAGGGTCTCGGGAGGCATGAACTCCATTCCCTTTAGGTAAAACCAAAGTGGAGGACGCACTCTGGGATCACACTTAATAAATTTTAGCTGCTAATAGTCAATCAGCCCATGGGGTCATACTAAATTTGTGTGGAGGAAAGTGCCTGCAGTGCAGATAAAGGTCCTTATACCATCTGTGTTGGTCTACAGAGCCTCTCTTGTTAGACTGTTCTTCATCCTAGTACAGAAAGGCTTTTACTGGTTACGATAGTAAATTGTTGATGCAGCCAGCATCTGTTGTTCTTCTGAGTCCTATGCCACATATACAAGGAAAATCGAGCAGAGGAAAATAAAAGGAGAGGCAGAACTTAAGATAAGTCCTTTTTAGTCCCCTTTAGCACAAATAATTTTATTAGACCATATTTATACCATATTAGATCATCTCTACACAGAAGAAAACATATTCATAACACTGAGCTTCAGTCATTCGAAGGCAAGTCAACAGACACCAGGAATCTGCTTGGGTATCACCATTCTTCATTTTTTCCTGAACATACTTTACAAAATAGACATTTCTAATAGAGATTGCAAATGAAATGAAAAGCTTTTAGCTTAAAGATTATGCCTTCTATGGTTTTTCCCAAATCATATCTGTCCTAATCTTTATCTTAGAAACAGACTATCTTTTGAAAATAGTAAGCAACTGACAGAACATAAGTTAGTAGATCACCTCACAATATGATGGTTCTCTGCTGTTGTGGTCCTCCGTGCTTTTGACTGCTGTCCAGCTGCCAACACAGAGGTGCAATAGATTGGGAAAAAACTGTGATGACCTGGAGAACAGGCCTAGAACTGACTTCTGATTTCTCTGATATCAGAAGCTCTTTCTGTTAGGCCTCAATCTCATTTCCAAATGCTTGAAAGGGTCCTGTCTCTCCTGATGGTTCCTCAGAGTGTTTCATGTTGCATTGAAACCCACATAGGAGCATAATCACAGATAACCCATAGCTAGAAGTACTTGCTAGTAATAGTGAAAAAGATTGGGAGCAGACACCAGCATTAAAAATGGAATGTTTGACTCTCACAACTTTTTCCTGATGTTTGCAAACTACAGAGAGCTGCTGGAGGTACTGAATGAAATAGAGCCAATATGCTAAATGTCAGTAACCATCTTTGAGGTACAAAAACACACACACATGTACACATGTCGTGATTTAGCAAGAAGCTCTGATAATAATTTGTCAGAAAAATTGATCAAACAGTGCAACAGTGAATTGTCTAAAATGCAAGAAGCGGCTTCTCTGATCAATTGCATAATGATTGGTTCACAATTACATAAGATAAGGTTCACAGCTTGCAGTCTGCAGACTTTTTATCATCCAGCTGCAAACTGTTGCAGGTCCTCCCCCAGATCCTATCATTTGGGAAGGACTTACTTCAAAGTAGGCAAGGCAGCCAAAAGAAAGAGGATGGTGGAATATTGTTGAAGATGCATACATTTAGGAAAACCTCAACTTTTAAAAATCTGCCAATAATTGTCTTTCTGTCTTACAAAGCCATTTTTCTTTTTCCTGACAGGGTGCTAGTCCTATTATCTTTGATTACAGAAAAGCACAATCACCTATTCAAAAAATGAAGGACTGTCTTCTCTTTTAAACACAAACTGAGCGCTGGTAGGCTGCAGTATTTCACTAAAGACTAAGGATAGACTGAAGATAGGAGACCCAGCAAGGAAGAAGATAACAACGGCAGCACATTCCTGTGTGAAATGTTATATTCATGTTATCTCAGAATCAGACACCACTTCCACCCTTGCGGTGTGAACTGGCGCCTGCAGGCATGGCAAGGTACCTTTTCCTCCCACCACTCGCCACCGTGGCAGGATTTTGAAATTGCACCTGAGTTTAACTCTCTCACAGATACATGGTCCAATCTGACATTCACCAACACCTGTACAGCTGAATTGCAACAAATGCTAAGGAAATGGTAACTCCCTGTGGAGCTAACCCTGCCCAGGGTGCTACCTGTATGCCTACAGGCAGGCTCTTGAGGTCCATATATCCAAAGTTTAAAGTTCAGCATCCAGACAGCTTTCTTCCACAGAAAATATCAGGTTTTGGGATTGAAGTTTTTTGGTGAGGAACAGATTTCTAGCTCTGACCATTAGATAATAAACTCCCCTATTTACAAACAACAAAGAAACCTTTATTAAGGCCAAAGTCAGTGATCTTGACTGGATTGTAGATGATGGCATTTATTTAATAATCAGTGAAATTGTTCTCTACAGAAAGAATGAATGATGCCTGAATCAGGAGCTTATCTTAAAAATACAGAGCCTTGTTCTTTATATGGTCTCCATCCAAAATAATCTTTGGAACTAAATTATTTTCCTCTCATATTTCACACTAGTATGAATTGAAATGGAAAACTAACTTTGACAAGTGCAGTTATACTCCTTTACTTGGTGAAATATCAGCACAATATTTAAAGCAGGTATGGCAAAAGAATGATCCCTTAATGCCTGCTCAGGCATTTCCAGGCATCATATCTTAAATTTTTAAGGGTAAAACACAAGAAAAATGAATGTTGTGCAGTTGGCGTATAAATATTCCATTGTATATTGTCCATGACAGTTGGCTCTCATTCAAGAACAGGTGAATTCCCCACAACCATTTCAGTGTTTGAGGAAGTTGACAATTGCCGCAATAACTAGTGAATGCATAGTTCAGGTTAGAAATGTGTACCAGGAGACAAGGTTACGGATGTTTTCCAGAAGGCAGAAAACAAAAGGCCAGTTATTTAACTGATCCAGGTGGTGGAGGACAGAGAGAGTCAGGCTGTTCTGAGTATGTGTGTGTGAATTATCCCATGTAGCTCCTCAAGGGAGCACTTTTTGAACACACAAAAGCTCAAATCAGCTCACTAACAGCAATCTAGAATTCTAGAAAAAAATTTCCCACTCCTAGAGTAAACAAAAGCATATTCCCTCCTGCAGAAGTGAATTATCTATTAGTCTTAATGACATAGTCTCTAAAACCAGCAATCTCTACCGCTTCACCTAAACCACGAGGTTCTTCATGCAAAACTACTTTGTAGCACCTTGTGAGCAGAGACTGTGCGAGAGTATTTTTTTGACAGGGTAATTACTGCATGTCACTCATGAGGTCACTGGAGATTGCTGCACAACAGGACTTTGTTCTCTGCTTTTCTGGGCAATTCTGACAACAGAGCTACTTATCCAACAACACAGTTGCAGTCTTCCCTTTAGAAAATCATAATGAGAGACAATTTTATTTTAAAATGCATCAGATAGCCTTACAAAAAAACAAACATGGTGTGTATTATGCTGTACTGGTATAACATTACACTCTCCAAAGTAAATTCTCTTTGATTTCCGAACAAAAGGGAAATGAACTGACAAGTAAAACCAATCTAAATAATAAAACAATTATGAATTATTTGCTTAAAAATACTTTTCTTTTTTCTCTTTATTTTCTCCACGTGAAACCTGTGAAGTTCACTAAGGTTACATTTTTAAGCTTTTCTCTGCTAAAACAGGGAAATTTTCCTCTTAGCTGAAAGTTAAGACTGGCATAGACTTGTGACTAAGAAGAAAGCATCAAATATCATAGGAGTCATGATAATATCATAGTAAGCTCACCTCACAGCTCCTGATGGTGAATCCTGAGTCGATCGCAGAAACAGCTGACACTGAGGAGGCGACTGAACCACTGAGGTGTCAGATTCAGGGTTGCTATCATGGAACAGGGACCAAAGACAATATACTTCTATTGTCACAGAGATAGTAGAGCACATGCTCAAGCACAAAGGTACTTCATTATATCTGTAGCCCAAGGCAAGAAACCCCTGGTGAGATTGCACTGTCCTGTTCCTTCTACCCCTTCCTTTGCCATCCTTCTGTGCTCTTCTCACCCTTTCCTGAGCACCATACACAGCTGAAATCTTTTGGCACCCACTTTTTTTTTTTCCCCCCAGAAATCACTCCAACAGATTTTCTTTTAAATCTTATTTATTGAGGAAAAATGTATATGTTGTTTATTTTGCCATGAGTTGTGTTTTGCGTGTCTCTTTTTCTACCCTTGCTCCCCTCCATGGCACCCACTCAGATATTGTGTAAAGCTGTGAATGAGCAGCTAGTGCTAGAGATGGAATGTCAGCGTCATTGAGACAGCAGTGAAAAACAACATGAAAAGGACACCACTGTGATAAAGTATCCTTGCATCTTTCTGTTGAGAAGATACAAGGCTTCCAATGACTTTGCAGAGCTAATCAAAACCAGAATGATTCGGATCCAAGCTTCCCCTTTCCTTCCAAGTGTAAGCAAGTCAACATATCCCTTAACCTGGATTAAGAACTATTTGTAGATTATGGTATCCTAAATCATGACGTGACCATGCTTGGAAAAGATAGTTTTTAAACACTATCAACCTGATATTCATGCATCCAAATTTGGTTTTGCTACATAAGCATGAATCCAGAGCAGCTCCATTGACTTATCTTCATTCTTATCAGGGTTACTGAGAATAAAATCAGGACAAGACTCCCATTTTTATCATCTGATTTCTAAGTGGAAATGTATGCCCTTAAAAATGTAAGAGGACAATTCATTTTCATTTTAATGGAATTTCTTACAGGTTGCTAATATGCTACTTGGGAATTACTTCAAAATGCAAAAGGAGAAGTGTTTCCTAATTCTGGAAACAGGAAAAGGGAAATTATGTTTTGAGATTTATTCTACCAAAATATGCAGAAAAATTCTCTTACCAGTGAACTTGATTAATTAATGTATTAAAGTAATTACAAATAACATTAATTAAGAAAGTAAGACTATCAAGAGGATGCATTTCAGTGGACACGTTAATACTAACTCCGAAAAACACTTCATGGCTTGAGTGCATCAACTGGGTACATGGAAGGCGGATTGGTGGAATGCTTCTCAGAGGTGGAAGTAAATTTGAACTATTCTGTCTCAATGAAAAAGGTACAATCAGGTAGCTCTTGCTTCCAAGGTGTCCTCTTTTTTTCTTCTTTTCCTTTCATCTCAATCTCATTGCAGGAGCTGCTTCTGAGGCTCTGTGCTTGGACAGAAGGGTTTTGTACCCTGCAGCTTTGTATTATTTTTTTTTTAAGTGAACAAGATAGATTACTTGCAGTCTCTTTTGGGGACATCTGCTGCTCCTAAGCACTCAGCCTGGTTGTGAGAATGCCACTTTTGTCCACACCTACAGTGCCAAGAGTCAGACCTTCCAACTAGATGCAACTCATTGACTTAGACTCAAGAGCAGGAAGAGTCAAAGACCCTGTGCTACTCTGCCCTAGAATAACCTGTCTCTCCATTAGCTATCTAGAACAGCTGACCTTCCTAGACATTTAGTGCAAGTGTCTAAAATTAAATTTCCTATATCACTGCATTTTTATGCAAACACACTGTTATTCATATTTCCCTTCTTCAGGAATTGTCTTGCTTTCAAGAGTTAGCTCTGCAGAAAGATGGCCATTTGTAGTAGTTGTTCCTGAATATTTTGATCTTATTTAGGCTGAAATTTAAATTTTAAATCAAATTTTAGTCATTAGCAGAAGAATCCAGTGAACTGATGGAAAATTTCATGTAAGATCTAAAGATAGGACTGAAGCAACAACTTTTGCAAGTGCCTTCAAGTGAACTACAGAAATAATAGGTGTTTCTTCCTCTTTATTGAGAATGAAAATTCATGTCCAGTCTTGCTTATTTGTAAGAATGTGTTAGTAGTAGAAGTATAAGGATGTTGAGGAAGCTTGAATGCTCCATTTTTTTCTCCAATAATATCTTTTATGTAATTGGATTTATTTTTCAGTCAGATCCAAATAAGCAAAGGCTAAAAAATACAACATATTTTGTCTTTCTTGTTGCTGAAGTCACCTCTTTCAATCCCTAATATACTGACTATCTCAGTCCTAGTATAAATATTAGAAAAGAGCTTGTATCTTTAGCCTGGAACTCAAACCTCCATTCATATTTGATTCTGTCATATTCTTTTTTCCCTTAAGGCCTGAAATCTTCAAACTGCCAAACTTCATTCAGCTGTAAAAAAATATTAAACATTTTTTAACCTTGTAAAATCAAATGTGGGATATTTGAGTGAGTATAGAATTCAAAAGTTAAAATTAAACTTGTCTAGCTAAATCTGGCCTATATCACTATTTGTACTGATTCTCAGGCATAATATAAAGGGAAACTGGAAATAAAAAAAAAATCTGTTACTTGTGAAGTCTGTAGCACCAAATATGAAAACTAAAAACAGGATAGAAGATTTCATATCTCATTTCAAGTACTTTCATGTCTAAACATTCCACTGTTGGTGACCTTGCAGTACACTTAGGACATAACTAAAACCAAAGTTAAATCAAAGTGATGCTGATTTGAAATTTCCGTATGAATAACTGCAACAAACATACATGAAAAACCTCATTCCTCCTACAGAAAATTCAAAGCTTCTCAGTCTGATATAAATAAAAGTTGTCTCTGTTAAGGGAAAAGATTCTTTACCGAAATAACAGAGACTGCTATGATCTTTCAATAGAATAAGGTCCTGCCTTGTGATTGGACACATTTTGAGCTTAAAATACTACTGTTAACCAATCATAATCTATATTTTGGAAAGAAATAGTCACACCACATGAAATAGTATAGCATTTTATGTTTTGCAACATAAAAAAATTATATGTCAAGGTTTTCCTTATAGCTACAAAAACACTTGATGATACATTTTCTGACTGCCTTTCAAAGAGTCCTTGCTATCACATGAAGCTTCATAAAGTCTTCAAGTCTATTTTCTATTGAGAACTCAGTGATGTATGAGGATGGGGTAGATTTTCCTTTTGTTTTGAAGGAGTTATCCCAGTCATCTTATATTCTCTGGGAATTGACACTGGAAAACATGACCATTAATTTCTTCAGGACACCATCCTAACCGTAACAATAATGAAGACATTTATTTCTGAAGCTTTAAAAGGCCCTTCAAAGTTCTATAGCAAATCCCTCTCTATAGAGTCTAAACATCACCTTATTTTCACAAGCCTGTAGTAACAATTAAGAAAAATAAATTAAAAAAAATTAAACAGAGCTTTAAAAACATGTTTGCAGACATGCTTTTCTGGTAATTGCACATAGAACTCTTCTACCATAGGAGTATTTTGGATAATGAGGGCTACAAAGACCAATAAGCAGCACCAGTTTCCCTTCCAAAATACAGCATTTATTGCTTGAGCTGTCAGAGCTGAATGGATTTAGCATGTGGTGCTTGTAACAGAGCATTAGCTGTTATGTGCTTGACATGTGGCAAAAGCTTAAAACCATTTGGAAGAAGAGGATAAAGCAGGCTTTTGAATAGCAAGGGATCATATTGCTGGAGCAAACATTACTGCACCTGTGAGAATAGCTGACAGACGCTGCCTTTCAGATGCTGGGTTTGAATCTTACTGTGAGAATCCGGCCTTTGAGGTGTGAGCCTGCATTTTGTAAAGGCTGCCACTCATCCGCAATGCAGGTGAGGGAAAACTAGACCCTGCTTCCCGGGTCCCCCTTCAGCCTGAAAACAGCTGCCTTTAAAAGGATAAAGGAGTTATGTTCACTCTTACCTGAGGTGTCACCAATGGCTATATCAGAACATCATTATGGTATAAAATATGGGAGTATAGAACCAAACCAGAAGACATTTGGAGTTTCATTTTCCTGGAGTAAGACATCAAGCATCAAGACTCTTTGAAAACAGCAAAGCAGTGCACTTACCACACAGTCAGGCTGTATCTTCTAAGCAGTTGCAGGTTTGAAGCAAGAATTACTGGGAAAAATCCAGTAGCGCACACAGGACAAAGGGCCCAGAAGACTATTTTGATGACTTCTTTTTAATGCCTTAAATTCCATGAATATTCCTATAGCATATATGCAAAAGTAACAGCCATAACATTACTGCTAAGATCATCTTTCCTCTCCTAGAGTTGCTACCGCCCAAAACTTTTCTCCAGTTGTATTTTTAAATGCTTAAAGAAAACTTGCATGCTGTTATCAACAGATTTAGGCTGGTCCAGATCAGAGAGAGAAATTAATTTCAGGACCTCGGCTCTCTCCCAGATGATATGCTGCTGTTTCCCCCCTATGTTGTACAAGTTCTGCACCCACTCACTCACATCCTGCGCTTTCAGCTGGGGAAAATAACACAAAGGCATAGCAATTCTCTCGTGGTCTTCTGATTGCTTCACAAAGACAGTAAAGCACAACAGCAGCACATTTATCCACACTCTATACTGTTTTAAAGGAAGTTTTATCATATAATTGTTGTACAATACCTATGTAGTAAATACGATCTAATCTAATCTTAGCTAGGAAAATAGGTTCACCTCCACTTAACTCTCACGTTGATAGATATACTTCCAAGAGATGCTGTTCATCATAGCTCAATAATATCATTTTATGGGAAACATTATTGACATGGTATCTAAATACCTCACATTTATGTAAAACATGTATTTAAGAAGCATTTCGGTAAGAAAGACTTTTTTCCCAGTACTACAAATAGTAATAAGCAAGGAGCTACATCTTTCTTTTAAAAGTAGAAGAGTATGTATCCATTCCACTTCTTTAAAGCTAATAATTAACTGAAGGGCTCCAACAAGATATGGAAGACAAGTCTAGAAAATTATATTCAGGTCTAGACACTTCTCAGGAGTTACTAACTTAGTGCCAGATTGTTGGCCATTTAAAGAATGAGACCATTTCTCCAACCTCAGCATTGATGTTTTCATGTTTGAAGGGCACACTTTCAGATTTATGACCTGGAGAAGTGAGAGACATTACACAGATCCTTAGCAGCTCTGTGAAGTGGGGAAGAACAGGATTTTCACCCCTCTTTGAATGGTTTCTATGTATCTCTATCTTCTGGTAGTTTAAGGTAAAAAAATTTGATAGCCTCCTATGCACTTCCTGTGGGGCGTGATCATTAGGCTGCAGTGTCACTCACTTCCTAGTTTTCTCCTTCTGACTCTATGACTCTTTAAATACTGCAGGCAATTTGAAACTTTTGAACAAAAAGAAATGAAAGTTCCCTATTCTCCATCTCAGCATGTGTCCAGCTAGGGAAGTCTGAAGCATTCGTACAGGATTTCCTTGAAAAGGGTTTTAATCTCTTAGGTAATTTCTTGCATAATCTTACAATAGAATCCTACTTTATTAAAAACTGAGTTATGGCTTCACTTTCCAGTGGACACTGCTTGAAAAATATTTTTGTGGAAGGCACTTTGCACAGGGAAAATGATTTTGGATTGTTCAGAGCTTCATGCCAATACAGGTGTTCAACACAGCTGAACTTCTGGTGACCACTGGGCACAAGTGGTGCTATAAGCTCTGGGAAATAAATACTTTCAGTGTTAGGTGTCACCTGGGATGAGGTTTTAAACCTTCTCTGTATGAGATTCAAGTGCTCAAATTCAAATACTTAGTCTAAAAAGAGATTTCCACAGAAAGCCTCCAAGGAAAGGCTGAATAAAGTAATTAGTCCAAGTCTTGGGTCTAACAACTGCAACGGTGATTAATATAGCAAGAAACAGTAATTCCTTTCAGTGCAGGAGCAAAGACAAATGGCATTTGGGAAGAAAGAAGCCAAGCCAGGTGTCCATCATGGTTCCTTCTGATTTTACAGACCTGTGAAAGAGAAAGCTTCAGTAGCTATTGCCAGTTTTATCTTCCTGACACATGAGCAGCTCTGAGTGCTGCCATCATCCTTCACTATTTCTTCTGTTCCTTTTGTTTGCTAACCCAAATCATCACACTTCACCTTCAAAGAGCAGGCAAACCCCTGAAGGCTGAGTCTGTCTCTTACTCTGTTTGCACAGGGCGCAGCATGATTCTGACAGGAGCTGCAGGAACACACAAGCTTAGCTTCATTCATCAAATGCTCCTAAAAGGAAGGAGTAATTTAAGGGAACAAACTGGCTCCAGTGATCCTGGGGAAGTGCAGACTGGGGATTTTTTGATTGGATTTTTTTTTTTTCGGAGGTGGGGGGAACCTTTTTTTGTTTGTTAGTTTTCTGCAGAAGAATTGCTGGGTCAGAGCCATACTATATCAATACTGTTGTACCTTCCACACCAGCACCATAACCAGGTCACTTGGTTTTCTTCCAGGATCTTCAGACATTAAATTCTGAGGTTTGATTTTAATTTTATTTTCAAATCTAGATTGTGTTATTTAAGCAGACATTATCTACTTCTTCTGCTTTGAGGTTCTCTGAGCATGTTCTAAGTGTGCAAAATTTTTTTTCAGAACATCTAGGGAACCAGCACCCACTGGTCCCAAATTCCACCTCCTTCTTCTCAGGTTGCCGTCACAGTTAAATATGCTGTTTTGCAGAATACTAGAAAGGGTGCAAGTCCTTACTCAGGAAGACATTGTCCACGGAGTACCCCATCATCTACTTGTATAGTATAGCTTAGTGAGCTGGGTCTGTCCTTTCCCTTAAAATACAAAGCCATTGCAAATCACAGGAAGCTGATATATTGACTTTTGAAAGTAAAGCTTATTTCTACCTTATTAAGTAAATGCCTAAACAGCCTCTCCTCAGCTTCAGCAGCTGAAAATGATTGAAGGAGTGACAATTCTCTCTTTCTCACAACTTTCCAAGTCTGCATGAAAGCTATCTGAAAAAAACACTATTCTGCTGCCTTGGGGGATTTCAGACTGGTTATTAAACTAGCTAGTTTTGCTGTTGAAATGATAGTCTCTCTTGTTATAACTCTGACTACTGCGTAGTGTACTACTTACGTGACTAGGTTCAGTGAAAGACCAGCTCAGATGTAGCAATCTCTTCTTGACAAGTTACTAGAATTTGAAGTTTCCCTGGAGCTCTAAAAATCCCACAAATGCCAGTGTCCCCTTACTCTAACTAATGCAGTTCATTAGAGAAACTCAGCTGATTTGCTTTCCAACGTCTGGGTTTCTGGAAACTCATGAATAAATACAGCAACACAGGCTACCTTTATTCTATGAAAAATTCAGTCAGCTTGAAAGTAATGTGCTGTCATTATAGATAATTTTCTTAGTCTATTATTTCATCATTTTTTAAAGTCCTTGTATTAGCGGAAGCCAAGATTTTGCACATGCACCTGTAGGTCATCTTCCCCTAGCTGAATGGAAGGCAAACTAGATGGCTTATTTCTTTTGCATCCTTTAAGACAACCCATAAATAAAAAGACAGATTATAACAATTTACCTGGACGGCTGGTGAATCTTGTATGAATTTGTCCAGAAACTAGCAGACTAATACAATCATGGCAGTCAACAGTCAGCTTATGTGTTAAGGCTGTTTACCAGCACTATGAGACAATAGCCATTATCGTATATCACTTTATAAATGTACATAGCTTCTGTTTTGTGTTCATGGGATTTTTCTTCATTCTAGAAGGAGCTTTACTGAACACTAGTTTTTTCTGTAACTATATTAATAATTAAACGAGCTCAAGTCTAAAGAAAAAATATAGTAAGTGGAATGAAGCTGTGATGCTTTGTGACTGTTGTACAATTTCTTATGATGAGTACAAAAAGGTATAGAAAGTTAAACTATATCACAGTTCTGCAGCGTAAACAGCTACTTCCTCTTAAGATGAATTCTATGAGTATTGAAGACTGTTTCCCATATATAAACCGAGTATGTGAACAAAGAAACCCAAACACACAGCAACAAAGTACAGAGTTTTTACCAGAATCAGTGGGCTTGACATAAAATACATGAAGGATTAACTTTGGTTAATGAAACAGGGTGCAAACTGTGCTCACTTCAGCAGTTAGGATCTACTCCCCCGAGAACATGCTCCCAACTTTACTCTGCAAACCAGGCTTCCTGAATCTTAGCAGAAGCTGTATGCTGCTCAGCAAAGGTGAGTGTCAGATAATTCTAGTGGTTCACCCTGTTGTAAATCCTCAAACAAATCCTACTGATGAAAAAAGGAAAAGTATTTTCACAAGAGCTGTTGATTATACTCATATACTACTAACTCAAGTATTGCTTTTCAATTAGATCATGGTGTGCTTAGCCCCACAAGTCAGCAGGAAGGTTAGAAAAGTCATCTTGTCCTGAATTAATCTATTAGCATAAGTGTTCGTGATGTTGATTGTCAAGCTGATCTAAACAAAAACTGATACAACACACTTATTAAAGAAAAAAAAAAAAGGCAATCTTTCAGCTCACTTAAATTGCCATCTGAAATTTTCCCTCGTGCTTTTTTTCTCCTTAACATTTTCTCCAAGCCATTGCAGAGACCTCAGCTTCACTTTTTTCCTGTCTGCTTAGACAGAAGACTGTCCAAAATAGTTTTTGTCTTCTATGAACAGCAGCAAAAAGATATTGTAAGAAAAAGCTGGAGTTGTTAAGCAGTTTTTTACTTTTACGGACATTTACACTCATTTATGCGCTGTGGGTTGCTAATGGCAATTATTAAAGCTTTCCTTTACTAAGAATTTTGTGGGATTTTGTTGTCATTTTCATAGCACTAACTACCACTTGACCAACAAAGCTTTTTCATGAGATCCTGCACAGATGAGAATTCCTAGATCCCATTAATGATTTGATTTTGTCAAAAAAACACACAACAAAAGAAAAAAGTCTAGCAATAGATGAGAAACAGTCTCAGGCCTGAATGGATAAATACCACGACTTTTATTTCTTGTCTCTTGAGCCAGGAGGAAAGGAGGGAATATACCTCCTATATATGGAACTATAACCATATGAACAGGTCTTAACTGTATTTGGCCCAAAAAGTTTTCCAGTTTTGAAGACATCTGCAGATACCCATGGAAAAAGGATAGGAATAAAACTTTAAAATGGCTCAGCTTTGGATACCTGATGTATGAAAGCCTTTCATTTGCATGAGTACTCTGTCCCTACTGTTTTCCATACTTGACCTGCACTGGCTCTTTTCTACTAGGCTCTTGAGGGGCCATTAGAAATGGGAAAATTAAAACAAAAGGAGAACATTTATATTCTGCTGGAAAATGCATTTGATGCAGGGGATTCTGGTTACTAAGGGGCAAAGAAAATCTCAGATTTGTGAGAGAGCAGCAGAAAGTGACTTTGACAACAGCTTATAAAACTTGAGATATGTTAAAATATTGAAGCATTTAGTGATCTGTCTCTATTTTGTCTATTAGTTTTAAGCGCTTTGAAAATGAGTGTTTTAGGAATAATTTATCAAGTAATTCTGGATACACCTACAATGCCAGCAAACATTGCTTGGGCAGTGAAAATCAATAGTCTCTGTTACCAAACTGTCCATGTCACGCATGGTGTGGACCCTGGTTTACAAGAAGTGCCCCATGTCAGTCCCTGGAGCAATCTGGCTGTCAGTCTGGGCCAAGGACAGGGGCTGAAGGGGGCTGCCATGTTCTGGAGGAAAAGAGCATTTTGTGGGAGAGATATGGGCTGTCTCATACCTGTTGGTATCCAACTCGTGTCCTGGACACATTAATTTTTAATACAGTTCTGGTGTAACCCTCTAAAAACCAGAAAAGACAGTGGTGATATCTTATTTTGAGTTTAATTTCTCTCTCAGATAACTCTGACAGATTTTTAGGAGCGCTTCAGCTCTGAAGCATCGCAAACTCACACATAATAAATATAAATGGAAAAATAAATAAATTCAGCAGGCCAAAACAGCCTGAGGCAGACCCCGGGTTGTATATTATGATTATCCACATATTTTGTCAGATAATTTACTGTTTCTTCCTCTACAATTAGTCTCTAATTAAAACCGTCCTCTTCCAGAGCAATACTTTTCTGTTCTGTTATAGTTTACTACATGGTTCTCACTAGCAAATTGCAGTGTCAACTTTATTGAAACAATTTAATTTTATTTACCAGGAAACAAAATACTTCAACCAGAACAACTGGTTTTTCAAAGTTACAATGAAGTGGGTTTTCAGAGAACAAAGTAAATATTTAATTAGCAACAAGTTATGTAAAGCAACTACCTCTATAGGAAGTGCACTTTCCCCTTCTCTACATAAGAGATTCATTGTTTCCAAAGAATAATTTTGTCAGAATAATGACTGTAGGGCACACTTACATAAAAGGAAAGACTATCATGCATCAGTAGTGATCATAAATAATATTTAGCCATCATTGTTTTATCTTTTGGCAAATGTTCGGAGTATGCAAAGCATATTAAAGAGGTCTCATTTAAATACCACATAAAGCTGACTGCATTTTAAGTGTTTATTAAGTGCATTGAAATCTCAGAAATGTGTGCATTTATGTAAACTGACATTTTTAATGCTTGATGTATTCAGAAAGTGAAAGCATCTTATTGCCCTAAATTACTGCCTGGAATTGTAGAAAAGGCAAATACCTTTAAAAGCATGTAAAATGAAAATAAGAGACCTGTCACAGGTTCTTGTTTTGCCTGGATAGTTTTTCTGCTGCCCACTGTAACCCTCAGGTCTTCCTGGAGGTCCCTGTCCTACCCTGGCACTTCTCGCAGTGCTCTCTGACAGTCACAAAAACTGCCACAGCCTTGTCTCCCTCTGTGATTTCTTCCATGGGAAATGAGGAGCACTTAATGATAATTAAGAGCGACTAACTAATGAGATAGCCTCAGTAGGCTTACTCTTTTAAAGTTCTGCTTAGTCAATGACGCTTCACAGATAACTTCCATCTCATCGTCCAGAGATTGCAACAGTAAGGAAAAATCTTCTGATGTGGATGATGTAAATACCAGGAAAAGAGGATAGAGTCACATAAAGGACCCTGAAAGCTCAATATTTACAAAACAGAAGTGCTTCTATTCCTCTAGCTGAGGAAAACAGTGAGATATGGCCTTCTGAAGTTATTTGCAAGCCGTATTGGGGACCTTTGACCATGGGATGTTTCTCTCAGATGATAAATGGAGTGGCAACATGTCTCAGGTTCACAGGGCAAATAGGGATGAGCCGATAGAATGCAGGCAGCTGCTGAGGCTGTTTGTGCCACAGGCTTGCTGGCCCAGAGAGTTGCCCATAAAAGGACTTTACCTCATCTCTGGTCACTTTGTGGGCGAGATCTTCCTGTTGACTCTCAAAGCTGCCAGCTGCAGATCCATAACTTCTCCAGTGCATTGGCAAGCCTGAGCACTCATTGCGTTCACAGTCATGGCTACACAGACTCAAGGAAGCCAGTGCTGGATTCTTGTTTGTCTACCTTCATTTGTCTTTGCTGTCAGGGGACACTGAAAGTACAAAACGAAAATCTGTCCTGGGATGCTCTTGCCCATGTAATATCTTCCACTGAGTGGTGTTTTCTTCGCAAAGAATCAGATATTTGGGCTCTTTTCAGTAACCCTTACTTTAACAGTCTTGAGGGAGCTAGGCAAAACACATAAACCTTTTTCATAGTAACATGAGATAAAGTCATTTGAAGAGCAATCCTGTAAGTGCTGAATCCATAGCCGATTTATAGAGTTATCCATGCCTAAAATTAAGCCCTAACTGAAACGTTTGGATGACTGAGCATCAAAATTCAGACATAGTGTCTTTGCATATCAGACTCTTTAATGGCGTATGTGGCATTGATAAACATGGTGGAATTGAGGAAATATTACACTAGAGATTAATGACAGTATTAAGGTTTTGTTTTTAATTACAAAATTATTTCACTGTTTTATCATAATAATCACCCTAGGATCTACTGATGACTCTATAATGTTATATTATAAAATGAAGTCTTGACAGTCTCAAAGGTGTGTAAAATTATAGAGATAGTTAGATTTTGAGATTTAGGAAGTGCACTTGAGACATCTGAAAAAGGGAAAAACCATTAGGTGTACTTTCATGGTTGCTGTGGTTTCCCCCAGACAGCAACCAAGCCCCATGCAGCCACTCACTCACTCCCCTCCCAGCAGGACTGGGGAGGAAATTGGAAGGGTGAAAGCTGGAAAACTCATGGGTTGAGATAAAGGCAGTTTAATAGGGAAAGAAAAAACCACACATACAAACAAAGCAAAACAAGGAATTAATTCACAGCTTTCCATGGGCAGGCAGATGTTCAGCCACGTCCAGGAGAGGAGGGCCCCATCAGATAAAATGGGGAATTTTCGGGAAGCAAAAAACGCCATCGCTCCAAACTTCCCTCCTTTCTTCTTTCTTCCCCCCACTTTATATACTGAGCATGATGTCATATGGGCTGGAATATCCCTTGGAGACACCTGTCCTAGCTGTGTCTCTTCCCAGCTTCTCATATACCCCCAGCCTCCTCATCAGCGTGGCAGTATAAGAAGCAGAAAAGACCTTGGCTCTGTGTAAGCCCTGGGAAGAAAATTAATTCTACCCCAGCCAAAACCTGCACAGCAGTAATGTATGTCACACAATACAGAGCACTCTGGAACTGTGAAAACCCATATCACTTACGCTGGGCCTGAGTGGTAGCACCACAGTTTATGTTTTGTAGTCTTTCACTTAGGAGGTATAACTAAAGTTATACCTTTATATGACTGAATTCCCATCTAAGGATGGTGGAGACTCCCCACCATAGGAGAGGCTGGAGTGCCTCTTCTATGAGGAAAGGCTAAGAAAATTTGGATTGTTAAGCTTGGAGAAGAGAAGGCTTTGGGGTGACCTGACTGTGGCCTTCCAGTACCTGAAGGAAGCCTACAAGAAAGATAGAGAGGGACTTTTTACAATGGCATGTAGTAACAGAACAAGGGGGAAGGGCTTCAAATTGAAAGAGATTAGATGTTAGGAAGAAATTCTTTGTTGTGAGGGTGGTGAGGCACTGGAACAGGTTGCCCAGAGATTTTGTGAATGTCCCATCCCTGGAGGTGTTCCGTTTCAGGCTGGATGGGGCTCTGAGCAATCTGGTCTAATGAAAGGTGTTTCTGCATATGGTAGGGGGCTGGAACCAGATGATCTTTAAGGTTCCTTCCAACTCAAACCATTCTGTGATGCTTTGATTCTAAAGTATAAAATCTTCTCTTTATCTTCTGCTTCAGAACTGCTGTCAAGCTACATGAGATGGGTAAACTGATTAGCTGTGAGGATTGCAATCTGATACAGAAAGCTCAGAACCTGCTTTTGGAAACCAATAAAATCACAGTTGCAGATACCATAGCTTTAATCCATCTTGATCATAAAACATGTTATAACAAGCTTTTCTGTGTGTTGGAACTCATTTATCATTTTGAATTGAGCTCACAGACAAGATTAATTTTTAAACTCTCTTTTATTTTCAAACTATAAAAATCAAGAGACAAAGAAATTTATGCAAAATGGAAGCTGCATGCATTATTTCTATTATGAAAGTGTTTGTTTTCTCTAGAAAGAGGTAAGAACCAGGATTTACATTTTTATGAGTCATCCTTCAAGTGAAAAAAACCATGTAAAAAATGATTTAAATCACACTTTGAAGCTTTATAATAAGTTTGTGTGAAGTTTCTGGACACTACATATAAATCTCACCTTTAGAGAAATCATTATATGCAAACATATTATATTCTATTAATATTGAGCCCTTAGGATCATACATATATGCTCTTTTATTCCTGTAGTCTAAATTTTGTACAGAATATAGTAGTTTACATTTTAAAAAATATGCACGTAGTAGCAGATTCTTTTTAATAAAGACAATAGTACTGGAAATGTCAGAGTTGCAATCAATACATTTTTTGACCATACCAAAACTTTTCAGATTATATTAAACATTTGGAACTTGCCATTTGTAAATCAAAAGCAAATTTACAAAGGTTGGAAGTCGTTATTTTATTTGTTTATGATTAGAACTAAGGACTCAGAGATGTCATTACTTAAATTTTGAACAAGATGTTCTTGCCAGAGCAGGGAATAAGCTAGAAGTAAAATTCAGTCTTTCTTGAAATTGGAGAGAATCTACTATTGACATTTTAAGAAAGTCAACATTTGTTTTATCCTTCTTGGCTACCTCCTGTCTAGTGCCTCAAATGCAGTTGTTTGGGCCATGATCATTCTGGTGCTGAGTGGATATCAGCTTCATCTCACAGGTGTTTTGCAGCGCCTTTTAAGTTTGCAATAAAGCATCAGAATCCTTTATGTGTACTGACTGTACCTTGCTTTTGTCTTGGCTTGTACAGTGTGTCTTAGTGCAGAGATGTAATGGTTGCATCTATTTGTTATGTGAGCTGTAGGGTAAGTTATTCTAACAAATATGATACTGCCAGTTATGTGTCCAAATCTTTTTTAAAAAGTTGCTCCGAGAGTTTGATAAGGTGCCATTACAAACATATTGTCCATAGGAATTGACAATTCAGTAGCATATTTCATCTTTTAATTTTATTTTCTAAGTTTTACATCTATTTTGTCAAATACATACTGTTGCCTGTCAGAGAAACATCAGTGATCCAAATCAGCGAAGATGTTAAATCTGTTTGTACTGGAAATCGTAAAAGTTTGTTCAGAAGCAGGAAGGCAGCAAAAAATCTTGAAAACATTTCATTGACATTCCCTCTAAATGACAGAAAAAAGTCTGGACAATTACTTTTATGAAACAGCCTTAAAAAGCACGTTACAAAGTCTCATCCAAAAGCAAAAAAACAGAAATAGAATACAGGATTTTTATTGGAGTTTTCAACAGAAGCAGAGCAGCACAAGTTGAATACAAACAAATGCTAAAGAGCTATCAGAAGACACAACTAAAGACTGCTTAGAAAATACTCATATAAAAATTGAGCTGACAAAATAGTAGGTCTAGCTCAGTGCTCCGAGTTTCATACTATCAAAGACGAGACAAAAATTACTCGTGTTTCATGCTGTTCCCATCTAGATTTGGCTGAGTCAAAATAGTATATGTTTTAGTGTAAAATGTTCAATATCCTAATCTTCTAAGCCTTTTTAAGAGGGCTGTGTGATAAACTAATGCCCAAATGTCAGGAGATTTTCCTCAGGGCTAAAGGTGCACTTTGCCACCTTAAATTTGTCAAGCTGTCCATTGCTGATTCCTCCAGGTTGAACATCTCTCTCTTCTGTTATTCTCACACATTTAATTCACAGGCAAGTTACACAAAATTCAGCTCTCATTTTTTAAGTTCAAAAAATCTCTCCAGATATTTTATTCTCTGATCTATCTCTCAAAGACCAAAAGTAGCTACTTCAGGGTTTTTTTATCTGGTATTTTCAGAACAGAAAACAGATCTACATGTTTACCACACTGATCTCATACAGTGATTCCCCACATGAAACTCAAATTATATAGTTTGCAACAAAAATGTGTCTTGAATGGCAACCTGCACTTCATTCTTAGTTGTATTGTCACAGAACTACTTTCATATCTTTTCTTAACTTTTCACTTTACTTTTCAATGAAAATTTTTTGAAGTTTTGCTCCATAATAAAATAATATTCTTCAAGAAATATTTGGCTCCATTTCAAATCTACCCAAACCATTTTTGTTCTATGCTTGTCTTTTTATATTTCTAAGGCTGTGGTGTGTCGACCCTGGCTGGGTGCCAGGTGCCCACCAAAGTCTGTCTGTTGCTCCCCTCCTCAACTGGACAGGGGAAAGGAAATATATCAAAATGTTCCTGGGTCGAGACAAGGACCGGGAGAGATCACTCACCAATTGCTGTCACGGGAAAAACTTAAGGAAACTAGTTTAATTTATTACCAATCAAATACGAGTAGGATAATGAGAAATGAAACCAAATCTTAAAAACACCTTCCCCTCACCCCAGCCTTTCTCCAAGCCTTAACTTTACTCCTGAACCTCTTAGTCCCCCTAGAAATACAGGGGGATAGAGAATTGAGGCTGCAATCAATTTATGTCATGTTGTCTCTGCCGCTGCTTCGTCCTCAGGGAGAGGACTGATCACACTCTATCCCTGCTCCAGCATGGTGCCCCTTGCACAGGAGACAGTTCTCTATCAACTTCTCCAAGGTGAGTCCTTTCCATGGGCTGTGCCAACATGAGTCCTTCCCATGAGGTGCAGTCCTTCAGGAATAGGCTGCTCCAGCATGGGGCCCCCTCAGGGTCACAAGCTCTGCCAGCAAACCTGCTGCAGCATGGGCTCCTCTCTCCAAGGATCCAGAAGTCCTGCCAGGAGCTTGATCCAGCATGGGCTTTTCACAGGGTCACAGCCTCCTTCAGGCACCCACTTCCTCTGGCCTGGGGTCCTCCATGGGTTGCAGGTGGATATCTGTTCCACTGTGGATTGCCCTGGCTGTGGTCTGCACTGTGAGCTACAGGGGAATCTCCGCTTCAGCAGCTAAAGCACTTTCTTCCCCTCCTTCTTCCCTGAATTTGGTGTTTGCAGGACTGTTTCTCTCACATATTCTCACTCATATTCTCACTTCTCTTCTCCAGCTGTTGTTGTGCAGCAATATTTTTCCCCTTCTTAAATCTGTTATCCCAGAGGCACTACCACCGTTGCTGATGGCCTTGGCCCTGGTCAACAGGTGATCCAGTTTGAGCCAGCTTACTTTGGCTCCATCAAACACAGGGGAAGCTTCTCACAGCTTCTCAGAGAAGCTATCCCTGTAGCCTCCTCTGCTACCAAAACCTTGCCAAGCAAACCCAATACAAACTCTCAATTTAAATTAATTTATAAATGTTATTGAAGATTCATTATCCCCTTTTTTGGAACAATATTTGGATGTGCTAAAATTGCAAGTATTTATCACTTTAATATCTCTGCACAGTTCAATAGGTCATTTATTATATTTTCAGTATTTACTCTTTAAGAAGATGTATCCCTTCTTGTTTAAGGCAATATGAACTGATAGTGAGAACAAACAAATTTTATTGTCAGAAAAGTTGACTATTGCAAGTATTTTATAGCTGCAAATATCTGTGTTTAATTAGTTCATATTTCATATAACGATAAAATGTGCTTTACTGTAAAATATTTTCAAAAAAATATTAACAATTTGCAGTTTATGGCCTTTTTAATACAAAGCAAGCTTGGATGTGCAATATATCTATGAACATTTGCTCCTTTGCTTTTGCGACATAAAAATTGCATTGAGTAATCAACTTCTGGTTTTGAATTTTAATGCTGCAGGTAGTACAAATTAGAAACTGTTATGAGTCTAGCACTCATTAGATACCAAGCTTTGCTCCAAGCAGAAGGTGGACTTTAGATTTCAGCAGACATTAACATTTGATAAGGAAGAATAAGTAATGGCTTGGATTTAGGAAAGATTCAAAATGCAGCTGGAAACTATAAACTTGTCTGGTTCTGCATATGAACATATGTATTGCATGTGCTGCATTCAGATTTATTAGATATTACAAAACTATTGAGCATAAGAAAGATTAATGTTGAGTTGATTCAAATGAACAGAAACTGGGGATAAAAAATGACTGGTGCTTTTTTAAAAAAAAATTCCCGTTACAACTTTGGTATTGGAATTGACTGAAAATGCCAACCTTTGGAATAAAATTCCTGTGTACCTACGTTGTTTCATAGCTTTCTTCTCCATACTTTTTTTAGGCAGGTAAAGCATAGGTAGTCACTAGAAACAGAATGCCTGCATCAGCTGAACCTGAGCTTCAAGGCAAGGCTACAACACAGGAAAGAAAATGGGGAAACACCACTTGCAGTATACTGATAAGGAAAGAGAAAATGTTGAAACATTCTCTACTACTATTGAGTGTTTCACACCAGATGGAACTGAAGAAGAGGCAACTACAACCCAATAGTATCACTTAAGTCTGCATTTCTATTGCTCTGCCGTGAACTGATCTGTGGTGTGTCCTTAACATCTTACTGGCATTGAAACAGAGTAGAAGCTGCAGTTGTACTCATGTCTCGCATTGAAACTCTCCTACATGTTGCAGTTAAGACGATAACCACACTGTGGGCCTCACCTGAATAACAAAAATAAACCCAGTTAATGAGTAGTAGTAAAGCCTAAAGGCTTTAAAGCTGTGAATAATTTACAGCATAAGCCAATTAATGTTGTCAAATGCCATATGACTTCCCCAGGGTGTGTACATAGGCAACTGCAGTAGCTTCAGTCCTTTTGTATATCCCTCCTCTGCCTGATTAATGTCAGTCTATTTCATATAGTTTCTTTGAAGGTGACCATTTTTACTCTAAATCCACTGTTGTTCACAACAGGTAGATTTTGTCCCCTGTCTTAGATTTCAGATGTCATTGATATTTGTTTTCAATTGACATACATGTGCATGCGGTTATGTATGTACCAATCTGCAGCACAAATATGCCTTTAAAGATCAAGGCCATTAAATATCTTCAAAACCGTAGGCCTGAGGCTTTTCTCAGACCTTTTAGGATGTGAATTTTCACCCTGTTTTAGTATTAAGTGGTAAGTATAGCAGCAGAAACAAAGACTTTTCAGTGCTGTACAGGGAGTGGAAGTTCAAACTTGGGACTTGCACTGAAGGATGTCCCCATGTGATGCCCGTGCCAGGGGGCACCTAATCTTTCACTCTGTGAACTTGGGGGAAATGGATGAAATTTTAGCCATATTTCTATCTTGTTACGTTATCAAAATAAAAGTGTGAAGTTTTCAGGCTTCAAAACTCCCCTTGAACCATGCAGATGTGTTCTGAGATTGTTTCTACTGTAAAGCCTTTTTTACATTCCTGACAAGATTTAGTCAAGCAGCAGAACAGTGAACCTCTGAACAACCCTGCATCTTTCAACCCATAATTTAATTCCTAACCCATAATTTAATTCCCAAACCATAACTTGATACTTCATCACACTCCTATGTGTACCTACACGCCTTCCATAGGAGTTTGTACAATAGTGCTATTAGGGACAGATTTCACTTTTTAAGCTTCACATTTCCAGTTCAATCATTTCACGGTTTTCCTGTTTCTTTCAGAGCTGTAGGCAGCTATCCTTTAAACAGCACTCTTTGAGGGTCCTTTTCTCCACATGGTGAAAACTGGTCTGTGACAACATGATTTCTGGGTGGAAAGGGATTCTGGATCCACTACCTTTTCACAGGGGAGTTCATGCATTTCACATTAAGCAGCAAAAGAGGTCTTGAAGCGAATCCCTCATCCAGTGAGAAGTGTACACACATTTCAGATGCCACACAAGCACTGTATTCAACTTGCTAATTAGGCTGCTCATTTTGTCCCTTCTTCTTCCTTCTGGCCCTTTGGAGAAACAGTTTTTAAAAACAGTCTGGTAAGAATTAAATTGGTGCTTGGAAAGCTTTTTCTGAAAATAGTCTTTGCTTCTTTCTGCCTGGAGAGACTTGGTTTAAGATAAGAAATGTGTTAAATAACAATTCAAAAATTAATGATGTGTGAACTCTAGTCTGGGACAGCCAGAGTATTTGGATTAGAATTGGTGTTAGCCTCCAGCAGATCTTTGTAGCAGCTCTGCTGTCTCTTGACTCCCCTCTTCTTTGTCGGAGTGTACTTCCCTCATTTATCCTCTTTCTTGAAATATAATTTTTTAAAAAAGTGTGCTGAAGAGGTCATGTAGATAGCAAAGAAGCACAAAAAAAGTGTTGAAAGGTGGGGGAAAAAATGTATGAAATTTGTCTGGTTTTCCTCACCCAATTAAGAGTCTGTTACGCAGTCTGCATATGCTGCCTGTGGCATTTCCCAATTCTCTTTAAAGATTTTGAACCAAACTACTTTTGTGAAGAGACTGAGAGATTGTGGTTTGGCAAATGTGAAAAAGGGAATGCAGAGGATGGAATCTTTTTTCTTTCTTCTACTACTCAATGAGTAGCTGTAGTGAAGGTGCAGAGACATTGAAGGTGCATCCTGAAAGTCTGAGATGCAGCAGGCATCTGCTTCAGCAAAGAACATTTCAATTATATGTAACAAAAAATTGTCTCAGTGTTGGTCAAATTATTTGCCCAGAAATTTTTTTGGAACATCCTACTTTGAAGAGATTGCAAACTCAACTGTAAAAGGAAATTAGTAGCTGCAAATGATTTTTACTTTGACCCTACTTTGGGCAGGAGTTTGGATCAGATAAGCTTCATAGGTCCCTTCCAACCTCAATTACTCTCTTTTTCAATAATTTAGCAGTAGATCCTATGTCTGAGATATGATTAGAAATAAGGAATACATTTATCAAATCATGTTCACATTTCATACTTTCTATCTGGTTTTTAACTTTCTCTTTTATTTATTTTGCAACTCTAACATTTGTGGTGCAGCACTGCTGGGAAAAACACCTTTCTTGACCTGTCAAAATTATTTGCTTGATTGCTTAAAACTCTACCTTCATAAGAGTAATGGAAATGTTTTAAAGATATGGCATTTCCTATGAAAGTACCCATTATAAAGTAAAATAAAACTATTTACAAGAATCAAGATAAGTAATTAGTAAAAAAAAAACGGCATAAAAGAAATCGTGAAAGCTCAACACACTTGAATGTTTTGCCTCTACATAAATTTTTTATCATTCTGAGATCAACCTGATGTGCTCTCCACACTGTTAAGAAAGTTTCTTACCTTACCACAAGACTCCAGTGGTATGAAGATCAAAGAGCTAATGATCATTATCATACCCAGCTGCGGTTACAGTACTTCCAGAGAACAGTAGGTAGTACTTAATCATGTAGGGCATGCAGCCCTTGTGGTTCTCAGGTATTTCCCACTATGACATTCAGTGCTCAAGCACATCTTAATTTCACCAGGACTTTAAATATTTGTGTTGATTTTTATGTATTGTAGCACTGTCTCAAGTGTAATGTTGTTTGAACAACTTCAGATAACATTCTTAGTCTATATTCCGGAATGATAATAGATGGAAAATTGTTGTTCTTTGTTCTGCAATGACAGATTCTGCTCAACTTTTTCGTTGCAAAAACTGTACAAACACTACACCCTGGAAGAGAGACTTGTATCCCATGCCATAGTTGACATAAATATGCATGAATTTAACAACTTAAAGATTAAGCTCTGTTTTCACATGATTAGAGAAAGTAAAATACCCAGAAGTTCCCATCATCTTGGGCCAGATCAGGTTTTTATCTGCCGTGAGACCTTTGTACTGCAGTGGAGTGTAGGTCAGTCCGGGTGGGCAGGGCTCAAGAGAGCAGCATGGCTCTTTGCCCAGTCAGAGCAGCACAAAGGAAATCCTACATCTGACTGAGGGAGAAGGTATAAAAAATAAATGTATCTTCTCAAAGAAAAGGCAGATGTTAAAGTATAAATTCTGCAACAAAAAAAAAAACCCCACAATTAAAAAATGCTTATGAATGCAAGGCCCTCACTGACCAACAAGGTGGCCTTCCTGGCTTATCAATTTTGCCTTGACATAAAATCTAAATTTCATGAGCCTAAATGAACTGCCCCTGTATCCCACTGTGTGACTTATAACATTTTTACAATCAAATTAATTGGGACCCCTAAAACCTATTTTGAGGTACAAAGAGTTCTGTCTTTATTTTTCAGTTTGGACTGTGAAGTTTTATGCTATGTAATTGCCATAGCTTGGCCACCCAGACTTTTCACTTAGTCCTTACTTATATATATTTTAGAATCTTAAAATGTTTATCTAACCTAACATATACCTATATCTATCATATTTGATATAAAAGAAATGTCCATGTCTCATTAGTTGTTTGGGGTTTTTTTATCTCTACAAACACTTTTCCATAACCACTACGTTTGTTTCCCGGTTCACAAGTAAAATATGTTGTATACTTTCTGGTCCATGTTTGTTTGTTACAAATGAGTTTTTTAACCTGCTGAACCCAGTACCTCATTTGCAAGTGATTGTTAACTCACAAGACTATGGTGATTTGTTTTAAGCAGAAAATTGGTGGATTATTAGAATATGAATGTTTTCTACAGGCTCAAACCTTTCTGTGAGCAGTTGCAAGTAAAAATGAGAATAGTTCTGAAATTGTTAAACCAAAAGAATGAACTGCAGAAAAAGGTCAAGATTTGTTGCTGAAGCACAAGCACTTCCTTCTAGAAAACAAGCCGGTTTTGTTCTTGTTAGCAAGGTCATGTTGCCAATTCATTTCATCTAACTTTAAGAAACTGCTTTTAAAACACTCGGTTTATTAGATTTAGGGCTTTGAGCTGATATAGATTGTTGTGGCACCAGCAAACCTCTGGACTTACGTCAGCTTTGGATCTGGTGCATAATTTTTTTTTTTTTATGTGTCTTGCCACATAAATAAAAGTGGTTATGACAAGATTTCTTCTCACAGGATTTTGCAGGTCAAGGATGGAGTCACCAGCAACAGGAACTCACTGAAATAATTTGCAGGTTCTTGTGTAACAGGATATGCTGCTATGTTCTTCCCACTCCCAAAAGGCAGCAATACAGTCCCAACGACAATAGAAGATGATCTACATGTGGCTCTTTAAGGGATCCTGCCTGCTACAAACATCCAGTATGGACTGATTAGATGTATACACACCTCCCTGACCACCTGTGTCTCCTGCCGACCTGCTTCCTCCCTCTAGGAGGTGCAAAATGCAAAACCAATCTCAATTTCCTGTAGGAAAGGATCAAACCTCAAACTTAACTTGGCTTCCAAATTTTTGGAAGCAGATCAAATAAGAAAGCGGACAAGTCATGTGTGTGTGTGTTCAATCCAAGGGTGCAGCCATTCTGACTCAAAGCCTGGCGTCTCTGCAGCCCCAGTGTGTGACCTGGGCTCAGTCTGACTGCAGAGATAGGTAAGGTTTGAGAAGGTGCTAGGCTGGAGCCACCCAATCGCGGGTAAGATGTTCCATGGCCACAGGTGCTGAGTCTATAGCAGCTGACATCTCCAGAATTCACAACCCCTGATATGAAGAAGTGACAAAACAAAAAACAAAGGGGAAAAGTGATTAGAGGGAACCTATGGTAGCTAACTCAGCAAGACCAAGGCCCAGCCTTCTTTAATCTGAAGCCAAGGCTCACCAGTCTGTCCCTGACTGAGAACTGGCTGCAGAAGTGTTTCATCTAGTGTGAGGAACATATTAGTGCTTCGCCTGGCACTGTGTTGGTCTTGGCCATCTATTGCATCCATTACCCCCCAATAAATAGATGCTGTGCTCTCTGTGCTGTGCCCAGATTGGTTGTAAAGTTTCTCTTCGTATAGGAAAATGTGCCTGAACCAAGATGACTCATAACAGAGATAAATGTGTGCTACTGGCTTAAAGATTCTTGTTGACTTCAGTGTTTGCATTTCACTATAAATATTGTAATTATTGATAAAATAATTATAAGGAGGGAATGGAGAGGTACTATTAATGGGAAGGGACAAAGGAGAGGGGAGGAAGGGAAAAAAAGCAAAGCAGAAACATCTCTGAAGTTCACCTGAAGCACAGGTTGTTAATATGATATTGTACTCTAGCCAAGAGTGTTTTGAGGCATGGGCAGAGATCTCCATCACATGCAGAAGGTTGCTGAGACTTCTGTAGTGCTCCACAGATTACCCAGCAGCCCTACTGATGTGGGGTGGCCATTTGTCCCCACCATGTGGCATGGAGGGGTGCACTGACCCCTTCAAATACAGTCTTCCCTGAGGTTCACACTGGGGTTGAAAGCAGAGGAGGGAAAACAGGAAAAGAGCAGGGTTTGGGATAGAGAAGGAAAATGGCAAAGGAAAGAAAAGCAACTTGCCTTAAAAAGTGAGATACTTATACCACAGTGGAACAGCGGTATGATAATTTGAATTTCATCACATTTTTCTTGGTTTAATTTTATTTAGACATAGAGAGGTATTACAGATTAGTTGGTTATCAGGTAAAATGTTAACCTTTAGTATTCCATCCTCTTAAATGCTAAAATTGGCTTGACGTTTCCTTTTTTTCCTAAAACTGACGTAGATGAAACACTGATCGAAGAAAATTATACACTGATCAAAAAACCCTCCCTTGTAAGGGATCTGAGTGTATTTTCTTTCAATACTGAGGGAAATTCTGTGTGCAACATGACACAAAACAGATCATTCAGTTTCTTCTACTACAAACCTCCATGGAGCATGGAAAATCTCAAATACATCTCATTAGCTTTTCTGCATGTGGGTGTCTAATTATGAAGTGCCATAATTGATCATTTTCCTTTTCAAATTAATTTATAACATAAGAAGATTTGATTGTGGAAATGTACAAAAGGAATACTTTAGTTTGACCTTACAGCTTGTTCCAACTCCTTGGCTGGTATCCATCAGGATTATTAAAATCAATTAAGGAGTTAAGTACAGGACATCTATTGTTCTGCCCTAGAATCAATAGACCCTTTCAAATCTCCTATAATTCTAGTGATCACAGCAGACAGTTTAAAGAATTACTCTTTTGTAGGATCATAGGTTCTAATCCTGAATATGATGACTTTGTTAGGTTTACTTGCCTCTTTAAAGGCAAAGACATACACTTTTGGAGACTGAAAATACAGCATGATCTTTAGAAGTGGTATGCAATTCACATTCCATCTCTAATACCACAGACATACTGACTGAAAACTAAAGTATAGCTCATCTCTTTGCTACAATCAATTTAATTGAAATTGCTGAATATTCATCCTGCTAATGGCTGGTCACTTGTAGCTGCAGCTATATTTAGAAAAAGAAAAAAGAAGATATTTGTATCTAAGTAACAAAGATGGGGCGCACGTCACAGCTTCATGTCTGGATCAGCTGGTGGCAGTCATTGCTGCAAATGAAATAAGAAACATGGGGAAGAACAGACTAACACTGTCCTTAAGGCCCAGAAGCTACACTATTGCAATAATTAATTGGAGCCAGAAATAAGCTTGACTTGTTTGGTGAAATAGGATTATTTCACGGGAAGCTCCTTTTCTTGCAGAAACTGTAACCTCAGAACTGGGGCAGTGTTCACACTTATTTGTGCAGCACCTCACAAATGGGACTGATGGTGCCTAGGGATGTCAGTGCTAATGCTGGGTAAATGTTAAATGACTCTTTTTATTTT
Organism: Cephalopterus ornatus; assembly: GCA_013396775.1. Lineage (NCBI taxonomy): Eukaryota > Metazoa > Chordata > Aves > Passeriformes > Cotingidae > Cephalopterus > Cephalopterus ornatus. The sequence continues at coordinate 234,722 of VZRE01003327.1, read as the reverse complement.
ATATATATATATATAAAATGTTTTTTATTATTTAGCGGCTATTGCTGGGCTTTGGAGGACCTGGTGGTAAATATAATGTGTTTCAATCACAATGAAATATTACAGACCAGATAGTCATGCTGAAAACTAAGAATGAAGGGAATATAATACCACACACTTTATTTATTACCAAATTTAATACATATGAAGGAGAAAGAAATGAGGAAAGACAATTCTCTAAAATTGATGTCTATTGTTACATTCACACCTTATTTGTGGGCTCATCTTACATATATAAAGACAAGAATTTATTGCTCATATAATCAAAACTGACAAAGTCTAATAGTTTTTCATCCACATCTAATTGTTGTGGAAAAAGAAAGAATAGAATTACCAATGGTATGCACACATCTTAGTTTCTACCCCTTTTCCTGGGGTTATGTTCCCCTGTTCTCTGCTCTGGCAATGGGAAGTGTTATGGCAAGCTCTGATCATCTGGAGTCCTTCAGCCAGAGGAACACCATGTTTCTGTTGATGGTTTCACTTCACTTGGCATCCTTCTTATACGTTTGCTACCATGCTTTCTTACCTCACTCTTTCCCCGTTGGTCTGCTGCTCCATGTTATGTCCAAACTTATTGCATATGGTATCTTTTTTCTATTCTGGATACTATTGTGTGTTCTGTTTTGCACACTCAGGTCTGCATTTCTTTGACTGGCCACGGCTGAGCAGTTTGTAGCCTTGCTGTCTCTAGCGCCAGCTTTTTCCCCATTTCGTTATTCAGCTGCATTTGGTGCCTCCACTTCTAAAGGCTGCTGTCTCACCAACTTGTGGTTCGATATGTGACATCACTGTGTTTAGAGTCATCAGATCATGATGGCATGATACAAATACAGAACAAAGGAAAACAAATTAGCTGTAGACAATCTGCAATTATGAATTATGTTGTTACAGCTAAACCACATTAAAGCAAAGCTTCTGGCAGGTCAATGAAAGTTCAGACAGAGCAGGCATGAATCCTCAGACCCGAGGCCTTGCAAACACAGTAGAACGCTTATGGCCACTTGCTAGCAATGACAATACCATATTGTAGACCTGCAGGGTAATACTATTTGCTACATGTAAGTTCAGCAGTAAATCTTATAAAATTAATATTTTCTTCATCTGGTAAAGCTTAGTTCAGCATTAATATATTGTCAGCCTGCAGTGGGAAATAATCACCATTTTTCTACTGAAAAGCCGACTTACACCTGTTTCCATATTCAGTCAAAGGACTCCTAGGCACTGATTACTGCATAATATATAATAAACTGTTATAGGTGTCTACATTAAAAAAAATGAGTGAAATATCAGTAAATAAACTTTATATTGTGACTTCTGGCTTACTTAAATATAAGACTAAACATAAGCATGATATATCTCCTAGTCCATAATACCATCTGTATTTGTTAACATCCATAGTTTAAGGGTAATTTGAAAGAACTTTCTTAATTTGTGGGAAGAAGTGCTCAATTTCTTCACTGACAATGACATTAAAAATTATACTGCTTTTCTTAAATCACTAGGTTATGCCCGTTCCTCTTTGCACCTGAAGTTCTCAATCTGATGCCCCATCAGACTGCAGTCAGCTGTGCTGCCATCTGGGTGGAGGTGAAGGTGAGAGTCCCTTCCACCTTTAGACACCTGGCCAAGCAGGGACAGGAGGGACACTCAGGATTGGGCAGTGGGAAGGGAAAATGGCAGGGCATGGTCTCCATTGCTACCAGTCTCTGGGGGTCACAGGGAGAGATCCTCTCTTCTTTGGGCATAGGTAAAGGTACAAATACTATTCTTATGGGAGGCTCACAACAAGGATGGCGAGAAGCTGGAAGGATCTCTACTGTGGCCCTTGTAAAGAAGGGGGACTCTATTCCCCTGAGCTGTGCCCCCAGGCTTCCATGCTGGCATGCCCACTGAGGGCTTCTCCACCCTTTTCTTACAATCAGCTTTAAATGCCTCTCTTCCCTAGGTGGGCCCCAGGAACATTTCTAAACTCGGTGTGTGACTGCCAAAGCGAGAGGAAGGAGCTAAGCACCCTGTTGCTCCTTGGCTTGCCCTAGAAGCTAGCTGGGAAACTGCAAAATGCTGACAGCTGAAAATCCATCATTAACATGTTTTTCAGCATCAGTTTTTCTTTCCCCTATCACCAACAAGCCCCCAACATCAAGACAAGCAGGGTGACCCTGACAAAGAGCTGACTATTGGCTTGTGTGTGCCAGCTATCAGGTTTTATTACCACTGTTTTCAGTCTTAGCAGAGCTATTTCTAATTGTGTGTCAAGAACATTTCCTGCCTCAGAAAGCAGTAATCTATTTTGTAAAGAAATAGGCCACCTAGGGTACCTCCATGAGCCGGAATGTCTTTCTTTCCTAGTACTACTTTGAGGGCTCAGCATCCACTTTGAGTGTTCTCTGTACAAGCCCTAGATTCCCAAATATCTAAATATCAAAAAAGGAGAAAACAGTATTTGCTTAAATACTTCAGATTCAGTAGAAACTTCAGGTTTCGCCCTGTAACCTTCATTTGAAACACCTGACATTAGAAGGGGCAGGATACAAGCAAACACACTTGGGGAACAGAGAAACTTTGGCAAGAAAATCCTCTATTAATATTCATTAATTTAGATCGTTTGTGTGCAGTGTGAAAAGCATCACTATGGAAAAATAAAATGCTGCATCCATTTCTTCTATGGAGCAAACATTACAAGGACTGGTCTGCATTTTGTAATAAACTGCCTGTTGTTTCTCCACTTTAACATTTTGATGTTTCAGTTTGTGCCATATTTCTCTCACAGAACCCATGGGAAGTACATTTGCAGCTCAGAATCCACGTTGAGAAAAAGACTTGCTTATCTATGACATTAATGCATTCCTAAAAAAAACAAAAGGATGCTTCTGAATGCCACCAGAATTTATACTTTTTTTTTTTTTGAGCATGTTGAAATTTTCCAGGAAATCCTGAGATCCTGGCTTTCTATTGTGAAATTTCCACACCCAAATAGTTTATTCTGAATTTTTTCTTTGGCAACTGTTTATGCCTGGAAGATATGAACTTTTATACATCTAAGAAAGCAACCATTATGTTTTCCAGCATTAAAGACTGTTTTCTTCTGCTCCCTCATTGTGTTTTTAAGCTTAAATTTCTTTCAGCCTTTTTTATTTTCTTGAGAAATTAGACATATAGCATCTTATGTTACTCCTATACATCATAAATTTTCTACTTATAATTTTATCTTTCATGCAGTTTGCACTATGATATTCTATGTAAACGCTTGAGTACTTCAATTTTTACATATATCTCAGCTCTCAAAAACACATATCATAATATTTTATTTTCAATGTTTACTACCTTTGGGGAGGAAAAAGGTCTTTTTTGTTTTAATTAACCATCAGCTGGCACAATTATTTTCATTTTTTTTCTTTTTTATATTGCACAGATTACAAGCCTTGAAAGGAAAAATGTATTAGATAATAAAAAGCTTTTTAAAGAACATAACCATACAAATTTAATGTAGTGTACATACATTTCTAAATGGCATGTGTTGTAGCTAAAATGGAGGATGTAAAAATCCTTAGTCTTCAATTCTTATTGTTGCATTCGGTAGAAAATAAACTTATCTGAATTAAAAATTTCCTATTTAACTCCATTTCCTCAGCTGTTATTTTTTTCTGAAAAAAACTTCAACTAAGGCTTGCCAAAATATTTTATAACAAAACCTGAATACCTGGATGATAATGATATATTATAGCAAATGTAGATATTCTGTTTGACTACTCTGCAATAAATATGGAGAAAAGCTATATAACCCCAGCAGAGAATCTCTGATGTGATATTTCTATTTGCAGGATTCAAATAATCATGTTGTAGCAACATAGAAAAAATAGTTCAATTTTTTTCTCTTGCATGTGTAACTGTCTCCTAAATGAAATACGGACATCTGCTTATTACAGCCTCTCATCTTGTCCAGTAAGAAAAGGTACATTGTATCTTTAATTTTGTATAGGAGGGAAACCTCCCTCTCAAATGATCTTGAACAGGAATTTTGAATGCAAATTACCTTCCTACACAAATTAAAAATAAGAAAATAGAAATAATCAAAAGTGCTTGTTTAAATCAAAGAGAAAAGGAGCAATTTCTCAGAATTTCTACCCAAATTTGGTATCACAAAAGCTTTGTTTACATAAGTTTCTATAATAAATTAAAGCCAGATCTCCCTTCTCACTCTCCTTTTATAATAAAGTTTAGCCTATACAATAGGATATTGCTGAATGAAGTTCAGCAAAGTTCAACAAGTTTTGCCAATGGAAGCAACTCTCCCGCATTTTGTCAGTGTGCTTGCATTCGCATGTTCTTTCTGTAGCTTCTTATCCATGGGAACAGTTAATCTACATTTCAACCATATCCCATTTTCTTATCCTACTCTTCCATTAGTACTGGATCTGAGTGCAGACAAGCACTCAGATATAGGCCAGGTGGTGCCAACAGATAGTTTGCATTATGCTGTCATCACCATGATTTATTGAAACCACTCCCAGAGAAAGACATTAAATTTACCTTATTGTCCCTCAAGGACCAAGTTTTAGAGCTTATAGTGGAGAGCAGAGTAGAGTAAATGAAGGCTGTAAGGCTTCCCACAGCCACCAAATTGATTTTTTTGTGTCCCTGTGATGCTCAACCACAGATTCATACAGTTAGTTTGAAAGCAATGTTTTCATGAAGACTCTTCAAAAGCACTTGTACACAGTTTTCATGTCCTTTGTAAAACATGAAAATGCCAAATGCTAAGTTCTTCCTGTCTCAAGACCCTGACACTCCGTTGATACAGTAACACAGGAGATCTATTAAGTAATATTTTCCTTGCCATATAAACCACAATGGGAAATCATTTCAGTCAGAATATTAGCCCAGTAGTCTTGTCGCTAAGATCAACTTCAGGTCTCCTTCACCTGCAAAAAGAAAACAGCTGGAAGAAAGGCTTATTTTAAATATGTCTTTCTGTCAAGAATTTCTTGCAGAAAAAGTTTCCATTTATCCTGCCTTGAAAACAGGTGTCTGTCATCTGCTTCACGAAAGTGCAGTCTGCTGAGATACTCCTGCTTGGTGGTGGGAGAAGTGACTGGCTGAGGCAGAAAGAGGCATCCACCCACATCTGCAGCTAAGATAGGATTGTTCTTAAGAAAACAACACAATATGATCCAAACAAAAAACTGATCATTCACTATCTTTACTAAAGGAATCATGATAGTGCACTGTTGACTCACTTTAACCTTTTTGGTATCATGTCTATTTCATCGAAGTTTTAGATTTTATTTTTTCACATGGGGAGCTATGCAATAAAGTTGAGAACTAGCAGAGGATGTTAGGCACATTGCAAAAAACATCTGCAGAAGCAAATAAATGAAACATGAATCCCCTCAGAACAATATACAGCTCTGTGGTTTTGCCTTTCTTTTGTATTGACTGTGCCCTTAGCTGAATGTCTGTCTTCCACCAAAGAAGTCAAACTCAATTTACTCTGTGTGCTTACCTTTTTCAAGACACTTTTCATCTGCCTGCAGTCCCAGACCACCGGACCTCCAAGTTAAGTGTGTTTTGGAGTTAAATACACCTGACCCAATAACCTTAGAAACCAAGCCAAACTTCATCCTCTAGTGCATGTTGAAGGAATTAAAAAATGCAGTTTTTATTGTGGGCAGGATTTCTGATGCAATTGGGATGCTATGAGTAATGATAACACTGTACTCATTTAAGAAAAGTAAATTAAAATTTCTTGTCATCTCCATTTTTAAAAGTGAATTTGTTAATACCAGTAAAACTAAAATATAAATAAGTAACTTAGATGAAGATTCATGCTTCAGAGCATTACACTTCAGGTTTTTTTGGCATGGAGGAGTCACAAGTAGGCCAGCTGACCAAAACTAACCAAAGGGATATACTATACCATATGACATCAGCTCAGATATGAAAGCTAAGGAAAAGAGGAGGAACGGGGGCGGACATTTGTTGTTTCCAATGGCTGCCTGCCGAGAAACCATTACGCGTGCTGAAACCCTGCTTCTCATGAAAGTGGCTGGACATCACGGCTGATGGGAAGTAGAGAATAAACTTTGTTATTTTCTTCTTCACTTTTCCACATGAGAGCTTTTGCGTGTTGCTTTAGTGAACTGCCTTATCTCAACCTACGAGTTGATTTCCATCTTATTCTCTTTCCTCTTATGGCTGGGAAGGGGAGTCATAGAGGGGCTGGGTGGGCACTTGGTGTCTAGTGGAGGTCAACCCACTACAAAGGTGCACTTCAGAGGTACTTCATACTGAGATTTGAAAATAGAGAAAATTATGGAAGAACAAAAGAGAAGGATATGCCTGAGGTTTTGGCATAGAGGAAAGCTGTAGGAGCAGATGACCAAGTCTTGTATTTGTGGCCACAAAAGACTGTGATCATGAGCTAAGACTGAAAAAAAAGAAGACAAAGATACAAAAAACAAAGACATCAAGCATGGAGCACAAGGGTATAAGATAAAGAAGAACAGCAGCTATTCTCACACAAAGATATGAGGAAGTCTGTAGTCTGTTTGCACAGGCAGTCACACAATGTCAACCCATCCTTATACTCTCCTGTTTGACATGCGTAAGAACAAACTTTCTGCAGTACCTTGCACAAAAGCTCTTAGCTTACCAAGTCTATCAGCAACCTACTAGATGTTAGCACTCTCTGGAAACACAGTAAATTCCTTTCACTATTAGTAACTTCATCTGAAAGGTGTATCTCAGACACAAAGCACATGCCACCCAAGGCAAGGTTCTCCCGCTATCCAGCTCCAAGGATAGCTGTTTGTTACCTCTGCTCTCTGTGTTAGCAAGTATGCTCACTTATTGGTTAGCTCCAACAGAGAGTGTCCAGAGCTGATATGGGATGATGAAGACAAAAGCTCCTGTGGGGCAAACTTCTCTCATGCTGCTAAGGAGCCTAAAAGCTGGGGACACTGATGATTCAGAGTTCCTTAATGGCAAAAGAGGTAGTATGGCCTGCCCTGGTTCTGGGGAGTTTAAAGGAGAGATCCAGGCCCTGGGAAATCTGTGCAGGGGTAGAATTTCAACAACATAAACACCAAACCAATAAGTGAAAGGAAGTGAGAAAGGACATGTATTCAATATGGTTATTGTTAAGGTTCCAGCTTAATATATGGCATGGTCATGCTCGCTGTGATGGTGGGCAATCAGCCGAAAGAGAGAAGCTGATCACAAAGACTAGAGGATATAGCATTGCAAATAACAAAGACACACAAACATAATTTAACATTATGATTGGAGTTATATACAGGTAGATTCAAGGTAACTTCTCAGTATTTAAGAGCTGTTCTGTATTGTTCATCCCACAGATAGCAAGATAGCTTGCAAAAAATACGTTCAGGGTTCTGGAAAACAGGAATTTAAAAAGAAATAGTTGAAGTCCTTCTTAAGTCTTAACAATCACAAAACTTGGCCATGTGTCCGTGACAATGAGAGTCTAATGTTATCTACCTTTTGAACTGATTTCCTCCAGCATGTATCTGAATAAGGTGCCCTAATTTCATCATTTTTATTATCCAGAAAACTTCTGCTTAAAAAAGAAATTGTAATGCCTACTCCTGAAAGGTTGTGTGCTTTATAATAGGAAAACCTCTCTGACTCATATACCTAAGTTGAATAAGAGCAACCTTATTCCTTAACCACAGGACTGTTCAATAAATCTTGTACATTATAACATCTACACTGAAAATGGCAAGTCAGTCAAAATACAGAATTATCACCTTTAGCTATTTTTCATACATTTTTCAGGAGGCTTTTTTGCTTCTACTTTATTCCATAGTTGCACAATATACGAAAATAAGCCTTTTGATACTCTGAAGCCTATTTTGCAATTTCTCATTTACGGGCTTTTACACATCAAGATGAAAAATAATTTTCAAGGTATATATTAACTTGTTTCAGAACATCATATTTGCTTTAACAATTGTGATTATTAAAATCATATTTAATATTAGGGTAGAAAAATAATTTTAAAAATCGAATGACAGAATCAATTCTTTAAGATGTTTTATAGCTTAACTCATCAGTAATATTTCAGTTCAAAACTAGATATCATTAGACATGATGAAGAAGAAAAAAACCAAGCTAGAGTCTACCTCTGTGCCCTGGCGTCCAGGAGGGCCACCCATGTCCAGGGGTGTATCAGGCACAGCTGGTCAAGGGAGGTGATTGTCCCACTCTGCTCTGCACTGCTGCGGCCTCACCTCAAGTCCTGTGTGCACTTTTGAGCACCTCAATATCAGAGGGATATAAAGCTATTGGAGAGCATCCAAAAAAGGGCCACAAATATGTTGAAGGGTCTAGGGGGAAGCCATATAAGGAGTGGCTGAGGTCACTTGGCTGTTTAGCCTGGAGGAGACTGAGAGGAAATCCCACAGAGGTCTACAGCTTCCTCATGAGGGGAAGCGGAGGGACAGACACCAGTCACTTCTCTCTGGTTATCAGGGATAGGACCCGAAGAAATAGCAAGATGCTGTGTCAAGGGAGGTTTAGTTTGGATATTAGGAAAAAGTTTTTTACTGAGAGGGTGTTTGGGTACTGGAACAGACTCCCCAGGGAAGTGGTCAAAGCACTAAGTCTGCCAGAAACATTTGGGCAGTGCTTTCAGGCACATGGTGTTATTCTTGGGGCTGTGCTCTGCAGTGTCAGCAGCTGGACTTCAGTGATCCTTGGGTGTCCTTTCCAACTCAGGATATTCTATGACTCGGCCATCCTGTGCATTCATAACTGCACTGGTAATCTTTGAAAAACAGACATGGAAACACACACTATAAAAAAAGTATCAGAATCTTTAGACATCCAAATCTGTGGTGTTAAATATAAAGGAAAATATTTATATTTCAAATGAAACATAAGCAAAAATCTAAAAGAATAATGCTCAAAACCCCCTCCCATCTTCAATCTAAATTTTTGAGGTGCTGTAACCTTATAGTATAATCTATAACTGTTCTTAAGAACATGTGTATTAACACATGTTAATAACAGAGACTGACCGTTTTAATCTGAAATAAATATCCCCAACTGAGTGAGAGGCTACAAAAATCCATTTTGAACTATTTTCATATCTAAATATTGAGATAATATCCATTTCTCATGGGGCTAGGCTGTTCACTGTTCAAACCCACTTCTAAAAAAGGTTAATAAATTCAGTAAATGTCATAAATGTCTTGTTGAGGTTCTTTGGTTTCATATTTCAAAAGCTTGTGGCATCCAGTCAGGAAATATAAACAGTGACATGTGTCAGTGGAAATATTCATATCCTGCAACTCACAAATTTTGAATTCTTCACTTCACCAGTGTGTTCAGATTGTTCACCAACCCACCTATAAATCATGAAAGTGGTTTAAGTGCATAACTTCAGCTTGAAATCTATAGGCTTTCCTTATGCTCATTGTAGTATTTAAACTGATCCTGTGCACTCATGTCATTTGCTTACCCAAAATGGACTGGGGAAAATACCTACATTCTTTGGAAAAATCAGGTCTTTGCTAGTGTTAATGGATTCATGAATATACCGGCCTAGATGAAGGCCATGTAACTACAGAACTAGACAATTACATGAACTCAAGAACAATTAGAATCCTAGATAATGCTTACGGAGTGCTGCCAAAGAAAAGTCTTTGGGGAGAATGAGATAATTAATCAAGACTGTACTATTAACAACCCACATATACTTCACTTTCAGTGTTCAGAAACTCCTTTTTAGGACTTTCTGTCCCCAAGCTTGTCATGCAGCACTCATGAAGAACAACAAAAAAGCACTTGCTTCTAGATTTTTTTCTCAATTTGCGTCTTACGTAAAGATACACTGGTAGATGAATGTCTAGACTCATTAAATGAACTTGACACAGTTTTATAGGAAGTGGCAGCTGGTCTTAACTTGCTGCTTCAAAAAAAGGTCTCTGTGCTGTCTTTGCTAGCAAGTAGCTAATATGTTACTGTAGGCAGGAACCACGCTTACATTGACATATTAGGCAAGATATGGCTCTGCTAGTGGTTGCCATATTTTTGTTTGCTTATGTTATAATAAATTACTATTTAGTTCAGGATAAAACTGAGTACCAAAACCCCTTTATGAGTCTATCTATTTGACATTGGCAGGCAACCCTCAAGTAGCTGCACCGTATCTCCACGGAAGAGGACTAGTGACCTGGAAACTCCTAGTGAAGAACCTCATGTCACTGTTTTCACAGTGATACTGAGGCAAAACAAAAGGCAGCTGATTTCTTTAAAATCCAAATATAGAGTTCATGGAGAAACAAGAGTATTCGGGAAACGCTTGTGTTTGGGTACTTTTGCAAGTCAGAATTGGTAGCCAATTTGAATTCGCTTCTCACCATTCCATTTTACCCTTATGCCCTGGCAGAGATGCAACATAAAGCATTTACCATGTCACAAAGCCTTACATTGCAGATGAAATGGTGAAGATGCTGCTCTGATCAGAAGGAATTTACAGACCTTCAGAGAAAGACAGAGGTAAAATTTATTTTCAACGTATAAACTTTCAGCCAATGATAATTTTCCTAAATGGATATTAACTTCTTTTTCAAGCAGAAAAAAATAACCTCAAGGAAATATCCCTTATGCAAAAGAAGCAATAGTCCTTACGTCTTACATGCTGTGTGCCAAGTGATATAGAATCATTTAGTGGACAAACTCTCACTTTGACTTTAAATTTGAGTCAAATTTTTTTGAGAATTGTCAGCAACTGCACATTTTAAAATGTGAACTTTTGTTACCTTGTTTTATAATGTATTCTGTAGAATGTATATACAGATGACAAGTAACAACTTTTCTAAATATATTCCTCAGACTTTTTTCTGTGACCAAAGAATTACTTTATATTTTTTTCAAATATTTAAAATTATTGCTACTCTCAAACACATCCCAAACAACAAACAAACAAAAAAAAAACATAAATCCAAGAAAAATAAGAAAACTCAGCCTGTCACAACAAATTAGGAATGTAATATTATTTGGTCTGAATGCTTCTGATGTATTATACATGCTCTACACATCACTACTAGGTGTGAGTGTAAAAGGTCTCACATTTCAGGATAACCTCTTATTTTAAAGCTTCTCAATTCATATAATCAGACTCCAAGTTCTGTTCCTCATTTGTGACACCCTAACAAGCCCTTACAACATACTTGTATATATTTCTAAAGGCTTCCATGAGGGACCACTGTGGAGAGAGTCTTAAGAATCTGAGTAAATCAAATCAAACCGAGCAACCTGAAGAGAACAAGACAAAAATATTATATCTACACTTTTTTTAAAAAAAAGCCAAAAAACAACACTATGCCACTGTAAGAGACTGAACTATTGTTAATGTCTTAAACATTGTTAAAATCATAGAAAGATATTTTGTCAAACTGCAAAGGAACAACTGCTCATCTGTGACCACTGAAGTACAACACTCCCCATCCCCTTCTCTAATATGCCTCCTGACTGGAATCTGGACTGTGAAGGGGAACCTGAAATAAGACTAATGTCCTATTATCCCAGGTCTAAGAAGAAGTAAACAAGGCTCAGGGAAGAACAATGCATCCGCAAAGAAAGGCAGACTCAGTAGTTGTACTAAGAATCAGCCCTAGCTGGGCTCAGCTGGTGGAGGAGGAGGATTTTGGATATCTGATGGCAAAATCTCTCCACACAAAATAGAAGAAATAAACCCCTCCACCTCTGGGAAGACCACATACACAACAGACTCTCATGTGAGAGGCAGCTGAGAAGGGGACATAAACCATCAAAGTCCCCCAGAGCACCCTCCCAGACTCATTCCTGAGGCCTTCTACCACCAGAGTACTGCTTGTGATCCAAGTGATGCAAAAAATGCAGAGTCTGTCTCAAAAGACTGTAAAACTTCACTGATGGAGGTGCCTGGGCATCTCCTGAACGTATGTTCATGCATTAGATATTATGTTTTGTGGGACCCTCACCACCGAGAATACTAGAAGAGGAACCTTGGGACGTCATTATGTTCCACGACCCCCGAGTCCACGAGTGGGACAGAGAAGCAGAAAAGGCTTCAGGTCTGTGTAAGCCCTGCTCAGCGATAACAAAAACATCTCTGTTTCATCAACCCTGTGTTCAGCACAAACCCAAAACATAGTCCCATACCAACCACTAGTAGGAAAGTTAACTCTACCCCAGCCAAAATCAACACAGAAGGGAGAAAAGACTAAGCTCAGACTTCCTGTGACATGCTAAGGACAGGGTCAACATAGCTGTGCAGAGCTGAGTCAAGGAGCACTCTGTGCCTGCCAGCTCTTGTTTGGGGGTAAGAAGAAAATTATGGTGGCTGAAATCTAAATTGTCTTTGACCTCTCTTATTCAGCAGATGACTGAATAAGACTCTCAAAACAGGATAAATTCTAGTTTAGGGATATGATGGGCCAGGAGTAGATCTTTGTGTTCAACAGCCTCTTGATGTCCTTGATACTCTGTGTGGCAAGAAAGTTTACTTTAATCCTGTGAAAGAAGCACCTACCTGTGTTTATGTAGAATCATTTCATGTCGACGTGTTGATGACAGGGGCTGAGCAGTCATTGTCTGTCATCTATTTGCTTGTGTTATGGCACCAAGGACTGCAGAAATCCTGACCACTCATCTTTTTTTCATTTTGTAATGCAGATATCTTTTCAATACTTCCCTGAGTGAAGACTGTTGCGTAACTTTGGTCATTGTCACTCTTCTTTTACTCTTTTGTAATTCTATTACGTTCTTTTTGAGATGTGATTCAGGATTGCTAGCAATCCCCAAAGCAAACGGGTGTGTTATGGATTAATGCAGTGACAATGTGATGCTTTTCTTGAAATATCCTAATATGCTTTTTAGTTCGAAATTGTTGCTTTTCCTTCAAATATCATGAGTATTGATGATTGTTCTCAAAATGCCTGTTAAAAATATCATCATAATTTCTGTAACTACTTGGCTTGACAGTGTTATAAAATCACCTTGGTTTCATGAAATTTGTGACTACTATAGCCTGTTGACTCTACACTGCAGATAAATTTTAGCATTTCTGTGTACTCCCAAAAGATCTCGGGCAGATTGTCATCACTTCCTGAACTGTCTGTTAGCACTATTGTAAGTTACACGTTATAATCATAGTTTGCTACTGCTTGCTCCCAAACTGGTTGTTAGTGTTTCAGGTGTAATTGCTACCTTGTTTTTGAAAAAGTACAAATACCTGTGCTGGCTGAATGTTTTTTGTAGATGATTTTAATGGCACTTTTACTTTGATATCCAAATGGCATGCCCACTGATGAGTTTAAGGATGATAGAAAGAATGAATTGTCTTTATAAGATCCATATTTTCATCATCTGTTAAGGAGTATAAATATTTCTTGCAAGATTCATTTTGAGTCTCACAGAAACTCACAGCATAATAAAAGCAAAAAGGCTTTTTTACTAAGCTGAAACAGGCATTGTCTGATTATGATTTTTAAGTTGGAGTGCCAACCTAGTCTACAGATTTCCTCCAGCAGTGGAAAATACCCTTTGCAGATAAGACCTAACACAGCTTCCCTGTGAACAAAATAATTGTCTCTTACTCCAGATTGGTTGCATTGCTAATGCATACCAAAAACCGTCATGGATTACCTGTATATCTACTGTGTCTTCTATTTGTAACTCTTACTGCATTTCTCATCTGTAATTGCAGTTCATGAAAAGGGTGCCTTGATGCAGGCACAGCACTGCAAACAGAACTGTAATCATAATAGGGTTTCTGTCTGGAAGAATAGCTGACTCAGACAGCAGCTCTGCGGATGGCACTGCACACACCACATCCATCTGGGAACAAAGCTGGATGAAAGTAGCATAATGGGATTTCTGAATATTTTCGTGAAACCTTCTGAGTTTCACACCAGTGTTACTGAGGGCCTCACAACCCCCATGCTCACTGAACAGCAAAACTGGAAGATTTTCTCATTATTCATATAAAAGATCTGCACAGTTGCAATAGTTAAGGAACAATCCAAAGGAAATAATGGGGCCTTTCTCTACAAACACATACAGAGTGATTTGATGATCACATTACATGCTATGAATATACAATTTGTTGTCTAAACTGATGGTGCCAGTGGTTCTTCAAATAATTAGGAATAGTAAATCTACAATAATATTTATAGTTTGAGAAGAGATTGATCATACACAATACAGCAACTATATCTAGTAATTGGGAAAGTAATTCTGAGATTGATTACCTCTGGCTTTGGAGCACGTGAACTCAAAAACTGCAACTCTACATAGACCTCAGAGCCACAACTTCTTTGTCAACTCTAAGAAAAGTCTAGAGACGACATATCTTCAAAAAATTAAATTCTCCCTGTTTGACGGGTACTCTATGTCATTAGGCTGACTCATCTCTGAGAATTCTTCAAGGCCATGTCATATATCTTCATTAATAGCTGACACTTTACTGTTATGGTCTCCAAGACAAGGTAGAAACACATGGTGGACAAGAATGCCAGCAGGCGAAAAGCAGTGTTAAAGGAGTGGTTACCAGTAGAAGCCTGTGCTCCTGGGGTGACTACAGTCAAGAATTTCATTCATTGTGCTGGAAGTGCAACAATCACATTCTTTTTCATTTTCAAACAAAATGTGGGAGCAATGTGGAGGACACCATCAGCACACAATCTTTAGACTTCACTTTCCTTAAACTGATCTCTCTATGACTCACCTTTTTTCAGATCCAGATATTATTAATTAGCAGCACCTTCCTGGAAAGGATTTAGATTTGAAGCACATTCAGATTAGTTTGAACTAGATTTTATTCAGTAGAGATGAACACAGGTTATTATATTTTAGGCTAGAGAACAAAGGTCTTCATTAAGAGTATGCAGCTGATCATGATTCGTAAATAAGACATGTATCAACAATGATTCCTATTCTGGAAAAAAAAGCAAAACACCTCATGGATATCTAAGCAAGACATACATGAGATTTGAAGTAATTCTCTAGCTTTACTCAGCTACTTTGACCCCTGCCTTTATATATAGTGCTGAACATTAAAGACAGCATCAAAACTGCAAAAGTTGTTGGAAGCTTAGAAAACTTAGCTTCAAATAGGGAAATGTAGTTATTCAGCATGTTAGAAAAAAATAAAAGAGAGAGAGAAAGGCATAGTAAGTATTTTAATATGTACAAAATAGCTAAAAAGAGGAAGGAAATTAACACTCTTGCCATAGCAAAAACATTTATAGGTTTGAATTACGGAAAGTACAGACACTTTTGGGTTGGGAAAAACTTCTGATAGTAAAGATAATGAAGCACAAGCATGGAAAGGGGATGTTGCAGAATCTCCTGCTGAGAGATTTTAATATTGAATAAATTAATCAATAACCTGGTATAAATGGCTTGGGCACCATCTGGACAGGTTCTTACTCGAACCTGTTTTCTGTGACTTTACACTTCTTTTGCAGAAGCAAACAAACATATTCTTTTTTTTAATGTAAAATAATTAAAAAAAAAAACAACCAAAAACCACCCTTGCTGTTGATTTTCAAAACACATGGAAACATGTATACTGACACTAATGGAGTAACATGACATCAGTGATGTTCTAAAATTCTCTTTCTAGATATGTTGACTTTAAGACAGAACCTGCTTTGGTTCATTGATGATTAGCAGACTGGAGAAAACTTGAACCTATTGGGATTTTACTTTCTTGACGTCAGTGAATCCACATACATGCCCATTGGATCTAAAACTGGAACTGAAAACATGCGTGTTTTTACTTTCTTAATTCTAAAGAAAATCTTTGCTAGTTCCATAGCGACAAGCCCACCCATTCATTGTTCTCAGGCTTAACACACCCATCCATTCTCATTTCTGATCCCATTTGTTCTATTTTAGCTTTCTTATCTTCTGTATTTCCTTCTTGAATTCTAATATTTATTTTAAACTAAAAAAGCTACTAAGATCTGCCAGAAACTTAAAATTCAAAACCGGAGATTACTGCTGATTATGTTATCTTAATTGATCTCTAACTGTTGACAGGTACTCCATAGCTACTACTGAAAACTTCAATAACTGATTTTACTAAACATAAAATAAACAAAATCAGTAAGTTTAAAATTAAAAAAATTAAAAATACTTATATTAAAGAATGAGTTACTGTTTACATTTTAATAAGATGTAAAATGAAAGTGAATATTCTACATTGTAATACCTTTTTGTTATTATGTAAAAATAATTGGTTATGCATGTGCTCGTGTATTTCTACATGCAGTAAATGCAAAATTAATGCAGCAAAATTCCAGATTAAATGCCATTATTGATAACTGGATCATTGCTTATAGAAAATAATAAAAGACACACCTAGAAGAATTTAGTTTCATGAATATACTCCATCTCCTGTGACTTTAAGACCAACAGTTCCAACTGAGCCACCCTACGTGAATAGGCAGCATTGTGTTACTGTACTTATAGTACATCATGCTTTTGATGAGGGAATTATTTTTTCTGATACAATCAAACTTATTTTATTCAGCATATGTAATATGCTAAGATCATGCATACAGCCAGCTTTGCTGGCTTATCTAGAAAGAAATAGGTTAGTTGCTTGCAATCATTCTTTTTATCCTAAGATAAATACTACGTATTAGTCTTTAGGCTTTTGTGTCACAGACTGGAGCTATAGACAATGTTATATTTATGACTAACAAAATTTGGTACATACTCATTGGGCTAAAAAAAAGGATTTTACTAGTGTAGAACATAAACCAATGAACACAGATACAAGTGATATGAATCCTCTTGCAAAGACAGTTCTGAATCTCTTTGGGTTCTGCATCTTCTGTTACTGATGATACAGTGATCGTCACTGTCAGAGACTGACCAAAATACTGTGGACCCCAATAGACACCCATTTTCTATTCCTTGGTCAAAGAGCAATCTCTGTCTTTTGGTGACAATAGATTGTGCTATTTTGGACAATACTAAACCATACCAGCATCTTTTAAAGGAAGTGTCAGCACCTAATGAACAAAGCCAATGGGCTGCAATGTGATAATAGATTTTGAAAGAACTCCCATATGCAGTGGTGTAAGGCATCGAGTTTTAATATAAAATTGTAAATCTATTTTTTCTACTGTGTAATCCCTCTGTCCTTTGAATCAGCTTAAATAACATACAGTACATGGCATTCCTTATGGTTTTCTGTTTCTCTCATGGTATCTCAGGAGCCATTTACTCTGAGTATAGGAAAATGTCATGAACCATATTGTTTGAGAATGATTATGAAGTCCAAAATTTGGATTTCCTAATGACAATACCACTTTGGTTTTTACACTGACAATTATAGTAAAAAAATATGATTGCAGGTTGTTATAAAGTATGATGTTATAGTTCTTTTCATGAATGTAATAGGTACATAATTTTAAAATAATGCCACAAGAATCCCTCTACACAACATCAATTGCTCTTGGTCACTCTTGCACTCCAGGGCTATATCACCACCTCACACGCGCATTAATGTTCTAATTATGGTCCTTCTCAGACCCCATTTCACAGAGGACTCACACTGTTATTGCAGACTAAATATATACATATGTTTTTCTGAATCATCAAATTAGTGAAGGAGACCAGGTCCCTGTTTGAAAAGGGACTTGTGAATTTTGGGCCCAGATTCCAATTATGTGACCTTGGAAAGGATAAGATTTGGAGAAAAAGGTAGTGATAAGAAGTAG
This sequence comes from Cephalopterus ornatus, assembly GCA_013396775.1. Classification (NCBI taxonomy): domain Eukaryota; kingdom Metazoa; phylum Chordata; class Aves; order Passeriformes; family Cotingidae; genus Cephalopterus; species Cephalopterus ornatus. Next base: position 216,936 of record VZRE01003327.1, on the reverse strand, counting down.
GGTTCAGAATATGCAAGTAATGATAGAAGAATGTCAAGAATGTAGTCTACTAAAATGGAAAAAAAAAAATCTGGAAATACTGTGCAAGTACAAGTAGATAGTACTGTAACAACTTACAGATAGCTATTAAGACCCATGGTAATGCAGTAATGGAAAGCAGATTTGCTTTTATTTCTCTGTACAGCTTTATCTGAAATGTCACTATGCATCATGTAAGCCTAATTGCTAATTTTTTAATTAATTTTCATATATACATGAAGCGTGTTAAAAACAAGAAATATGCAGATTGATAATGAGCAATTTTAGAAATTTTCTTGGAGGAAACATCTAAAGTGTGTGCGAAAAATTAAGGAACCTTCACAACTTGCTCATGGTTTCTGCCACTTAATTAGTCCACAAGAATTTGTTGCAGATGGAGTCATGTACTTCACTCATAAGACAGAAGCAACAATATACTTTATTGATATAACAAAATTCAATGGTAAATGATTCAATGTCAATGATGATTCAATTTATTTACTGCCTAGATGACATGATCAGAAAAAACTTCCAAGACCCTCCCACTGATGTTCAGAAAGCACATCCTTGCTTTCCAAAGTCCTTCTCAGAGAGGATTGTAGGTGCAAATGGATACACTTCTGGTCCCAGACTCAGTCAAGAGTTAACATCTAAGTGACTGTATATGCATAATCAACCCTTTAGATCACTCAGGTAAGATTTTAAAGTTTAGTATGCTATTAATCACTTACCAAATATCTGACGCAATAAGGATTTTCTCAGCCTTGAGGAATAACCTTAAGATGTGTCCCTAGTCAGGGGAATATCCTGGAGTGCCGCTCACTGTAGCCCCTTGGCCACTATCTATGGAGTAAGATGATTGACTTATAGTGATATATGTAATATCTGGATATTTGCAAGGTGTCCAGGTCACTCTTGCAGCCCTTAGCTTCCATGTTGCCATCTGTCTCCCAAAGTAGAGAGTATACATGCAGCCATCACAACCCCCACTGGTGGTTATGGCTTAAGTTGGGGGAGTGGGCGACACACCATCACATAAGTGTATTTTGAAATGTATGCTCCAATTGGCATCTAGTCATCTATATGAAAATAATGAAATAGAGAGACGTACAGAAAGTAACCTATTTCCAACAGAAATATTGAGAAACACATTGTAGAACAGACAAAAGCAACTATGCAAATCATTGGGATATAAAAGAATTAAATTAAAGCCCCTGGTCCAAATTATTAAGTTAGATTTTCCTTATTTGGCTATTCTAAATGAATCCAGAGCCTTCTGTTGTCACAGGAGTGGAGCATTTGACAAAATTAATATAGATCCAATGAAATACTGTTTTATCTGAACATCCACAGAATTGTAAAGGTTAAATCTTATCTTTTCTTCTTCTCAAAACTTATAAATTCTTTAAGATAAGAACATACAGGTGTCCTTATCCTTGACGACTTGATTGGGTACAGAGGACACTGAGTTACTTGTATTTTAATGAATGTTATTCCCCTATTTCTTTCAAAATTTCTGAAATCCGTTTCCTAGACTCCATCTCTTGGAAAAGTATTTCTAATTGGTGCAAACCTGGCTCACTTTACTAAAGCCAATGATTTTCTTGAATTTCTTACAGCAATTCCCATGATTTTGATGAAGTTTAAGTTTTTCCATTTTATATTTTCAGGCACCTCAGTGGAGTAAATTTCCTGCTGTTCTATACTGAAATTTCTTTGTTGTTCTGTCATCTTGGTGCAAAGCAAGACCCTAAAGGTTTAGTATGACTGTGTTACAACAAGTTTTTAAATTTTAATTGTGGTATTACTTGTGGGGCAAGCAATATTATTGTCTTGTAAAAATGTTAAATTATTAAATACTTATACCTGTTATGAGAATGTACATTCTTGGCAAACAGTAGCATAGAATAATTAATTTTATTATAACTTTGATTTATAAGATTTGTGCCAGTACATAATTCAGTTGGTCAAAAACTCCTTTCAGTCTTTTGTTAAGCAGTCATAATAGATCTAAAATGCACATAAAGCAAAAGTGTTGCTCTACTTTAGTTACTCCCCGTTTTATACTTTTGCGCTATAGTTGACAAATATGCCCCTATTTAATGAGCAAAGCAGTAAGGGAAGGAGATCATCTATTAAATTGCAGGCTAATTCTCACAGCTCGTGCAGAAAGGCCTTTATAATCCTGCCATGAACTTCTAGCCAAACATTTTACTGCTGGCCAGGAATTCCCTGGTTTTGGCGTGCTCTGCACAGCGTCATCAAAGCTGTCAGAAGAGGCTGCTAAGAGGTAAAAAGCAGGAGAAAGGACATGCACTTGTTCTCCACTCACATGGAGTCCATAAAGATCCTGGAAAAGTTTCAGGACTGCTTCACTGTATGTCAAAGCCAAATTCTGACCCTATGTGTAAAGAAATCATAGCAGGTTCCTTGAAGTGCATTTATTCCCTACACATTTCCCTAGCAGGAAAAAGGAAATAACAAAGAGTCTGTTTTGAAATCTTTGTAAGCTGAGTTTGATCACTGTATTCCACAAAAACCAGAGGGTATCTGGGATGTTTGAAAAGAGCTTTTTTTCCCCCAGTCTTCTCATGAAATAAAAATGTGATGATATGCTCAACTTCTAATTTTCTCATGGGAGCACTGCTAGGAATATCTGATAACTTATGAGAATATAACTACCAGTAAAAATATAAAAGTACAAGGTTAGCAAGTGGCTGCCTTTTCAACGGAACTCACTCACAAATGTGCTACTTCTCAGAAATGCTCATATCTGCTTTCTAAAACAACTGAGGTGCTTTGCATCTAGCATCTTGTTACACATTAGAACTAACTCTCTTTACACCTTTTGAACATGTTATTCTGCAGAAGTATTTTGCTACCCTATACACTAGATCAGTTCATCAAAACTAATTCTGTGGTGTTCTTTATGTATGGGAGAACTTGATAGCAGCCCAGGTATTTGTTGCACACATTCTTTGTAAATAAAAAGGATTACATCAAAGTCTGATCCCTCTGAATGCAACAGGAATCAAAAAGAAGGGAAAGTGTTTACTCCTTCTGCCATAAGTAATATACAAAGGCTCTCTCTGAGATTCATTTCAGGTTATACTATAAGCTCTCTTTCGGCTCTCCACTGCTTTTTGTTGCCTTTTTTTCCTTTTTCTGTCTCTGCTGTTTCTCTCAGATATAAACACACTGCTGTAATCCATCCATATTGATATCTCACCCCACCTCTATTAGCAGAACTTCTAGATCTCCTTACAGCTCGTGGCTTAAGTCCTACTACATGCTGTCATACATAATCTATTTTGACAAATCATATTGCTTTGGATTAGTATTTCATGGAAAACACAATTTTCTAATTTCTCTGAATAAAAGTCTGCCAAACCTAATTTTCATTAAGTATTCTCATACCTTATTTATGATTTTTACTTATTAATGGCAAGACTTCTTAACTAAAAAGTTCTAAGGAATTTATCTAGCTTTAACATTTACTCACTGTGGTCAGCAGAAGGGAGGATTGATTGATTACAAATCCTCTACATGCTGCTATTTTCAGGAGGTCCTCAGTAACATATAGTGATGGATCAATCTCCTGGTTGACTGAAATAATTTACTTTATCTTCTTGAAAGGATGTCAGTCAATGCACGATGGAAGGTAATGAGGGGAATCTGAACCATACTAAAGGTCTTTAAAGTTCTTCAGAAGCAAATGAAGAAGTCTGAGGATCTGAAAAGGTAGACTAGGGCTGAAGATCTGGTGTTTCCCTGGCTGGGCAAGGATATTGAGCCCCAGATCTGCAAGGCATGTTAAACGTTTCCTTATTCATAATGATGGTGCATGAAGCCTGATACAGTTACCTCTTCCTGAAGCATCTCAGGAATTTCAAACTTGAAAATGGCCAAGTTGGGTAAAAATGTTTGCTCACTAGAATGATACATAAAAAACCCCCCAACCATTAAACAATAACAACAAAAAACCTTTACAGTCAACATCAGCAAAAAACAAATCTTCACTAATATGGAAATAAATTGACCTTGAAAGAACCTATTGGATGACATACTAAGAATAGATCAGACAAATACACAGTGAATGTTATACTGACATTTAGGCTTAAACTCCATTTAAGCAATTACATCAGAAGCTCTGCTTCCAAATAGGTAATTTATATGTGTCAAATACATCTGCCTGTCTCTGGCTTAGTATAATCAAAAGTAAGATTTTGCACATCAGAGGAGAAATAACCACACAACACACATGGTAAGGGAAAACGGGGAGGAGTAGAATTGCCAAATGTAGATTTTATAACTATTCCTTCTTCATTTGACTTGGGTTTAGGAAAAGCTAATGTTTATTTTCAGATTATTTCCCAGGCAGAATTGAGCAAATATAAGGCCACTTTCTTTTCCTGGTGCAACTGTTCAAATTCACATAAAAATTAACAGGTTCTGTTTACAGCAGCAGATAATTTTACCCCAAATATTTGCTCAAAATCAATGCATGTCCTGAGTGGTTTGTAACTTATTCTACTGCAGCAAATCTGCTGTGAGGCAGTAAGTCTTGTTCTGCAAATAAGGTGACTCCTACAAAAATAATTCTCTCTTTTGAAAAAAAGATGACCTTTCCAGACTGTTTCCATCTTGCTGGCAAAAAACGTACAAATTCCAGCTCGTTAATTCTTTCAATGTCCATATGGATCATCCTGGAATGAACTTATTCCTTCTGTCAAAGATACACTTCAGAAAGATAACTTCCATTGTGCTGCTCCAGCTGTAACAGGGCATTCACAAAACTGGAATTTTACTCCGATTCTGTCAGAATGCTCCTGTTCCTACTCTAACGTCACCTTTTTTTAAACTCTAGTGTTTATGAAAGGATTATGCAGCAATGAAGTTTCCAAGACATGTATGTGGTGGTATTAATAAAACAGGGCTCAAGTCATTCCCAGTTATGAAGTCTCTCTGATGCTTTATATTTACATCTAAATCTTGCGAGAACTTGTTTAAAAAAAGGTTTGAGACAACTCAAATTTTAATTCACTATGAACTAGTGCATTAAGAATTCATGATGGGAATCAGTATTTCATGTACTTAACATACATACACTGTGTTAAGCATTAAGTGCATGTTGCTTCCATGGTTTTAGTCTTTTCTGGAAAACTGCCAGTGAAGCTGCAACCAGCCTTTTGACACATTCAGAATAGCAGGAAACCTTTTAATGAATAATTATTTCTACAGAATTGTTTACACTCAAAAGTTTTAAATAAATCTAACACTTGCTTTAAGTAGAACCACATTTGTCTTAGCATGCTGTTAAAGTGCATATAAATCATAATTTACCTTTGCTACATAACCTAATGCAATCTATTAAGGAAATAGTTCTTTTAATAACAAGACTACAGGAAACAGAGGGCTCAATCACACACAAAGAGACAATAAGATTACTGTTAATACACTTTTAACCTTTTAATAAATCATTCTGATTAGCACACAGAACTGAGAGGGTCAGAGGCTGTTTTCTTAGAAGTGCCATTTATGGACTGACAATTTTACCACCAGAAAACAAACCCAAGTGCCAGAAATTACGTGGTGTTCCCGTTCACTCCTTCATCCTCCTGGTAGCAGGGCTGGGATGTCTCAACTTTTCTGAGAACTTTGTCATTCACAGTTAATATTTTTATAATTAGAAGAAATATGATTGAAAAGGAAAAAAAAGGGTGCAATTCCTTTATTTATTGGTTGTTATATATGGTAATAAAGATATTCCTGTCTGGTCTTATAATGCAAAAACAAAGGCATGATGATGCATAAGATTCTAACCTTCGTACTGATCTCAAATTGCTTACCACTTAACAGTTATAAGGGATTGAAAGTTTACAGTCAAAATATTGATTTGTTTTATCAGAGTAGATTTATAACATGCTACTGGCAAGCAGGAGACTATTCAAAGCTTAAATGATGGATCAATATGGAAAAATATTGACAATCTGAAGCACCTCAGGCATCTGTAAATTTCAGGAACAAACTTCCTCCTAATACTGACAAGGCCTTTCACTTCTGGTCTCCAGACAGTGCCTACCTTATCTCAGTGCCAAACAAATGATATCTCTGAGGATTCCTTCACAAAGCCTTAGCCACAGTTGTAAACGTGGCAAAAAAAGTTTTTCAAGAGGTTTGTGGGATTCAGGAGCACAAGCCAGTTCTCACTATGTTTTTGTCTTTCTCTTTCCTTCTTTCTTGTTTAAAGCAACTTGATTAAACCATTGATAGCTCACAGGAAACCCTGAAGTTTGTTTCAGAAGAGCAAACAATTTTCTAATCTCCCTCTGATTTATTACCTGAGTGGTTGCTGGCAGTCAAATAGCCAGTAAGCACACAGATTAATATGTCATAAGCAAAATTTTTTTTATTAAACATACATGCACAACTCATGACTTTGAACTTCCTTCCGGGAGAAGGATGTATTAATTAAGTATACCCAAGGAATACATAGACTGCGGCAAACAATATTACACTTTGTTCTGGCTTACAGTGTGTTCCTCCCATATTTTGCTCAATGATTTTTTATCTAGCTCTGGCTCTACATGCCATATTTGGCTGGTGGCATCCTCAGTATGTCTCTCTGACCTTTAACAATAAAACTCCAAAAGCATTATAGATCACAGTTAACTTGGTAAGTGGGACTTAACAGAGGCGGTTTCTTGCTTTCTGATATTATATTGACTATCCTTGAGTTGTAGATTTTGAATTTTCTTATTCCAAATACATCTTGCTTTGTAATGAGGTACCCTGGCTAGCTCTGCAGGACGCTCAGAGCATTTCAGACTATTTCAGACCATTTCACACCATTTCACAGGACTCTCAAAGCAACCAGCTCCCACACATGCCAGCCATTTAGTGGTCTCTCCTCTGGGCTGTCACGACCCCAACAACATGCAATGTGTGCCAGCACAACTCCATGCACATCTGATGCTGCTGGGACACCCCACATAACGCTGTTTTGACTCCATATGGAGCACTCTTGAAATAAGCCACCAAAGCAAGGGACGAGTCTGTGGCTGTTGGGTATAGATGACAGCTAGTAGAGGCATCATCCAGGAAGGGGAACCATAAGGAAACCTGTGATTAGCTGAAAGACTATAAAATTTCACAAGGACATTTGGTGGAAGGTAACTGCTTAAATCAACTGACAGACTTCAGTTGTTATTCAGCACTGTAGCTTCAAGGACCAGCACTAGCAAACTCCTACACCAGACCTTTTCCAGGTGTCAGATGGACTTCAGGAGCCCCATCTTTATGATGAGTGCTGTTTACCTTCGTATCCATGGCAAGCGACAAAAGCTTATCATGTGCTGTTTGTGCAATTGATAAGACCAAAAGCAAACAGAAAAACAACAAAGTAAAATCAAGCTTTGGTTAAAAATTAATTAGCTATACATATATATACCTGATAAAAACATGCAAACAAACATATAAGACAAAAGCTCTAGGTAAGAAATAAAATCTTAGAATTTAAAAAATAGCCAAGAGAACATTATGACACACCTAAGTGTAGAACTTGCTTGTGTATTACAGGACATTCTTGCTCCAGGCTTCTTCTTCATGGCTGATCCCTTCACTTCCACCCAGGCCATACACTTGAGATGAACATCTTTGGTTCTATCTGAATCAATGTTCACAGAAGCAATTTGTAACAGTCTTCTCATAAATATATTTGATAAAAAAACAGAAGTATATTTAGAAAAGTAGGCAGAAGAATTTGTGTTGTAATGCTCATATACTCTTCCTGTGAAGAGAAGCAATTGAATATTTTTACTGTATTCCAGCACCATTTAAAGGTTTTCTTCTCAAATACTGGCTAACAGAGTTCTGAACTGCTGGCTTTAGGTTTTCTTTCCTTTTTAGTGGACTATAAAAAAACCCAAGGTAAAGTGGCAGAGCAGAATACTTGTAATCTTCCCTCATCTCCACCCAACATCAAGCTTAAACATGTATCATTAAACATGTACCATTAAAAACCACTACTCCTGTAGCAGGTTGAAAGTTTTTTCCTGTTTACAGAATTGTTTGGAAGTGCCACATTCTCAAATCTGAAACTTCTGTGTGGGATCATACCAGCTTAAATTTAACTGAGTCTGCCAGGGAATTGCTGACCAGTGTGGGAATGGCAGATGCCAGAAGACATGGTAAGCAGGTGATTGGGTTGCAGGCTTGGAACATGATTAGCTGAGATGTGAAATTTTTTGGCCCTGAAAATAAGAACCATTTTATAATGTTGCCCCTTTCCTGTGCAAAGAACAGAGCTTTGCTTTTTTTTCTCCAAAGACAGGCATGTCTCCTCACAATCTTTGGAGGTACTATCCAAATTCTAAAAAGTAGCTGTCATTTCTTGACTATTAAAATGGAGAAAATAGCTGTTCCCTAACTCTTTTTATTCATTCTTGGATTTGACCTCATATGATTATCATCTGCAGCTTTTCAGGAAACTTTAGTTTATTTTTAAATACTCTCGTCTTCTTAGAAGAATGTATTTCCTTTCTTTATAATGAAGTTTTGCTGTTTAAAGAGGGTTTTTTTAACTTAAAAGAGAACACAAAGTCTATATGAATGCTGAATAATAAAGCTCATTAACTGTAAAGTTTAGGGATTATGAAATGGTTATTAAACCACCATAAAATTCACTTTCCTGTGGAGTGAAGGGTGCTTTGGAATATTTTTGTTCACTGTCTCTCAGCAAACCTGGTGTCACTTTAGAGAGGAAGGCAATTTTTGCTTTCTCCTCTTTCAGCTTGGCTTCTCTGATTTGGGTAACTTGCTTTGGCTAAATGAGAAAAGGGGACAGCTGTTCTTGGAGGTCATTTTTTTAAGATGATATACGGAACAGCAGTGTAGTCTTTCTTCTCAGCCTGTAGACTACACATAGCAAACAGAAACATGCGCTTTTTCTGCACTTCTTTTTCTGTCTCAGCTAAACTTCATGTGGTGGTGGTAATCCAGTTTTCTATATAAACAAAGCATCCCCAGGCAAAATTGAACAGAGTAATATAGTGAATAATGCATAGATAATGTAGATAATATATGATGTAGCATGACAGAACAGCAAGAATACCTCTAGGTGGCATAACATAATGACTTTTCCTGGAATGCAAGGCCAGTTGATAGGAACCAGAAGCCATTACCTTGCCAAGAAGCATTTAGAAACAGTGTGAAACACTGACCTAATGCAATACAATTAATTTTTTTCCAAAAATAAGCAAATATTCGCTGAATTGCTTGACATAAAATAATTTTTTAATTTATGAATATTTCTGTAACAGAAACTCTAGAATTGTCAAAAGATGTCAATAGTCAAAAGCAAGCAAATTCAGAGGATAAAATAACTTCTAAAAAAATGAGGGAAACACAGTCTATTATATTGATTCCATATTACAAAAAATATTGCTTGGTAGAGAAATTATGTATGTATTCCTGAATGACTTGTTTTGCTGAGACTGGATGTATGGGTGATAGCAGTTGGGAATGGCTGCTATGATCTGTCTTATTTAGAAAGCTGCCTGTACACATGGTGTGTCCTCTCCTGTCCCAGCAGTTCATTGCAATTCACTGACAAACTCTGCAGCTTGTCCCAAAGAAACCAGGCAAAAATCAGATAGATTTCTCATTTGTCCTCTGTGTCTTCTGCGCATAAAGCAGAACTTCCATGTATCCACCTACGAAATTCCTCACCATGTGGTTGGTTTTCTAGGCTTCTTTTGGTGTTCCACAGCTTACCCATAGTCCTTATTGGCCACAAGCCATGTGTTTTTATTAATATGGTACTAAGCCAATGCTAATAGTCTTTTCCTCTCCAGCAAATTTTATTAGATTGGGCTAACCTTAGTTACACAGCTTCCAATTTAAATCTGGCTCATATTTAGGCACTTTACACAGAGGATAAAGTTCTTACATGTCCACAAAATTTCACTTAACTGTAGTCTCCATTAAAGCAGAAGGTTAGAGTATTTCACTGGCTCTAGTGTTGGAATTTTTGAACTGAGATCAGGTACTTATGATTTAAAAGCACAGAGTTTTCACAGTTATCTATCATTTTATATAAGAGATCTAAACTCTTTTTTGAAAGTTTTTAAGGCAGAGCAGGCTCACAAAAGAGGCTGTGAATGTCATAAAATAGGAGACCTTGCTTAGAACAATTAATAAAAGGCTTGTGTACCCATATCCTTCTTACCTATACCAAAATGTCTCCTTTCCTGAGCTACTATATATCCTATACTTTCTATTTACTTCTTACTACAGCTGCTTTCTACCTGTTTCTGATGTTTCTGCTTTCACTGTGTATGTTCTGTAGGAAACACCATTAAGAAATTGTCCTGAAATCAAAGTCAAAATAATTTATCTAAGGCCAGTTGAATATGTAGATAAAAGTTCACCATACTGCACCTAGATATCAATACTGAAAGTGACTTTGAGTCAAGGAAGAGCTTTGATTGTTCTTTGAAAGCCCATTTCCTTGGGATTTTGTCACAAAATCTGATAAACTTGAGAACTCCCTTAGTGACTGCAGTAAATATCTATCCACAGGCAGTCATTTAAATATGATTTCAGTTCATTAAGTTGGTGTTTGCAATGAAAAAGAAAAAATATTTAGTTTCCACATCATCCAGTTTTTACTCACATTTTTAGTTCTCATTTTCTAAACTCTACTTATCTCAATCATCAGAGTTTAGTGACTGTGCTAAAATATATCAGGTTTTGCCCACAATTACCAGAAATGATATCTACTAAACATATTTTTGCCTTCCTTTTCCCCAAGTAATTTATTTTAGCCTACAGATACTTAAATTGGCTTGACTTGGTTTATTAATTCCCTGATATATCATGCCTATTAAATTGTCCTTTCCGAAGGCATCCCAATGTATAATTACCTTCAACACGTATCTGCTGAACAAATACCTTAGTGTAGTAATCAGATCTTTTAGTTTCTCAAAGACCTATTTAATTCCTTACTAACAGACAAATGAGTGAAAAGCATCATGCATTGACAACATTTTGTGTAGGAGCAGTCTATTTTCATGTGTAAATTCCAACACCCATCAGAGCAGGTGAGTGACATCAGACTGACTACATTGTGCTTTTTATACCACAGTGTTGTATGGTGCAGAGAGGTACGTAAATAACAGAATGCTGTGTGGGACTGAGTTTATATAAGTCTGACTATTTCATAGAGTTTGATATAAAGATACAGAGCATATTTATCTCAAACTGTTTATTTGGCACTAGGCAAAAGAGAGTAGAGTTGTGCCTTGTTAGCAAAGAAATTACATGTATTTATATATACACAAAAGAAATCCAACAGAAGGGAAAGTTAAATGTTCAGATTTCATATCCAAAGGATAAAGTCGTTAATCCATGGGGAACAGGCAGTGTGTTGAGAAGTGAAGAAGCTTTCAGTTTTTAAATTAGTAAACAATTCATCCTGATCCTTGAAAACCTTTGAAGTCTGAATATTGCCTACGGTATACAAGGTGTAATTGAAACTCCGTTTGTCTGAGATCAAACCCAAGGGAAATTGCCTGAACTTGAGTACACTAGTCAGTTCAATTTAAAACAGCCTTCTGAAGACAACATGGGCTTTGTTTGTCTGCTTGTTTGTTTTTTAATCCAGCGTCTTCCTACCAATTGTTTGGTAAAAGCCCCTAATTAAATGTGGGTGTTATTGTGAGCAGCCAAATTGGTTTTATGAAGAAGCAAAGTTTCTAGGAAAAATCTATTATGATAAGCATAGAAGGAAGCAGCACATTTATCTTGTTTTGTGTCAACCGTATTTGTTCCTTGTCAGTAAAATAGTGGAGTTTCAAAGCCAGACATTGCAGCTTGGGGAAAGTAATGTCAGACATACTTTGCATCACAAATGCAAGGCAAGTAATTGCAACTGCCTTTAGAAAAATCCTAACAGGACATCTGCCTGTGTGTGAAGCGTAGGCGTCTATCTAAGAGCACACAGACATACTGTGTGCAACTTTGCAGGAGACTTTATGTAACTTTCATAAGTTGCAGAAAGTTAAGAAAAGCATGAAATGACAGTGGGAAAAAATCTCTAACATTTTCATTCCCCTGCACAGGACAAAGAACTCCACAAGCTGGAAACCAGTTGATCTGATGACTGCTTATCCAATAGCAAGCAAAACAATACCCAGAAAATTATCTTAATAGGTTTTTTTCCTTGTGTTTGGGTCATTACAATTCTATCCTAGCTACATTTACTGGCAAACTTACTAAACAAACAAGGCTGTTCAAGCTCTCCATCTTGTACGCTGGCTAAAAGTGGAAGTTTGATTATACACGCCCTTGTTATGGACTGATCATTATCTCTTTGTATATGGTTTGCGGGGTGCTATTTTTGTGAGACAACCAGGGCCAACAGAACTGCACAAAGGTACAGTCTGCAGGTTTTCTATCTTCTGCCAGATAACTGTTAGCAATAAAATTAGTGAAGGATCTATTGCTTTACTCTAATTGTTGGGAAAACAAGGCATACACCACGCACATCTTTCAGTGGAGAGAATCAAAAGGAGCCAGAAACAGACAACGAAATGGGTCTTCCACTTCTTTAAGCCATCTGGAGGAAATGTATGTGAAACCATATATAAAACTCCACCTGAGTCAAAGACTCCAAAGTTGAGATGTAACAATAAAGGTTAGCAGGACTGGGAACATCTACGTGCTTTAGATATACCTTACCAGTTAAAGAGCTTACTTAAAATTAATCATAATATTTAAACAGAACTCCTGCTCAGAGCAGAAGTGGCAAAATACAAGATATGGAGAGCATCACTCTTGCTCTACAGTGCAACTCCTAAGACTGAATTCTTTCACATCCTCTATCATAAAGCATATTTTTAAACTAAGATATTAATTCAAATTATTTGTTTTCACTCTGTGAAACTCTGCCACTGTGAAACTGCATATAAGATTGAAGGACGAAAAGGAACACAAAAGAAGAATCACTGACCACAACTGAAGCGACTGAATCAGAATCATGAAAAACAGCCACAGCTACCACAGCAGTCAAATGCTTCTCAGAAACTTCTTTAAATACATTAAAAATTACTGGTGCCATGGGCCAGATCTTAAAATTGTACCATGTATTAATCTGTGTACTTCAACTTTTAGATGAGATTTGTCATGCCCATTGCAAATGCAGCATTGACTTTTTTTTTTTTTCTGCCACTATCCTGTGCCTTATCCTATTTTTTAGTTTCCCAGAAAGTCATTCCCAGGACACTAGACTCAGGGAAAGCCATAGGAGAGTTCTGTATGCTTTTTCATATACAGAACTAGGTGCCTGATATGAAATCATCTGAGGGATAATCTGTGGGTGGGGTTCAAAACTACTCTAATACCAGCCGCAACGTTTCTATCAAAGAAGCTATATTGTGCCCATATTTAGGGAGAAAAGCAAACAGGGCCAAGAGCTTTTCTCCTGTGTTTTGCATCTGACAAAGCTGTTTTATGTGCACATGGCCAAAAAGACCATGGTTTTTGTGAGAAACTTATTGTTGAACTCAGTCCAGAAAAAACATGCGAGGACCATTACCCAAGCAAAGAACGGCTCAAGGGCAATTGCAAATAGGCGCAAAAATCCAGGCTGGACTGGGAGGTCAACTGAGTTCTGTATTTGTTAGCCTCTGGGCCACAAATAGATGCTTCAAAAGCCAGAGCTGCACTCTTGTAAGCGTTCCTGTGATCTGGACTGGGAGGGAAGAGGCTGAGCTCCCTCCTCTTCCTGGACCTTGTCTGTGCTGAATGACCCCGCCCTCTGATCCTCGGCCCACAAACCTGCCTTCCTCTGAGTTTTGCAAGACAGCAAGACTGTCACCATCGGGGTTTGCTCTTCTGTCTTTGTTCCACTCAGGTTTTTATATAGCCAGGCTTTCTTCTAGCATTTCCAAATTGAAACAATTTTAACTCCCAATACCACCTCCTTGGCAATTTTACACTATTTATCACAGGAAGGTAATATTAGGCAACTCAACTTTTGCACATCAGTGCAATTGAACTGTTGTGATTAGAGTCTGTCTTGAAAACGTTATGATGTACTTTTGATTACAAACAGCAGTTTTAATGCTAAAATAAATAGCCCCAAATGAAAACCTGAAAAAAATTGCACATGACAACAAGGAATGTTATAATAAGATATGAAATGTATAATTTATTATTCAACTATTGAATAGCAAAATATTGAAAAGACAGTGCAACCATAAAATGCAATAATAAAAAAATAAACTACGAAAAAGACATGGAAAACCAGCAATGGCTAATCCATGTAACCAGATACTTTCTGGTTTGTGCAATGATTTGGTAGGAAACAGAGAGAAAGAAATACTAAACTACACACTGAACTTGAACTATACTGCTGAACTACTAACTGGAGCTATCATTTTACTTTTATTCGCTTTCAGAAGATCTTAAACTTACACCATTGCAGCTTACTAGTTTGGAAGGGAGGACGTCATGGGTAATAATTTTGTGTAGATTAATTGCACTTCTAAATTTTGTATTGGAAGTTCCCTATGCATTTATTATTGCAGTGAAGCAAAAATATGCTGCTTTCCATTTCATCAGAAAAATGAGATTTTACATGTACCACCTATGTACATTTCAAAATCAGTATTGAATGCTGAAATGGTCCATTGAGGGTATATTTTAAAAGTAGACTAATGGCCCACCTGGGAAAATATTAAAACTGGAATTCAAACCTTGCTTTGTATGAGTAATCAGAAGTTTCCTGGCAATAATTTACAATCCACACTAGCAGAGCTAACTGAGCACCAAATTCTGAGTTACCATTGATGGACTACACAGCCTGTGCCAGCAGTCTGGTCAAGAGAGAAGCTGGTTGCCATAATTAAAACTGGATCACCAAAAATATTGTTATACCATAAGCACCGCAAAATAATAGTGATCCCAGTATTATAGGACAGTGTTTTTGCAACCGTAAGAAGTCACAAAAGAAAAATTATCATGGGTTGATGTACAAAAATATTTTGTATAGTTGCTATAACGCTCTAGCTCTTCCTAATCTGCCCAATGTTTGGATAATTTGCCAACCTGCCAACATTGTTTGTGGTGGAAGGGTGTTGCCGTTCAGGGGACTGGAGGTACAAAAGCATTCAGGACTTGTTGGGGAGACATGGGAGAGACCATTCTTAGAAAAGGAAGTGCAGGGCTCAAGGGACCTCCTGACCAATGCCTTTCGAGCACTGGGGCCAGGAGGCTGCAAACTTTGGCAACATGCACCCCAAGTTGCTGGTGGATCAGGCAGCATGGCTGTTCAGGAGAAGACTTTGTATTGTTTCAGAAAAATTTGGTTGTGATTTTCCAAAGAAACTCATTAATAAATTCCCTTTTCATGGAAAATGTAAATATTGTCAGTCCTCATTACCACTCAAAACAAAAGCTTCAAAATATTGAAATTTCATCCAGAATGAAAAGTCCAAGCTTTAGTAAGCAGGTCCCTTTGTTTGTCTTTCATTTGTTTAATCTCTTCTTTGTTTTGGATTTCTTTTTCATACTGTTTCATTAAATATCATGAACTGGACAGTTGTTTCTTGAACATGTTAGAAAAGTTCTGCAAGGCACTTTCTTTGTTATCATTTGAATTTCTAAAGTACTGGATGTTATTGGATTTATTCAGAAATTGCATACATAAAATGAAAAATATATTTTTAGCTAGTAAATATATTCTAAAATAGTAGCTAGGGAAAAAAAAAGTGGGTATAAGTTGATTTTCTGTTTAACAATATCTTGTCCCAAATTTACATTTACTCATTTCTCCTTTTTGATTACACATGAACATGAGGTTCCTCAGACATCAGATGAGCATGTTTCTTGCACATTCCTTTCCCAAAATAGATATTTGTCACCTTAGCATCAGTCAGACCTATTTCTGACACACAAAGGTTTTGTGAAACAAAATACACACACATTTTAAGTTCTTGAACATTCTGTAGCTATTTCACTGCTGCAGTCAGTGAAGACATCCACAGTGATAGTGTGGTCAAACCAAAAATGTGAGAACTGGGTTAGCAGCAAGCGCAAGCTCTGGTCCTGTGACATTTAAATCTTCATCAAAGCTGACCTTTTGTTAACAAGAGCTAGCCCTTCGTGCTGTTCAAATAAAAGTTTGCTTTAACAACTTGCTTCTCAAAAGTGTAAAACACTTCATCCTTGCTTCTTAAAAATTACTTTATTGTTACATTTCAAAATTACCACTGATAACAAAACCTACAAACCTCAAAGTAAATGAAAGGCAAAGGCAAAGACAAAGAAAACAAAGCATTTCTGAAAAGGTTATACAAATAACTGTAAGAATTGTTAAAGCCTTTTTTTTTTTTCCTTTGGAATAGAAAATTTGGGTTTGATTCTCAGGCCAATCAAGCACAACACACTGAAGGATTTTAAAACAAGTTTTAAAATAGGCAACTCTGATACACTACATTAAGAGGCTTACACACTGTTGGATCTTCTGCAGCCCACACTGCATGTTACATGGAGGCAAGAAGGCTTTGCTCAACACTGTGGCTTTGGAGAACAAGTTATACACAGCTATTTGTCATTTGAATATCCAGCCTATGTTCATATTCTGGCACCCAAAGGTTTCCTTGGCTGCAGCATCTTGTTCCAAATGTTTCTAGGACTTCTTTGTCTCCACTTTTGCCCTTGTCCCTAGAGACTGTGCCATCACCTGTCTATGCCATGAGCTTTACAGGGGCCAGGTGGGGCACATAGCCCCAGGGAGTCACAGATGCAGCACAAGTAAGCAGAGGACCCCAAGCCTTCTCTTCATCCTCCCGGGTATAATTGTGTCCCCACATTTGCTTCTCTCTCTCCCCTTTTACTTTGCTGAGGTTAGTCATTCCATCCTGAGAGGACATTATTTTAAGCAGACAAGGAAGTGGCTAAGCCATCATGAAGCAAGATGTTGATGACAAGAATTTATAGTACAGCTCTGTGCCTTGTAAATTCTCTCATGTCTTTAGATTTTTAATTTTGTCTTCAAAGCCCTCTGAGCACGCAGAGGGCTGCTCCTTTCATGGTGGTTAGATTTTCCTTTCCTTTTCATTTTTGCAGTTTAACCCACCTTTCTCTGCTAATAAAATCACACTGGCAACTTCATCTTTTAATCTCATTTCACTTGTGACAATCCCAGCTCCTTGGTTGTTTATTCTTAATTCCCTTTGTGGGTCTAAATAAGGCCTTTCAGAGTCCATCTTTTGCTTTAAATGTCCTTTATCTGCCCATGACCTTGGGTTGCATTGTGATACTCTGGTTCCCTCCTTTCCAAGTTGAAATGCTAAATTGTTTCTCATTCTCTTTTTTCAACACAGTCATCTGAGGCTAATACGTTCTGAATTTCTTTCGGCCAATCCCTGTGTGTCTCTTTCAAAATTTCCTTCATAAAAGCCAACTCCTTATCCTTTTCTCATAATCTCCTTCCTAGTTCTCCCTGTAATTTTGCTGCACTTCCCTTGGCTGTAGTTTCACTTCAGCACATGGCCCAGCTGCTCTGAAACAATACCCTGTGACTGACTGTTGTGCTTTAAACCAATAAAGCAGGTACGACTTGCCAGCACTGAATAAACAGTGCACTGAGGTTTCTGTTTGGCACTGCTGGATTTTTTTTGTCTTAAATTCTCCCAGTTCTTTGCAATTGAATCCCTGATTTCTAACTTTCTCTTATTGTAAATAAATCTTTCAAAGAGCGTGCTCTCTTGCAACACACTGACACAGTGCAGGGGAGGGGAATGTGCAAGTGAGGAGACTCTGTCTACAGATTTAGGTTCTGTGTAGGTTACCTTTAATGTTTTTTGCGTAGGTTTATGTATTTAGTGCTTAGACTCTTTCCATGCCAAGCAATCACCATGGGTTATTGCAGGGTAGGGCCAGAGGCAACTGGGGTGGAAGAAACATGGCCAGGAGCTGTTCCGCCCAGGATATTGTGCTGAGCACAAGCCAGTAGGGAAAAGCTTCAGCCCTTCTCTTTAGGAGGCTTATTCACAAAGAAAGGAGAGACAAGGCGTGTAGTAGCATTTCTTTTAAATGTCCAGCTGGGCATCCTCACCTTGAGCTATGGTCAAGAAGTAGAGATGCCCATTGTGCCCAACATCACTTTGACAGTGCTATCAAAGCACCAAAGCCACAAGAATGGCTGCCTGGGGTGAATGTTTCAGGTCTGACAGTCTTGGCTTCCCCATGACCACCTGAGACTCATAAATACTTACTTACAGCTAGCTCTAAGAGTTACATTCCTTAAGTCTCTGCCACTTAAAAGAAGAGAGAACAGCACAATTAAAATCCTTTGAAATGTAGCAGGCATTGCTGGTTTGAAGCCTCAGATGTACGTCAGAGTGAGAAGTAACTGTTCATTATGACGGAGAGAGGAAAAGTCAGAGCTATGGGGAGGGGGCTGTGAGTTTTGTTTCCTTTCCTATTTTCTTTGAAGTTTTGGCATTTTTTGGCATTTTCCTGCTGGTTTTAACCTCTCTGGAAAATATTTTCACTACAAAAAAGAAGTACAGCCCTTGCCACCACCACCAATTCAGGAAAATAACCAAATTTTTTAAAAAAAGATTCCAACCACAAAATATTTAAAAAATCCTTAAGAAATAGAAACAACAACAGCTAAAAAAAGTAGTTGCAAGAAGGCAAAAAAAAATATGAAAACTTACGTCATCAACACAACAGTACTACAAATCAGTAATGTCTGAAATATGGTCAGAATACAGCCCTATGATATTGCAGCAATAAGCCACTTACTACTTCTATAAATCAAATTGTTAGCAAAACCTTGAGGTTCTTTCAAACCAATTTTGAAAGGAAATACTCATTTTCAAAGATGCAAGATCTTCAGGATGTGTGTTAACCTCAGGGCTCCTGGCTGGTTTCTTCAAATTTTTTTCTTTTCATTTTAGTATAACAAAAGGCACATAGGTGGTTAGAGATTGGTACTCATGTCTCTGTGTATCGTTCAGTGAGTTCTTGAAGGTATCTCCGCCTATGGCTGTGACAGTTATTAACCATCTTGCTGACTTATTTGAAAACACAGAGAACAAAAGGGAAAAAACAAATGTAAATATGTTATTGGCATAATTCACTTTTTTTTTAACTTTTTGAAAACTGGGGAAATGTTGATGGGCTGCCTTGAAATGTGCAAGAGGCTGCCTCGGGCACTGTAGAGTCCCCTCCAGGAGGGTACCCAGTAGGTGACTGCTGTCCCCCTCGTCTCCTGACGCAGCTACCCAGAGACGCAGTACCATCCTGGAGATATGTGCCCAAATGGATGTGGACTCTTCCTTTAATTGTCTTCTATCTTTCCAGCCTGAGCGATAGGCCCAGCACAGTTTTTAAAGGCTGTCCCAGAAACCACAAGTAACAAATTGTTCATGCTAAATATAACCAAAAGCTGACACGATACCATGAGTTTAAGTTTTAGAGAAGCAGTGAATGTTGCAAAGTTTTGTGACAACTGTGTGAAATGTGTTAGGACTGCATGATAGACGGTGTGGTTAAATACTTATGCAAAGATTTTACATGCTGATAACAGAACTTGTTCTCAGCTATCATCCAGTACAGCCACAAACACTAGTGACAGACAAGAGGCAGTGATGGATGGAGTGAAGTTTCTCAATTCTGTCCATCTTCACCCTGTTGGAAGGTTTTTTATGAATTCACCTCATAAACTAAGATTCTTGCATGAGGTTTTTAGCATGCATACCTACAAGTATTTAACAGGGTTAGCTCTACAATGCTTAGGAACCAGTTGAATTTTTTTTTTTTTTTTCAGTCCAAGAGGATCAAAAAGAAATTAAACAATGCTGGAATATTTGGCTGATGGAATCACTTAATTAAAATCAAGGTCTGCACTAGAATGCCTCCTCTCTTCTCCTTCATTCTTTCAAGACATTTGGACTGGGCTTCTTACTCTTCTCTAATGTGTTGATCTCCATGTGCTTCTCCAAAAAAATTAAAAATAAAAACATTTAACAACTTTTATTTAAACTCTGAGGCGATTTTGGAAAACAACCTGAGCCTTTTGTTTGAAATCTCTCTGGCACAGTTTTCGTATGTGGCAGTGCCCCTATTTGCTATAAGCAGAAGCCAACAAGGAGAAGTGGTTCACCCAGAAAGCCAAGGGCAGACCTTGAACCCAAGTCCCTGAAAATTTGCTCAGTGCCTTGGCACATTGCCTCTCACCAGCCTCCTCTATTTGCCTTTCACAGGGTGGAAGCCCAGCCCTTTGTGTCCATGGGTATGGCTCTGCTTTGTCTTCAATGGGTCTGCACAGTCCTGCCTGCCTGCACTCCTTGGGCAGGGGTGAACAGGAACAGGAGAACACAAAGAGTAAGGTCAATCTCATCAAACACAAGACTTCAAAGGGAAGTTTCTATTCACAGAGCTGGAAATCTACTGTCAGTAGTGTCACAGAAGAGGTGAGAAATTCTATTTTCTTGCCCTTTTTCTACTTCCATGGTCATAGTCAACTAAAGATTTAGAAAAGTCAGAAGGTGGTCTAATTTTCTTCTGAGGGGTATAAATGACAGTGAAAGAGAACTGGTGATTCCTGTGTGCTAATACTTGTATTTTTTTTCAAAAAAAGGCTCCTAGAGAAAAACGTGATTAAGTGTGTGTGTAGTAGACAAAGATAATTTCATTGCACTCTCTTTTTGGCCAAGAGATAGTCTTCCAAAAATTTAAAGTGGGGGTATTTTGCACACTTTGAAATCCTGCATGCTAACATTACCTCCTTCAGTTAAGACACAAGTAAAGCACCTGCATAGTTCAGAGGCAAAACTCTGGCAGTATTAGATTCAATTTTAATGACAATAGGCCTCTCATATAGACAACAAAAGGAACTGACACAACGTGATCATCTTGCTATTGTTGCTTGAAGATGAATCGGGGGCAGAAACCTGGAATTCTTGGTTAGCATTCACATGTTGACTGTCCCTTTCATGGTAGCCTTTAGGCCCACAAATCACACTTCAAAAGTAGGGGCTTTCTCTTCTGCCTGCACATTCCTGTATCAAGTCATTCACCTTCCACACTATGTCACCTTCCTGATGGGTGCTTGGGCCACTCTCATAGCTTTTTCACCTTCTGGTACATCACTGCTTCTTAGGTTTACTCTATTTCATGACAACTGTAAGTGTAAAAGTAAAACCTGCCTCTTGACCAGGCTCTGTGAATCTTAAATGTGTTTTTCTGTCTACTCAAGGGAGATTTTATTTTGTCTCAAGAAGAGGTTTGGGCAATTTGCAATATACAGCTGAGGCAGGTGGCAGTGCCAGATGGTTTCATTCTTCTTTTAGCCTTAACACTTACCTTCTCAGTATGGCATTCTACAGATTTCCTTCAGAAAATTTTTTAAAAAATGCAATTTATGGTCTAAAGAAGTGACACTTTTTCTAAGCACTCAGTTTGGCAAAACCTCTTCTTGAACACAGCTGTAGAAATGAGTCTTCAGATGATATGGGTGTAGAAAAGCAGGAAAACAGCTTTTTGGAATCTACACCACAAAGTTTGTTTAGTCAAAAAAAGCCACCTTAAACATAATACTACAGCTTTATTTAAAAGACTCATAATAAAATAAATAGATTTCTAGACAGAGCTTTCTGCTAAAGTTTTAGCACAAAAAGAATTCTGGGCATTTTTACAAAATAAATCTAAGTACTTTTATTAGTTAATTTTGTGGTGAAAAATTATATCTAATAAATTCATCCAATTTTATTCATGGGCTTGAATCTTGGATTATGATTTTTTAAAACATTTAACCTTTTTTGAAATAAATCTGTATCATAATTTTCCTTTCTGGACAATGCTAAAATTGGCAGCAAGAGTCTTTGTAAAGGCGTTGTAAAGAAAATATGATAAGTTACTATAATGTAAAGTTTAAAGATACTTAAAAGTGTAAAAAGGCACTGTAGCTCTTTACTGCAGAAGTAATAAACATTCTGTTTAACCCAGAACCTTTTATCAGTCCATCCAGTGAACTGAAAACTTAGTTATTGCAAAGTGTAATAACGGTAATGGCTGTATCTTACAATGCATTTCTCAGTCATTGACATAAAACACTTACAAAGAACATAAGCATCAGTTTCTGGCAAGAATAATGATTAAATGTTACTGGTTGAGGGACTCTGAAGGGCAAGGAACGTGATGTGAGTGGTGGCCAGGCAAGGAAAAGCAAGGAAAGATGGGGGGGCTCATACAGCCAAAATGGTGGTGCATGAAAAGAGCATCCTTCATCTCCGCTAACAGTTTCCCTGTTGGAAAACTGATGTGTATTTGACATTTGTGCCTGTTTCTGTGAAAAGCAAGGGGTTTTTAGGGGTTAGGGAAGTGAGTAGATTTGAAAGAGCTTAACTCCTGAGAGACATCTTAAATATTAGTTTCTTTTTAAATGTATATGTTGACTTGGCATGCAGGGACCAATACAAAAGGTTTGCATTTTTACCTGCTTAGTATAATAGTAAAACATGTTTGTGAGGTCACTCTTGTGTGGCCATTCTCCAAATTAGGGGAAAGATCAGGCAAATGCCTTCTTCCACTGAAACATCTGAACATATCTAAAATATCTATTAACATTGAGCTCCATTGCATGAAGAAACAAACATATTAGTGGCCAAATATAGGAATATGGTTTCAGGCTATTCAAAGATATGAGGTTCTTGGGTCAGCACGGTTAGCCAAATTCTCCAGTAAAATGTTTTCAAATTAGCAGAGGGCATGTTTTTCATCATTCAAGATAACTGAAGTTATACCATTTGAAACTCTACTCAAAAACATATGTCTTACCTCTGCAAGGAAAGTTGTCTTAAATGAATAAATGTAAAATAATTATACAGGTAGTCTTTTAAAAATAAAGTGATAAATACTTTTAGCATTCTAAACCAAATATTTTACGTAATGCATTATTATGACTATATCTTTCTAAGACACAAGATTAAGACTGATCAATTCAAACTTGCATTGGAATGCATTCACCAAATTATTTTTACAGTTATTTTGCACTAAGTGTTTAAGAACTACACAGTAATTCCCAGCAGCTTGTTATCTGAGGCAGCCAAACTTACGAGAAATCGTGTATATAAACTATACTTCAGAAAAAGTGTGTTGTTATTTTCATGTGTCATTGAATGGAATGATCAGGGAATGTTTCTCCAATATCATGACACGGAGAATATTTTTTTCACTGAATTTTTAAACTAATTTTATTCTACAGTGTGTCTGAAACACGATGTGCATTTGCATGATTAGTGTGCTAGAGGGTCTTATGGTGTTGCAGGAAGTGTTATTTACTTCAAATATAGATTTATTTCTTTTTCAGAATGACTTAGACACTGAACGTTTTCACATCTGACATGTATGCACTGGAGTCCATAATGTACCCAGAGTCGTCAGGCTTCCTACAGGCACCTTGGAGTGCGAGCCACAGAAGTCAGCTCTTTTAACAGGATACTGTGCTTGAACCCAACAAACTTTGCTATCAGTTTTCCAAATTCAGGCTCAATGACCCACCTTCAAGGTTCCAGAAGCAAGTTCCAGGAGCCATCTTTGCAGCTTGACTTTTGCTAACTAGGTAGCAGAAAGGTCTGTGCAGCTGAAAAGCCCTGAACTTCAGTCAGGCAAGCAAAGTGTCCAGGATGACCTCTGCACCGACACTACAGTTCTAACCATGGCTGGATGTGTCAGCCTTCATTCTTTAGTAGAGAAAGAGGATACATGTTTTGGTCTTTCATCTCAAAAATCCCTGTGTAGTAAAAGATGACACTGATTTGGGTGAGAACTGTTCTCCTATTCTGCTAAATAAGAGAAGTGGAGGTTACTGTCAGCCTGTCAAGAAACACACACTGTCCAAGATTAGCTCCATCCAGAACAGACTACTCTTCCTCTTGTTCCTGAATTTCTTCTGGTACTCTGTGTTCCTAAAATAGAGGCATAATTTTAATTTGTAAGATGTCTGAAATGTTGTTGAAGCCCACCAAACTCTTCCTTCTGGAACAGGAACCTGAGGCTTTGTGTTGCATTCCCTGAGATCTGACATGAAGGGATAGCAGGGTACAAAGCTTTCTGGAGATGTGTTGCAGGACTTTAGGAAGCCAAACCTAATTCAGTCTCGGAACACTGTCATTTGGAATTCATCCTTGGAGTGTGCTACCTCCCCACTGTACTTGGAAAGAGCTGGTTGATGCCACCCTGCAGGAGAATTGGAGAATAAGGTAGTATTGAGGTCAGACAGGCATGAGTCTGGTACAAAAACTCTCCCCGGCCTTCTCTTATTTTGCAGCACAAAAACTTTCTGGAATCATTTAAAAGAATAGCTTCATCCTAATTATTCATGACACCCTGTGAAGTGCACAGCCACAACTGCACTCAGGGGTCACACTTGCACTGAAAAGATATACACAGGGTAAAACCCTTCTTCCCTCCTCCTCCTTCCCTTGTAAAAAGCAAGCACAACACTTACATGTTGTTTGTACCCCGGTCACATTTCACTCTGACCTGAATGCAAGTAAGATACAGACCTTGTGTTTCAAGGTCAATTTTTTAGCTCAATAATTAAATTAAATTTGGGGGGATAAGCTATATTGAATGGTTGAGAAATTCTGAGACTTATGTTAAGGATCTGTCCAACACCTGTTAGGTGTAGCATGAGCTCTTAATATGATCCTCTGTTCATCTGCAGCACTAAACACTGATTCGGAAATGATGGCTTTTATGCTGCTTGCTGTTGAAGTCAGAGCTATGACTCCTCAGCAGCAGCACATCTCTTGAGAGTTAACTGTGGTGTCTCAAGGAATACCTCTGCTGCAGTGTTGCATGTCACGGCTCTAACAGTGGCTAATGGTTTTGCTATTACTTATTTTATTTTGGGATGACAATGATAGATCTTTGTTTTAAATATAGATGTACTCATTCCAGTAAGCTGAAATGTAAGGTCTAAACTACTTGAAAGTATCTTTTTAAACACAAATGTAAGGACAAAAGACTTCTGCATTGAAAAGGAACAAATTTTAGTGAGTGAAGAGAAACACAGGGTACAGAAAATACATATAATTAGTTCTAAAAATGCAAAAGGATTCTGACACCACACAAGACAAATATTTTTCCCTCCCTCTCTATAAATTACCATTATCTCTTAAAACAGGAAAATTATTCTGGATTTTGGATAATGGCACATTGAGTCTTGGTCCTTGTTTGGCCGAGCTCTGGACAAGCCCATCTCCATGTTGTTGTCCACATGTGCCTTTCCAACAGTCGTCTTCTCCTTGAAGCTTGAGAGTGACATTCAGTGGAAATGGGTTTGGAGGAAGCCTGCTTCTGCAAAGATCTTTCTGCAAGTGTTCTCCCTACCCATCTTCCCGTCTTACTAAGGTTACCACACACATAAATATGTGGAGTTTAAGCCTCTTTCATAGAGAGCTCCATGTGACACCTTTCTGCCTTGAAGGATCCATTAGTGGTTGGGTGCAGCACAAACATGCTCAGCAGCAAGTGTAAGGCCAATGTCTGCTTTCTGCCATTGTACTGCTAACTGATACAAGATGGGGGGAAAGAGGCTACTTTACAAAACACATTTTAATTAAAATCTCTGAGACGAAGAATTGCCATCAGTATGAACAGAGGCAAAATAATTGGGTACTAAATGTACAGCATAATTGACTTCAGCTAAAACTGGGGCTTTGAAGGATAATAGCTGATATCTTTTTCCTATATAAAAAATGGCTTGCAGATTATGAATAAATAAAATGGAAGGAATTGAAACTTAAAAAAAAATAAAAATTCACAGCACAAAATGTCTTTGAGAACAGTAAGTGACTTAATGAATAAAGACCATGATTTAAGAAGATGATTTTAAGGATATGTTAAATTATAAACCAAATGACGTGTTACTATACCTAATACTAAAAGCTGGGGACATGTTTCATCTAGGATTACAGCCCGCAATAAGACAGCCTCAGAAAATGAAGATGGTGAAAACCACCATGGGTTCTTTCTTTGAGCATGCCACTGTCAGTAACACTGATGTAGCAAGGAGAGTTACAGGGAGGTCCTGACCCATCTCCCTGCTCTCCATTCTGGCCAGGCATAGGCCAGCTCTGGTCCAAATGCTGCAGACCTGAGGCAGGGTCCTGCAGAGCACAGGCTTCACTCACCCAAGCAACTGGATTAAGTTCAAGCATTTATAATGCAGAAGCAAAGTAAGTTCCTGTCCACCTTCTGAGATCTGTGCAGAAATACTCATGGTGTCCGAATTGAGAGTAAAATCCTTTGGATGTCTGTTTTCTCTGCAGGACGTGCTTGGTGTAAATCAGCCTCTGTTTCTTTGTATTCTAGAGCTGCTGAAATGAAAACATGAGATAGGTCCCTCAGATTGCATTTTCCTGCACAATTACCCACACAATTTGAGGTCTTTGAACTCTAAAAGAACAAGCACCTAAGGATAACACAAGTCTGCACCATGCAAGTAACAAGCAGGTCACTTAAGACATCAGAATGGCATACATTCTTTAGTTGATCCTACAAGTAGCTACAAATTTCGCTCCAATAAGACAAAAAAAAAGATGATAGGAGTTACTGTAAAAGTAACATAGCCCTTTATTTTTATTTTTTTAATTGATTTTGTACTTTTTTAACTTTTTTTCTCTTCAGAAAATGAAGAAATCACTAACATTATTTAAACTGGAATAATACTGCTAATGTTTTCAGTGCACATAACACTGAAATTTTGTGGTTTGTAATTAATTTGACACTTATGACACTATGCTGTATTGAAGGCCAAATCCAAACGACCTGTGTTATATTGCCAAACCTGTCCTAACACTTGTTAGGAATTTTTCAATTAAACAATTTTTAATTCAGAACTTTTCCTGGAAAAGATTCAGTCTGGAATTCCAATTAAATGAAAGAGAAAATAAGGTGTATAGAAAATACGTCAGGAATAAGTAGTTGTGGCACTCTTCAGGACAAAGGAAACTCTGGTTCATGTCTTTCCTGTATACTCCTGAGCTCATTTTTCCATAATATTGCCATAATGATTTCTAAAAATTTTTAGTAGCAATTTTTAAAGTATTTTTAACAGCATCCTTGTGTAGGACAGGGAGACTGTCTGTCTACTCTGTAGCCTGACTATCTGAAAACAAATAGTATAGTCACAGAGCACACATGTAGAACTGAACACGTTTCTTTTTACTGAATAAGAGTAATCGTCAGGCCTACTGAACAAATCTGGGTCAATTAGATCTGTGTCATAACTTCATTCCTTTCAAGAGCTGCCTTTATGCAT
This sequence comes from Cephalopterus ornatus, assembly GCA_013396775.1. Classification (NCBI taxonomy): domain Eukaryota; kingdom Metazoa; phylum Chordata; class Aves; order Passeriformes; family Cotingidae; genus Cephalopterus; species Cephalopterus ornatus. Next base: position 189,569 of record VZRE01003327.1, on the reverse strand, counting down.
CAGGCAAACAATAACTCTGTAGCTACTTGTAGCCAATATTCATTTGAATTGTGCAATTTCAGGTAGAGATATATAGCAGTAGCAAAGCAAATTATGGTAGCAAAACAGCAGCAAAGTGGTTAATCTTTCTTTATCCACTGTGCCCTTAGAAGATTATATGTGGAAAAGATAACTTGTTTTATTGGTAGTTTCCAAAGGAGCCATGATATAAATACGCAGCTATCTCCAGTGTTGCGTATTTAATTCAGTGTCAAATCCTTCTCCAGCAAGCAGGAACTCAGTATTTACCTAAGAAGAACAGAAGATATGAAACAAAACTGTGTCTGATTATTAGATATAGTGTTTACCAGCATGACCAGAATTTTTATGATTATGTGGCATCAAGAAAAGGAATATCCAAAAGAAATATTTATTTTCACAATCTTCAGTGGTTTGAAAAAGCACATTTTCCTGTGAATAGCAGACTTTGCTATAGCAACTCATGTTTTTTTCCCCCGGTTCAGGTCATTTTTTGCGATAAATTACTCTAAGCTGTCTGCAAAAGCAAATGAAAATGATAAGGGAGCGTCTCTGGCTACTTCCAACACAGCATAAAAGGTCTAGAGCAACCCACACCTGTGAATCAGGGAGCATTGCTCAGAGCACTTACTTGAGATTAAATAATTTGGGCAAGAGATATTTGAGAACTCATTCTCTCCAGCTGCTGCTGCCAAGAGGCCATGTTCTTAAAAATTCAAAGCCACTGTTCATTTGTCTTGACTCAGTCATATCAGGTAGAAAACACAACACATTCCAGAAACTAAGCAGCAGAAAAGAAATATTAAAAACATGTGAAGCTTTCAGTGAAATGATGCAGGATGAAGTATCTCATCACCTGGTGCTGTTGAGAAATGAACTGAGGAAGCAGTCTGTATTCCCTGAGCCGTATGACAGTATGGATGTTTCCCAGAAATAGAAATTACAGAAAATACAGGGGTAGGGGTAGCCTATTACACTCCCCCTCCCTTCTACAGGAAAAGGTAAACTAGACCTAAGCCATTCCTATGGAGAAATGTCTATCAAATCCAATCACAGTGGGTTCTCCCCTCGATGCCCATCCCTCAGGCATCCCAGACAGCCTGTCCCATGCCCTGCTAAGCGCACACCCACCAGCAACTGGGGTGGGAAGCTTTCAGCTTTTTCTGTTCCTGGAGACAAGGAGAAGGAAAGGGCCAACCTGAAAGGCTTTTTTCCTCAGCACCAAAGGAACAAGAATGGATGGAGTTGCAGTATCAGCTCCTGCCATGCAGGCAGTCTCCCTGGCAGCAATAGCAGCAATGGCAGCAATCACCTCGCAACCCCTTCCTCCTTCCTTCATCCCAGTTTTTCTCTTCCCGCAGTACTAGTATGAGACTCTGACTGCTTTTGGAATTGTGTCATCTTCAAACACTGTCAGGCTCAGGTGAGTGGATGGGATCTTGGAGGCACTAGTTCAGCCCCCCTATATTTTCTACAGAACTACAAAAGTATCCCTGGGAACCTCCAGCCTCAGGACACCTCCACAAAACTGCTTCACCCTTCTTTGTCACTTTGTCAGTCTGGTGACATCTTTCCCTACTGCAAGCTGCCACATTTGAGCTCTAGCCCAGAGCCCTCATCTACCAGGAAATGTCCCGTGCCACACACACCTCTCTCAGCATCCCTTCTTTCTCCCCAGACCCCAGCAGTTTCTCCTGTGCCTGATCCTTACACGGCAAGCTCTTTTGTTCAATGCTGTCTCCCTGTACCAAGGCTTCACTCCGAGTATGGTACATTGATTTTCCTATCAAACTCATACAAAAAGCCCATTAACAGAGACATATGTCTGCACTTCCATAACACCTTATCTAGCAGAAACAATCTTTCCTCTTAATAAATTGCGCATGGCACAGCCATTAATAGTGAAGGCTTTGTCGCACCACTATTTGTTTTCAGAATGCGTTAACACTTGCTTCTACACTTTCAGTGTTTGCCCCTCCAACCACTCTCTCTTGTGTTTGAGCTTTGTCTGAGCGCAGGAAACAGTTCAAATAATTATTCATCTATTTGGACGATAATGGATAGCCTCTCTATAGTTACAACTGAAATCAGCCTGTCTTATTTTACACTTCCAAAATTTCCATTCCACAAAATTAGTTTGACACAGAATTTTAATCCAACATTACTTCCAGATTCATAGGGAAATAATTAAGCTGTCTTTAAGCTAAATTTAAATAGCACAAAGGAAAAGGCAGTAAAAACTGGTTTGCAGTTTGCATTTTCAAGTAACATTCCTTTGTCTACCTCAAGCTTCTTAAAAATTCATGCTTAAGGTATACTTGGCAGTAGTTTTATAATTAAAAAGCTATTAAGCTTTCATAGGGAAAAAATGAAAACGTGTTTTTCCTAATTAGCTAATCATAAATTTTTCAAGGAAATAGTCTTCTCCTAGAAAATGATGATTTGAAGAGGCAAAATCATCAACAGTAGTGTGCTGATTATAATATATTTTTCTTACAAAAATAAGTACAACTCCCCAGTTAATTAAGTCTGTTCTTTGGTAGCAAGTTCACTTCACTGCCTGGATAACTCATATCCTACCTCCCACCACTGCCTTTATAGATGCGGCACAGTGAGATGCTAGGAAATTGAGCAGTTAAAAGTGCTCATCACCTCATCAGTTCCCTTCTGAAAACTTGAGAGAAACTTCTGAATCATCATTTCTCAGTGAATTTTCTGAATACAGGGGGAAATACTTATGTTTATTAGGGAATATTTAGCAATTTGGAGAAATACTTCTGAAACAGATCTCTGACCTTCCCAGTTAATGCAACATAATTTTAGTTTAGACTTGTAATTCATTTTTCCAAAGACTGTATAGATCCTGTGAATATTAGCTCTCTATTACAAACATGTAAAGGCCAAACTGAGGACACATTTATGCTAATGGTTGCTCTTCATTACAAAGGAAGTACTCATACCTGCTCCCATGATTATACTGTTGTTTTACAGAAAACGAAGATTCAAGAGCAGACTGGTAAAATAGCTGATTGTTTAGAAGCCAAGTGATCATTGGGTATATTTTCTTCCATGCTCTCAAGCCCCTCCTGCTTCCAGAACCCATCTTAAAAATATAAAATCACTATTCTCCAAACATTTTATAATTCAACATGAGATGCATATGTTCCAGGTGGCTTTTAGACACTAATGAAAAAAAGACTTTTCAAAAAGAACGCTTTACACACCCACTTAGTCACATACCCTCACACATGCATGCACCATCAGCAATTGAATTTCCTGTCACAAAGAATTTCTACCTGCCTTTGCAAGCTGTTATGAGAACTCTTACTTTGATATCTGATATCAATCTGGCAAAAGGCTCCTCCAGGTTTTCTAGGCTCAAAGCAAAATCCTTTCTGCAACTCCCAAGAGCTCTGAAAGCACAGTCTACATAGCACATTATCTAAACTGACTTAAGGATCTTGCTAGCAGTTGATTCATTCCTGAATACCTAAAGTGCAACAATAGGTATCTTTCTCTGTCATCTGTAAAACTAAAGTTAAATGTGACAAGCAGGGAGAGAAAAGGGAAAAAGACAAACAATTAATGAATCTTCCAGTGGGGAATGTTTCTACTGCTAAGTAGAGTGAGAAACTAGCAACTGGGAAGTGAAGATGGGACACCTTATAAGATCATCTTCTTCTAAACCCCACAATGAAGAGAGGATTTTTCCTACCAATCCCTATCCCCAGAACAGTTATCCTACTTCTCAGGGGTTACAGTCTAAGCTGATCTCAATTCTGTCCCCACATTCCTGAAATAAAAAACTAAGAGAGAGGCCCCATTTCCTTTGCTTAGCAGTACTCAGAAAGGAGCTGTTTCCAAAAAACAAAGTGTTTCATTGTTCCTCCATCTTAATTCTGTGTTTTTCATTGCCTCTCAGTCACTATGCCTAGAGAGAGTGAAAATGACCCTGGTACTGTTAAACCAAAACCTAAAAAAATGCATGCACCTCTTTTAAAAACACTATTCATTTAGTGTCAGATTCTGAGGATATTCTTGGGCACCTGATCTGCAGGTAAAACTGCCCTTTGTATTATACCACATTTCTCCACCACCGTGCTTCTGGACTCAGCGGGCCAGAGATGGATGGGAGTTGCAGTCTTGAATTTTTACATCAGGGCAGTATAGGGGGAAGCACAAGAGAATAATGGCATAGCAGAGGAAAGCAAGAGAGAAAGGAGTCTTTGCAGCACCCTCTGCACTTTAGTTATCTGTTGCCTTAAGACTACATTGCGTAGAGCTCCCAGTGAAATCAAGAGAGTGTGAGGGGCGCCCCTGAATAGGGATACCGCACATCTGAGATACACCTTTTGAGCTGCTGCATCTCTCTTCCTCAAAAACACATGCTGTGCCTGTGCTTTCAATGTGGCTCAGAGCAACGTGAAGCAAGTCCTCTGGGTTTACTCATCCTGTGTGGTTTGGTTTTCAGAGCAGTTTTAGTGTATGTGAAGTGGGTTCACTTCGGAAACTCAGTCCAACAGCATTCCACAAAGATTTTTATTGGACCACCACTGCAACTCCCACTTTGTCTACATCTACCCTCCCTGAGCAGCATCTTCTATTCCTCCTTGCAAGGGCCACAGGGGCATCTCCTGTCACTGAGATCTTTTCTGATGTGGGAAGGACACATTCTGTGGGAATGGCAGTTTTTTACTTCAAAGGTGGGGTCACACTCTGCCTGCTATACTATATAAGAGAGTGGGAGTCATTTCAGCAGGTGAAAATGTGGTTTGCAGACAGATCACAGGCTGCAGGGTGCTGGTGGCCCATCATGAGGCTGAAGGAGAGCAAAGTTTTTCATAGAGTTTCAGCATGGATGATTTCTCCCGAAGGGTGAAAAGCGGTGTGAAATGGATGGGACTCGGAAGAGGGCACAAAGCAAATCTTTTGCTCAGGAGACTCATTTCCTTCTTCCAGAGCCTTAACAGCTTTGCACCCCTTCTCTCTTTCTATTCTTTGCCAGTTTTTCCTGCTGCCAGTCTCTTCTTCCAGTACCTTCATGCAGAACTCCAACAAAATGTTCTTCTGTGTCTCAGAAGCCCATGTGCACATGGGCTCCTTTTAGCAGCCCCTGGCAGTAACATTCATTGAAAAGATTCATTTTCCTGAGGCCTGGAAAGGGCAGTCTAGCACAGAGCATAAAGGTGAGGGCTTGCAAATGGAAGGAGTAGGTAACGAAGGCTTACTGAGGTGGCTCATCTAAAAGAGATGAAAAATACTTGGGAATGTAGTTCAGCCCTCTCACATCTTTATGTGAGAAAGCCTGGGGATGAGCATTCAAAAGTTGCAAAGAGGTACCTTCATGGCCAAGTGAAAATGTGTGGAATGAAGATAGGTTGAGAAAATTCTGCAACTGCAACATGGAAAATAGCCACTGCCTAAGGAAAAATTACTACGGATTTTATAATATTATGTCAGGTTCTGTCATTTTCCTTAGAAAGTATTTTACTTTGTTAAAGGTGTGAGGTTACAGGAAAATCAGGTTGGATGAGTAAGTTCAAGGTTGTGAAAATATGTCTTCTTCAATGAAGCGGCAAAAAGAGTTTTTGTAGTTATGAGGAAGCAGAAACTAAGAGGACCTGGAGATTCCTTTCCTTGGAGAATATTAAGAGAAGAAAAACCGCTCTGTGGCAAAATATTTGGCAGTCCTATGTCAGTATTGTTAATATTTTAGATTAGATAAATAATTTATTATGTAAATAGCTATTTAAATGACTAGTCATTATGATTTATTATGAACACTGTATGTGTAACCATAGATGCACTGCCAGTTTGACTCTGATAGAATAATCAAGACCTGAATTAATAAACGATGATGAGAGATATTGTTGACAGACATGTCTTCCATTTTGGAGTCTGGCTTTAGCCAATTTGGCCTTAAATGAAAGAGAAATCATTTTCAATCTACATATCCATTCTGTTTTGTTAGCAGATTGTCTACTTTTGTTTGCAGATCCGCATGAGTTCCTGATGACAGCTGACTCACACACACTGTAAACCAAGAAATATCAAGTAAAATGTTGTTTGGCAGAAAAGTAACTAAAAGATATAACCATATAAATATTGACACAATTTTTGTCATATGAGCAACAGCACATTTTTTAGTTGTCTATTTCTTTTAATGAAGAATCTAAAATGCCTAAATCTTGTTAGTGAGCAATATTTTGTCTTCCACAGAGATGTCTTCAATACTCTAGATTTCAAAAGCAGCATGGAAGTAATACAGACACTTTTTGCCAAAGTCGTTAAAACTGAAGTAGAACCAAGGAGTCCTTGGCTGTGTACACCACAGTGATGCTATTGGGCTTCTGCAAGCTCTGTCAGAGACTGAGTGCTGCTGTGGGCAGAAGCAGGAGCGCAAGGCAGACGCTGTGGCCTTTGCTGAAGGCTAAAAAGAGATGGAGGTACCCTTGCAGCGGGAAGTCCTGACAGTGGCAAAGGAGATGCCAGCTCATTGCATAGAGGTATGAACTCTGATTTCTATCAGGTGCTGTGGTAGATTACCAGAGCCATCACAAAGCTGCTCTGGTTTTCCTTTGCTTTGCTTGCCCTTTCCTACTACTGAGGACCCTGTGATGTGTTTTCCAGAAGCACAGAACCAGTACTTGGTTCATTTGTCAAAGCCTGAGCATGTGATGAGCACAGCAGTTTTCAGGTTATAGAGGGAATTGAAGGGAGCCTGCAGCTGCTCAGACCAGCCACCAAAACACTGATGTTCTCTAACAAGTGATCCAGTATTGCTTCAGAGATGGAAAATATGTGCAGAAAGAATAAAGAATCACAAATCTAGTGTCTCCTAGTTCAGTAGTGTCTGCTATTTAATTGCAGCTCATGTATATAAAGACATGTTTCCACTGAGGACAATAAAGATGAGAACCATCAGTTTTCTCATCCCTATTAGGAATGAAAAATATATTATGCCTCCTGCTATTTTTAAAAGAAGAAATGTCTTTAAATATCTGACAGTAGCATTATGGTTTTAAAGATTGTACTTATTCTTAAACGTTATTTTCATAGCATTATTATACAGAAATTATTAAAGGGAACACTAACACAGAAAGACAAGCTTCATAGTTGGTTAAACACGAAGGTTTTCTGCTCTATTTTCAGTTCATGAGCAGGGAAAATGGACATGCAGACGTGAACTGAGGAGCCAAGCCACTTACTATGTCTAACAAATTATTTCTCACTTTGAACTGTTATAGGAAAATTATTTTAACTAAGCTGATTTTTAATGGGAGTTATATTCAGTGACATGGAAAATTAGTTAATTTATTTTAGATTTACCAGATCATTCATTTTGGTGTTATACTGTTTTCTTCTGACATTTCAAAGACATTGAAATTTCTTTCAGTTTTAATGTAAAGACTTTTAATAAGACTTACTAAAATAAAACCAAAATAATCTTAGTGAATTTTCAAAAAGTTGACTTTTCCTTGGTTTTAACTTGATGACAGTTGAAATTTTGCCAGCCAAACAACCAATCATTCAATCAATCAAATAAAGGAACTAATTACCCTCACATGCTTAACTTGGAAGAGCATCAGGAAAGCCATTTTGTATGTATGTCAGTGGTATAGTAAAGGATGAATGTTAATGAGGTGGTAAAGTTTACTCTCTTCTCACATGCTTCACACATGCTTCTTGACTTTTCTTTCCTGTTGCTCCACTGACATATCTTGCCATTACAGAAATTATATGATATCATACTCCATTAAAACTGTACATCAACTGGACACCCCCCAAATCTTTTTCAAAATTTGCTTTTTTTTTTTCATGTAAAATATTATATGTGCATGTAGCTGTGTAACCACAACTGACAAAATGATGTCATATTTAGCTAGTTTTGAGTCTTAAGTCCTTCAACTCCGTATTAGGATAATTGTCCCAAAAGATAGAGACTTTGAAGAGCTACTTATAAAGTGGAAGATATGCTGCTGTTCTGAGATAGGACTACTGTTGTTTCATTTCCTAAGAGAGCTTGGTAGTAACTTTTCTGACTAAATGGATCTTAGTAATTAGAACTCTAGTGATGAGAGGTCAAAAGGCTGGGAGTGAAAGTCAAAGAGTAAAAATAACTTACAGAAAAAATGGTATTCAAATATTTCCTTAACTACTGTGAATTCTAGGCTACTGTATTTTTAATGTAAAAAGATATTTTTAAGTATACTTTTGACTTTGAAAACACTGAAAAATGTGCTATTTATGCTCTAACAATTTTTGTTGTTCTTAGTCTCTGTAAGGGTTTATATATAAAAGGATTTTGTTTAAGTTTAAAAATCTCAGACAGTCCTGAAATATCTGATGGGGATATTGAGTTTTTCTGGTTGTCATTGATGCTGACCCACACAGATTTGGTCTCATGTAAGAGCTCTACTTTGCTTCTGGCCTCATACAAAAAGCACAGAACAGGTAAATGTCCTTGAGGAAGAACACTGGCATGTCTCAAAGAGATCCTATTTTTCGTCCTACTCTGTGTTTATGCTTGAAGACACTAAATCACAGCATCCCTTTGTAAGTCATCCCTGTTTTGCCTTGACTGTGAGCAAGCAGACTACCGTCAGCTCTGTGGTGCAAAGCTGACAGAACTTTGCTCTTCAGCCTCTGTCATCCTTGGGCATCACAGACCCTGGGCAAACCAGGAACAGAAACAGAAGCAAGAATAGGTTAGAAATTATAATTCCCAATACGTGGTCAAGTTTTCCAGAGTTAGGCTAATCTGTAAATGCTACTTTTTCTGAGACTGCATTTATATTTTTTATAGTATATCATTAAATGAAAGAATAGGTCTTAGTCATCGCTCCTGATATAATTGTTTCTTGCCGAGCTGCAAAGGAAAATAAACTTTGCTGCAAATGTTTTTCTGTTTCTGTGAAAACTATAGCACATTCACCTTCATATGGTTTATGCAATATGATAAGAGACACATATAAAAACATTGTTTTCTCTTGCCTCTAATATGCTGTGTTGAAGGAGGAAGCTGGGAGGAAATTGAAGTTTTCCTCTGAAAGATCATAAATCTAGATCTGTTATTCATTAATGAACTCCATGTAGCTCTTAATTGCCAGTAGATTTGCTGTGTAGAAAAAGAACAGGGTAGAGAGTCAAGAAGGCACACAGGCAGCAGGCAACTGTAGGAGTGACTAGTGGCCTCCTTGCTGTACCTTGCTGAGGTGCCTGATAAATACATTGAAAAAGTATAAAAAGTTTGATGGAAATAAGCCTACTTTTCCTGCATTTGTCATCAAAATGGTATCAAAACCAGAATTATTTTCTACTTAGGACAAATCCTTAGAGGAAAAGAACCCCTCTGCCTTTTAGGATCAGTTTGATGATGAAGCTTGCCACCTCGTTGCTTTATCAGCTGCTGGGTTTGTGAGGGCTAGTGCTTAGCCCATTGTTCTTTTCAGGAAAACTACTGAAAAAAAATCATAAAGACAAAGCAGTTTTGCTCAGATTCACGTGCAAAAAAGCTCCAGAATTTGAGGCCATAAGTAGCTATTTCAATAAGCTGTATAATATATACAACTGCAAAACCCCGTTATGTCTCACCATTGGGAATTACAGCCTTAGTGCCTATGATAATCCTAGAATCATCTAGGTTGGAAACTACCTTTAAAATCATTGAATCCAACAGTAATATATTTTGAATGGCTAAAATGTGATAGGATGGCCCTACGTGGGATGTAGATGAAGAAACTGTATTTTTTGCATTTTGATAAGAAGTACTGAATTAAATAGACAGAAACAAACAAACAGGAGGGGAAGAATTGCAGAATGACAGAAGGTAACAGGGTTTTTTTGTTTAAGTTGCCATTTGAATCTAACAGAGCTGTTATTGGCAAGACAATGGAAAAACATATTTTTCCAAAACGTCTTATCACATCCAAAGGGTACAGGCTAGAACAACTAAAATTTTTAACCCAAACAAACATGTTCTCGAAGGCAGACCAGTTAATTAGTTTTCACAACAGTACGTTTCAGCAGTGATAGTGAGAACTCTGCTGTATCACACGTGGTTTTATGCCTGACAATGGGCAGGGGAGAGTTATTGGAAAACCCTGTATCTTGTATGCTTTATGATACCCAAACTGCTGCTAGGCACTAGATGGTGGGGGTATGTATGAAACAGCACTCTGCAACACGTATGCTGTCTGTCTCAGATCAGTGGGTGCTGCCCAAACTCCAGCGTACACCAGCCATAGGACAAGCAGAAAGGCACGAGCGTTGTTCACCTAATGCCTCATCTTAATTCAAAGACACTCTGTGCTTTGTTTTAATCAGGGCCTTAATGCTAAATCATTGAAACAAAGACTGTTTGTCTGCCTAAAGAACACTTTTTTTTCTTTTTATAATCAAGAGAGTCATATAGAAAAAAGTTAAACACTGTAAAAAGTCTTTCAACTGGGACAGCTAGGGGCTCATGACTCTATCCTGCAATGCATGGATGGGCTTCATTGGTCTGGAGTTGCCAAATGAGGAGGCTGCCATGAAATGTCAACATTTTGTTACTTCCTTTTCTTCTGTCTATATTTAAAAAAAATTGTATTCAACCAAATGACAAATTAGCTGAAGAAGTTGGAGCTGTAGCAAAAATAGATGTGACCACCTCTTCAGGTCGAAGAACTGGGTATGGTTTATCTGAACAAAATCTGTTTAATTGCTTAGTAGGAGAACAGGACATACAAGTGTTACAAAGCAAGTGGGCATCTTGAACATATGGTGCAACTCATGTTTGCTTTTCCCCTGTAGCTCAGATTTAGGCTTTGATTTCTGCTTTCTATCTCAGGTATGGCTGAGCTTGGTTTCATTCTCTCATTCCCATTTACCATCCTGCTTTTTCTTTGTTTCCACCATCGGTCTGCAGACAGAAAGATGACCTAAAGTATGGTTTTAGTGCTGATCTTTCAGTCTTCTCTTCTGCTTCTTTATTCCTCAACTTCCAGAACTTTATACTTTCTTTTGTAACTTCTAATTCCTCTTGATATTTCTTTTTTTCTGTTGACCCTTAAATGACTTGACCTCTAAGTCCCAACCATTTTCCAGCAATAATTTTTCTGCTCCTTGTGCTCTCTTCTTAGATCTTGCATCTGTTATAGAGGAGAAGAGTATGCAGAGAACAGGGACAAAGGAGAGGAGAGGAAGAGCTGTCGTCACCAGAAGGTTTTTTTCCTTTTGCTTCACATACAGGCTAATTCTGTACTGATCAGTGTAAGCAGTTGATTAAAATAGATTAAACCAGGAAACAAACAAAAAGATACCTATCAAACATCCCAAAAAAACTATGAAAATATATGAGAATAGCAGAATATATGATTACTAGTTGCTCAGTTCTGATTTATCCCTGGTTAGAAGAGTGCCTCTACATTTAAAGCTCCATTACATGTTAGCAGTCACACTATTGAGACAGTACACGTCCTGCCTTTAGTTATCTTAGGTAATTATCAGAATTATTTCTTAAAAATCTCTTTTCATTTGGGGGAAATTCCAGATATACCCTCATTTTAAAGTTTCATTAAAAAAAATAGGTCTGAACTTCCACTGCTAGACAGTTAAGCTACCTAGAAGCAAACTTCCTTGCAAGAATTGTCTTCAGACACTTAAACGTCACTGTCTGTTGGAATTGTCCAATAAATTTTAGTTGTTCCAACTGACCTTATCAACAGGCTTATACACTTATATATCAAAGATGGTTAGTGCTGTTATATTTAAACAGCCATAATGCAAAAATGGATGGTATAATTCCCGAAGTGTGAAAAATAACCTTGCCACTTCTGTTGAAATACTCAAACGTCCAAAATGCTAGCTGAATCAAAGCAGAAACATGGATTAATTTATGTAGCTTCTGTACATTGACTAGTCTTCCATACAAGCTTCTGTTTTGAATCCCAGTAAGCAAAGCAGCAGTCTAAATCTTCCATAGATGAAAACCAGGTGATTTGTGATGAAATTCATAATTCGCTTGGAAGTATCTCATTCATGCTGGATAATCAAAGGCATAATATCTTAAGCCATGCTTGTGTGAGTGTGAATAATATTTTATTTGTCAGCCCTCCTTAGTTCCTCGTAAGATGCTAAGATCAAGTTTGCTCCACTGTGGGAGCGGGTAATGCACCAGAGAGTTTTCAAGAAGCTCAGGGAAAAAAAGCCTCTGATTCCACTCACTTTTAGAAAACCACAGAGGGAACCCTGGCCAAGATCACTGTAGATAGTGTGAAAGTTTCTCAGCTGGGGAGATTGTAACACAAAAAACCTTCATAACTGCAGAGCAAGGAGATGATAAATATAGGGTGAAAAAAAGGAAATTCTACTATTGTTAATTGAAGTCTAATTTATAACTTATTCTACTTCTCTCTTTAGTTCCTTCTATATTAGAACTGACAAAACTGGGGTTAAAAATTAGCTTTACACTACGATGAATAAGACAGGACCATTTACCATCTCATGCTTTTTTTGTTCTACTTGAGGGTTTAGGAAGACATCACAAGAAAATTTATTTTCCCCTGCTCTAAATTTCTGTAGCACATAATACAGTTGTCTACAGAGCTACATCACATCTAACCCACAACATAAATGTTAAAAGTATATTTTTTTTGGTTGTAGGTTCTCAACATCATTTTCTAATGCACTGTACTTACTTGAGCTTTTTTAAATCATTTCATCCTCATCTCCTTCTCTTGTTAACTAAAGTAACTGATAAACTTAGATATTTTTTTCCAGCTCTTTATTGAGCTGCATGAAAGAATTGAAAAAATGGGTCAGAAATCTCAGTTTTTTACCATTTTAGGTTGTTGAGGACTAAGATTTGTATTCAGATTGATTTTCAGTTACAATGGATCTACAAGTCAATAAAGACACTGACAAAGTATGGTTTCAAAACAGCAGGATATTAAGAAGTCTGTGTTGGAGAACAGTTTGAATTCAAGAATCAGATTATTCTTTTTAAAAAAAGAAGAGAGATTCAATACAATTCAAAGACATCAAGTGAAGCAAAGCTTTTATAATTGTTACGCTTTTACAATTGTTATGCTTTTAATTACCGTAGAATTCATTACCAGTGACTAACTGGTTTATTACTTTGTTTTTCTCATTTGCAAACAAGCACATGAACTTGGTTCCAGGTGGTGAAATTTTATTTGTGCTGGCATAGGAAAGAAATTTTAAACTTTGTCAAAGCAAAGTGCATGGTCCTTCAGAAAAAGTTGTTCTAAACTCTGTAAGTGAAATTCCTGCAAAAATTCCAGCAAAATCAACACATGATAAATGCCTGAGTGGTATCTTACTAAATCAGCAAATCCATACTGGTGCTGAACACACGTCTGGATCAGGTGGAAATGAGCATGGCTCTTGCTTGCCACATATTTATACATTTCAGAACCATCCAGCAGAGGTGAAGTGCTTGTTCTCAGGCTCCTGTGAGCAGACGTTATCTCCCTATATCCTACATAGGTCAGTCTGGTAGGCAAGTGGTTCTTCCCATTTCTCAGTCAGACATCTGTGATCCTCACAGATGATAATCATGATATCTGAAGTAGGGTAAAGATCTTTCCTGCTGGATTTGAAAAAATATTTTTAATAGTTCATCCTCTATTTACCACTTAAATATGGAAATTTCAAAGAAGTGCACTAAGAGAGGCCTTCAAAAGACCATAGAATTTTTTTGGATGTAGGATCAAACACTTCCATATTGCCTTGGTCAGAAGTCTGTGTAACTTCATTGTAGAAGGAGAGTTGAAGCAAATATGATAAGTACACGGACAACACTTCCTTAAACATATTGTTGATGCAGTTACACAAAGCCACTGCCCAGAAGTAACTGCTGTCCTCCCCTGCCCTGATAACTGGTTTCAGCATTTTACATTTTATTCAGTTTGAACACACATTTTAAAAATACTTATAAAAGTGTTATCTGGTTTTTTTTTTCATAGTGGTATGCAAGTAAATGCAAACAAAATGCAAATATTCATTTTTTTTCGCTGCACTTCAGAATATACGGACTTCCTTGACTCCATTTGCAGAACTTTGACAAGATTTTCTTACTCCTGTAGAAATGCATCCTCCTTCTGTCTTTGTCATGTATGAACAGATTCTACATTCATCAGCCAACTGTTCAACCTTCAGAATAAAACTCATAATCTTGGACTGCAGTGGCACAGACCTCATTCATCTGTCTGGATAAGCCAGGCAAACGAAGGCTCTGAAAAGAGCACTGAAGAATAGTCACTTGTTAGTCTCCTTGCTAATCATTCCTTCTTATTTACCTGTTCTTTTTTCCCTTCTGTATCTCAATTTTCCTAGGCCCTTTCAACAAGGGCTGACACATCTTCTCATTCTAAAGGTTTATTTTAGAATATCATCTAGTTCTGTGGTTAAACCTCCTCACATGCCCCAGGTTTATGTTCCTGTTCCTGTTTTAAGATTTATCTTTAATTATAAAATAATGTAAATTAATTTACAGGTTCATGATGCTACTGAATCAAGCTTCAGCTGCACTGATTTCTGAATGTAAACTGTACAATGTACACTCAGGGGGATTAAATCTCTTTTTTTCTTTCTAGTAACTTATATACTCTGGCTGTTCTGGGTATATAAATAGCAAAAGAAAAAGAAGGAGAGTCTACAGGTTCAGCATTTTCCCAGAGAGGGCCATCTGCAAAGAGCACAGATAACTCCTGTGGCAATAATAGTTACCACAGAGCCTTTGTGTGTGGGCCACAATGTTCTTCATCAAATTAACCAACATACCTACACTGTCATGTGAGGTAAACCAAGTCATAAGAAGCTGGGTGACAAAAATTAATGTATTTTTCAGGGTCACCCAGCATTTATGGACTAAGCTGAGAAGACATCCAGCATAGGTCTTCCATCAAGTGTATGCCTGGACACCTTACTAAGTGTTCAAGTACAAAAGCCTGTTCTATACTGTTCCAGTACCTTACTGGGAAGTGATCCTAGTGCACTTCTTGAAGACTTGTGCAGATGCTACAACAGAAATCTACAAAGACATGTAATGAGATTAAATGGGCATAGAAATTATATAGGGTTATCTGGGTAAAATAATTCTTGAGATATTCAATAGTGAAGAAAGTGATTAATTCCTAGAGAATATTCACATTTTCCATTCAAGATTTCCTGTGGGAAGAGTTCGTCTCACACGCTATGTTTGGTTTAAAAACAAAAAAATCAATGTATTAAATGTTGTCTTTACTTTTCTTGGGTTTTGTTGTTTGGTTGGATTTCTTTTAATCTTCTCTTTCTTCTCTTCCAGTGTTTGCTACTGCATACTATAATAATATAGATGTACTTTGTTTTGTCTTTTATTTGGCCATACTTACTTCAACTAGTTCAACTGTAGAAAAGCTGCAGAATGCTACAGAGAATGAAAGAGTAGAGGGGAAAGGCATTTTTTTCATCACTTGTTATATTTGTACCATTTTGATAAAAGGCATTTATGCATAAACCACTTTGTATAATTGTTTTTGCTCCCCTGCCATACATTAATACATTCACAAAATACTTCTAAAATCATTTTAAACAATCCTTTTAGAGAATTGATATTTCTTATCTCAGGCTGTGACAACATATGATTTTTAGAACTATAGATATTATATCCAGTACTAACATCTGATTTATAGTCATCTATAACATACAGGTGTTGCATTAATTACAACCACTCACAGATACAAGAAAACACAGATTCTCTACATTATGATTAAGTTTAAGTTTAGACAGCCAAAAAGGTGATGTGATAGCTCTCTTTATTGTAGAATAATGGTGCAGACAGTTTTTCCTTTTGTGTCTAGTGGTAACTTAATTTCATGGTCTACTGTGTAACTAGACTCTACGGACTACTAGAAAGCATGTGAGAGATTAAATTATTGATGTCAGCATGTTCCCCATACAGATGTTTAGAGAGAAAGAATTACTTGATAAAACAATTATTGCCTTCTAAAACCATGAAGGCAAATTCATTCTCCAAGGCATAACTTTGGAAAAATTTTAATACTGAAGTTACACCAGAACTATGTACCCTAATTTTTTTTCTCTGTCTTGAAAGGAAAAATGGCCTTCACCTTAGTTAGGGACCCTCTGATGTATAAATGGGATCCCAGAATCACAGAAAGTTTGAGGTTAGAAAAGACCTCTGGACATCATCTGGTCCAACTCCACTGCTCAAGCTGGGCCGTCTAGAGCAGGTTACTCAGTATCATGTCCAGATGGCTTTTGAATATCTCCAAGGATGGAGACTCCACAACCTCTATAAGCACCCTGTGTCAGTGCTAAATCCCCTCACATTAAAAAAGTGTTTCTTGATATTCCAACAAAACCTCCTGTTTTCCTGTTTGTGCCCATTGCCTCTTGGCCTGTCACTAGGCACCACTGGAAAGAGGCTGGCTCCATCATTTTTGTGCCTTCCCTCCTGGTATATATATACACTGATGAGATCCTTTCTGGGCCTTTACTTCTTCAGGCTGAACAGTCCCAGCTCTTTCAGCTTTTCTTTGTAGAAGAGATGCTCCAGTTGCTTCATCACCTTGGCAGCCCTTCACTTGACTCTCTCTAGTATATCCGTGTCGTCCTTGTAGTGGGGAGACCAGACCTGGACACAGTACTCCGGCTGTGACCTCACTAGCGCTAAGTAGTGGGGAAGGATCACCTCCCTCAATCTGCTGGCACATTGCTCCTAATGCAGCCCAGGATGCCATTTACCTTTTTTGATGCTCGGGCACATTGCTGAGGCAAAGAAGACATTTATTATATCAGCTTTTTCTGTGTCCCATGAATCAAGCTGCCCCATCTTTTTGAGCAATGGGCCCATGTTTTCCTCAGTTTCACTTTTGTGAGGGAAGCCCTGTGCAAAATACTGCTTCCAAAATTCCCCCCCCCCTCAATTGATTAACTATGTTTTAAGTTCTACTGCCTTTTTACAGCCTACTGCCAACAGGGGATGTAATAATGCCCAGAGCAAAACTTATTCCCTTCTGTACATCTTATTGTGTGTACATAGAGACTGGCAAAACCTACACCTCTACCTACACAAAAAAACCCTTTAAATCTTTCTGTATAGTCTATGCAGAGGTGCCCTAGCCCAAAAGGCCACTGAAAAAAAATAAAGATATCCTGATGGAAGACTTTTATTCAGTTGAAACCTGGTGTCTTTTTAGGATTCCTTTTTTGAGTTTTTGGGGCGGTTTTTTGTTTGTTTGGGTTTTCTTGTTTGTTTGGTTTGTTTGTTTGGGAGGTTTTGTTTGGGTTTTTGTGGGGTTTTTTTGTTTGTTTGTTGGTTTGGTTTGGTTTTTTGGGGTTTTTTTGTGGGTTTTTTTTTGATTGTTTGTTTGGTTGGGGTTTTTTGCCAGGTCATGATAAAGTTAGTTAAGGAAGTCCTTGCTAAATGAAGAAGATGTCACTAGCTACCCTTTAGCAGGCTGCCTCTAGCTAACGTGTATCCTTGGCTTCCTCCTTCCAAGTCCAGGACAAGAGTTTCTGCAATCCACATTGTAAATTTTTCGCAGTGTTTGGCACATAGTGGAAGTGTGTGAAATGAGATGCATCCCAGTTAACTAAGAAATTGATTTCAGTAACTGGAATAAATGTTTGTTAAAAAAAATTTAAGCAAATATTTATTTGCTGGCAGGTATTTTTGGTGTTTGTCAAGAAGGTAGGGAACTTTATGTCTCATTAACTTTGTGCGTAAGAAGATCATTACTACAATTGCACAAGCTTTGAGTTTCTAACTGAAATGTGAGTTCTTGGTTGTATAGATCTTTATCTGAAGAATGAATTAAAAGATAAACTGCAGCTTTATGTACAAGAAATCCTCCACCTTTCAGTCTTACTGGGGTAGATGAAGGACTGTTGGCCTATTTTTCACAGCAAGGTTTCTGAAATCTGAGGTGCATAGGTCTTTGTTCCTTGGTAGGACTAAGCTGCATCTGGAGTTGTATTTCATAGAATAAGAGCCTTGAATATGCAGCAGCTTTAGGGATCCACCTCCCATAATTTTTGAACTACAAGATCAAAAATAAATTATCCATCAACAGACCATGACAGAAAATCTGGACCAATATCATATGAGCTGTATCCCACCCAATTTTTTTTCTCATTGTGATAATTGCCATCATCAGAGGAACTAAGAGACCATTACAAAAATAGGCTGTTGTGTGTAAAAAAGAATTACTATTGTGCTTAACAAGAAAAGAAACAAAGGAGAATAAAATTTAATCATATGCATAGAGTGTTGGACTTTTAGGTGGGAACAATCCTGCACTGTTTTATAATGTTTAACATCTGATGAACTAAGAGTCAAAACCAGCTGGATGGTTGAAGAGAGACTTTATAGATACTAACTCTTATCTTTAGAGATACTAACTCCATGGTTATCAATAACAATGAATTCTAAGATTAAAGTACATAACAATGAAAATTTAATAACCCATCCAGTCATTATGGAAATACTGTACTGCATATACAAAGAAATTATCGTAATCACACCTCAACACTGCCTAATTACACCACGCTGACTTTAAAAATCTACATGCTAAATGGTGACTCTTTTTTTGCTACTTTGTTTCTTCCCCCCTTTCTCCCTTATATATATATGTCTAACTCTAAATGAAAGTTAAAGAAATTCCAGGATCTATATTTGCTATATTTGGCTATATTTGGCACCTGCTCCCTGACCCTGTCATGGTTTTTGCAGAGCCTAAATTGGATGAATTAAAAAACCCTAAGAGCAGATACCTGTCACAGGTAAGCCATTTTTACTTTTTCCCCTATCATAATTTCCTTAAAAAAATGAACAAAGAAAAAAAAAAAAGGCGAATTTTTTTTCCTTTCTCTGTTATTCTAAAGTAATAGTTCAAATTCCAACTAAAGACATTGAGCTAACTGTAATTCTAAATATCTGGTACAGGTTTTTTTCTTTTTAACTCCCCGAATGTACAGTGAGGTTTTCCTACCTCTTGGAATAATTGAGCATCATGCACTCTGCTGTTTTGTGGATTTCCATATGCCATCCTAAAACTGATCTCTCCTGCAATTACTGTCTTAAAATGCTATGGTATTTACTGTAAGTGGATGATTTGTTCCAGTGCCTTTGTGGAGAGTTTCTCCATTCCTGCTAGGGCCTCTGAATTGGCTGTTTTTTCACTACAGAACTGCTTCACTACTGCATGATAAATGCTAACCCAGACCCAAGGAACCAGACTACTTAATTGTCTGGATGCCTAATGATAACACCTGCTATAAGAGCAGTTTTTAATTATCATATTTACTGCATTTTTAATGATACTAATGATTTAAAATTTGGACATATTATGAACATGTAGTACAACGTATTACAAAACACCCAATTTGAAGACATAAAGAACAGTTTTCTGATGTGGTAAATCTAACATTATACTGTTTTCTAGACAAATCTCACCTATTTATGAAAAAATTTATGTGAAAAGTGTTGTTAAATATTATCAAATATGAGTTCTGGTAAAATGAAGGTAGCAGAATAAATCTCTATGCCCATCTTGGAATTTCAGCTGGTCAGAGATACCCTGGCAGAAAGCATTTCCTTTAAAATAATACAAAACTTTCTGCAAGCATACCTGCGTTTTATGTATACATTTGTCTACGCAAATGTGCCAAAGTATTGTCCAAAGAAGATCAATGGAGCTGGTGAAGGATCTGGAGCACAAAGCCTATGAGTGAGGGAGCTGGAGTTGTTTAGCCTGGAGAAAAGGAGGTTCAGGGGAGACCTTATGGCTCTCCACAATCACCTGAAAGGAGCTTGTAGCCAGGTGGAGGTCAGCCTCTTCTCCCAAGGAACAAGTGAAAAGACAAGAGGAAATGGCCCCAGGTTCCAACAGGTGAGGTTTAGACTGGATATTAGGAAAAATTTCTTCATTGGAAGGTTTTTGGAGCATTGGAACCGGCTGCCCAGGCAAGTGGTGGAATCATCATCCCTGGTGGCATTTAAAAGATGTCTAGATGTGGCACTTGGGGACAATGGTTTAGTGCTGGACTTGGCAGTGTTAGGTTAATGGTTGGACTTGATGATCTCAAAGGTCTTTTCCAAATTAACAATTTTGTAATGATGTGATTCTATACATATCAGGTGCAACATAATCAGTTCTTATAAGGACTTTCCGTGTCTACAGACTGCAGTTTGTGGGAAAAAATATCTCTTCTCTCATGGCAGATAACCACTCTTTCAATCGGAGTTCTCATCCAGAACGAGAGCTATGTTTCTTCTTGAACACAGACTAGACATCTGTCACAAAATTAGTCATTCCACTAATTAGATAAACACCCTCAGGATTATTTTGGTAGGAGTTTTCTCTCTCTCTTAGTCTCTTTCATCGAGGATGATTTACTGTATATCAATAATCTAAATATTCATTGGTCTAATTGAAGAAAGTGTGATTTACTCTGTTATCTAGCAGCTACCCGGGATGAAGTTCAACAAGGCCAAGTGCCGGGTCCTGCCACAACAACCCCCTGCAGCGCTACAGGCTGGGCACAGAGTGGCTGGAGAGCAGCCAGGCAGAAAGGGACCTGGGGGTACTAATTGACAGGAAGCTCAACATGAGCCAGCAGTGTGCCCAGGTGGCCAAGAAGGCCAATGGTATCCTGTCCTGTATCAAAAATAGCGTGGTCAGCAGGACAAGGGAAGTGATCCTTCCCCTGTACTCTGCATTGGTGAGGCCACACCTGGAGTATTGTGTTCAGTTCTGGGCCCCTCAGTTCAGGAAAGATATTGAAGTGCTGGAGCGGGTCCAGAGAAGAGCAACAAGACTGATGAAGGGACTGGAACACAAGACCTATGGGGAGAGGCTGAGGGAACTGGGGTTGTTTAGTCTGGAGAAGAGGAGGCTTAGAGGTGACCTCATCACTCTCTATAACTACCTGAAGGTGGGGATTGGTCTCTTCTCCCAGGCAGTTAGCAATAGGACAAGGGGGCACGGGCTTAAGCTCTGCCAGGGGAAATTTAGGCTGGATATTAGAAAGAAATTCTTTACAGAGAGAGTGGTCAGGCATTGGAATGGCTTGCCCAGGAAGGTGGTGGATTCACCGTCCCTGGAGGTTTTTAAACTGAGATTGGACATGGCACTTAGTGCCATGATCTAGTAAACAGACTGGAGTTGGACCAAGGGTTGGACTTGATGATCTCTGAGGTCTTTTCCAACCCAATCGATTCTATGATTCTATGATTCTACCTCACTTAGCAGTAATACAGGGAAACAAAGTTCAGATCCTTGATCTGGTTAATGCACATGTGTCAAACTTGTTTTGGACACAAAGTGGGACCTGCAATCCTCAAAAATCTTAGTAGATCTTAATGCAGACACTGTGAAATCCACCGCTGGTTTGACAATATACTGCTTTCTAAATCCTCAGAACAAGCCTTTGGGCAAAGGACAAAGGGCACTATAAACTTCACCTTGCCCAGTCTGCTGTGAGCTGCAGTAGTCCACGCTCCACTTACTGAATGCTGCCTTTCCCCATGAAAGTTAAACTGTTAACTTATCACCTACCTCCAGCACCTTCTGCAATGAAACAGGGGTTTTTTTTCAGTGTGAAAAAATGAGGAATTAGACCACTGCAGTGCATGTAGCAATGAACTTCCAAGAAAGATAATATTGAATTAAATAAGATATCCCACCTGAATTTACTCTCTTAGTATTTAAACAAAAAAAACCCAAAATGGAAGGCATTTGAAAATGTTCAGATTTCACATATTCAGACATTCAGATTTGCATTCAAATCATGACACTGATTTTGAACCATGTACTTAATATTTTGTTTCAATTTTGATTTTCTAGATTTCAAAATGGAAGTTTTGCCTCTGAAAATATGTACTGGGAAAAGAAAACAAAGCATGTAGGAAAGTTCAAATCTCCAAACAAGCAAGTTCTGTCAGCTTGGGCTTCTTGTAAACCATCAGATATTGCCAGTTTTATGGCAAAGTTATCAGACTTCATAAATTTCATGGATTCTAAGTGACTGAATCCTGAGGTCAAAACAAACAAAAATCTTACAGATTTATCACAAACACTCATATGTTAAGAATTCACCTGAGGATTTATTGAATGTTTTCTTACTGGAACTGAATGAGGCTCAAAAAAAAGAAGTGGAAAAAATATGAAGATTTAATGTTATTTACAGCTTTCACAAATAAAACATTTAAATTTTGCGTAGATTATTCTTTTAAGATGAGGCACAGTGAACTCAGGTAGGTATATCACTGAACATATATCAATATGCTACAATACCTTTGCAAATATCTCCATCTAATAGTTTGTTTTTCTAATACTGAGATGGAGCTTAATTCTGACAGGCTGCCTTTCTCCTGGCATAAAGGGATGGAATAAAAATGTTGAGTAAGAGATGAGGGAAATCTTACTTGTATGTAAGTGAATCCTTATGCAATACCTTCTGAGGATAGCAAGGTGACAAAGGTTGCAATGCAAAAAGATATGCAGAGGGTAGATGTGTTGGGGTGAGCAGATGTGTCACAAAAATCTTCTGCTGAAGGAACACATATTAGAGATTCAGAAAGGTCCAAAATCAGGAAGTTGTGACACACCCCTGTGAAGCACCATTCAGCTCATGTCTGCTGCAGGTTATTTGTTTAAGGCCTTTCAGAAACTGCAGTGTGCTGGAAAAGTCCCTGTTCCTATTGCCCCTGCCCTTGCTAGTCCAGTGCCTATAATAAGGTAACAAGACCCAAAACTGTACCTCCAATAAGTGTGTTTACAAATAGAAACTCTGGAAATAAAGGTGAGGCAGACATAGCCTAGAGAAACCACCAATATCCTGGAAACACAGAGAGCATAAACCAACAGAAGCTTCCACTGATAGTTATTGTTTTATTTTTCTTCTACAAGTTTAGATGAAATTATGAGCAGGTCAAAGTCTAAAAGGTTTAAGAACATTTACCTAAGAGATGATAATACTTATCTGCTATGAATGAAAAATTAAATTATCACTTTGGCTTTTTCTTGAGTAAATTGCAATTTCTGAAATTCAGGGCTTGATCAAACATGCAAACTGAGAAAACAGCCTTTGCAAACCTCTTTGCTCTTTTTGAAAAAGAGCTTCAAGCACCGAAATAATGGTGTGCTAAGCAATAGAAGTGGCATTTTCTCAACCACTACATCTTGCAGGCTGCAATTTTCAGCCTGCTCAAGGACTCTTGACCATGCAAACTGAATTGAACTCTTGCATGAACAATTTAAAAGGTACACGTGCTTTTATCCAAGGCTGAGTACTCTAGCTGAAATACCCAAAATTAGATCATTTTGCTGGCGCTATCCTGTCTACCTGAGAAACTCTGCATGGCTATTTGAGTTCCCAATTTAAAGAGGAATTATACTGGAAAGGGTTTAGGCAAAAGACAGAAAAAAAAAAGAGATACTGCGCTATTTTAAAATTACCAAAAGTCATAACTGAAAGTAGGTATCCTGCTTTGGTCGAAAGTGTGGAATATAGTAAGTAGTACAAGAGGATGTTTGAATGCACAGTAGCTCACTCCCTGAACCAAGAGACTCCTCTTACATCCCAAATGGGTGACAAAATCCAGCAAGAATATCTTACCTATAATATTTTTCCTTTATTATCGTTCCCATTCACCACATAAAATAGCTAGGAAAAAAAAAATCGAAACCAACCACAAAACCCAAACCACAACCCACATCTGTCAATCAACTGTATTCAGACATAAACTAAATCAAGGGTTGGGTGTTTACGGTCTTCTACCTTTTCATCTTCACTGCTTTTTTTTCTGTTTATCAATTCTGTGCTGGTTTCACCAGTACTGCTGTACTTAGAAGTCATGAGAACTTTAACATTTGCATTTGTGGTCAGCCAACACAATGCTCCAGCCTAGGATGCTTCCTTAGTGTGTGAGCAAGACAACAGTACCCAAGTGATGGGAAGCATGCAGCAGACTCCCTATATAACTGGTCATAAACCACCACCTAAAGAACAAAAACTGCCACTGAGCAGCAGAAAGTCATATTTATTAAAGGTCAGAGGAAAACATGTCA
The DNA here is from genome assembly GCA_013396775.1 of Cephalopterus ornatus. Classification (NCBI taxonomy): domain Eukaryota; kingdom Metazoa; phylum Chordata; class Aves; order Passeriformes; family Cotingidae; genus Cephalopterus; species Cephalopterus ornatus. The sequence continues at coordinate 165,468 of VZRE01003327.1, read as the reverse complement.
GAAACCATGGAAGTACTTCATAGACCCTAAGAAGATTAAACTCTTCAATTTTTGCCTTTTTTTTTTTTGCGAAGAAATAATATTTGATAATATTTCATAAAGTATAGATTGTTATTTCCCATTAATATTTTGGCTATCCAGAGAGAACTAAACTGAAACTCTTTATGATTATAGGGAGAAAGAATGAGGAAATACATCCACCTGGGGACATGTACTGCACTGACTCATGTTAATGGAGACTGGTGTACATTCTACCGGTACATAGAACAAAAGAATGATTCTCAGCCTGGTACTAATTTTTATTTTTCCTCAATTCCACTGCTGAACTGAAAAATTAGTTTGCAGAGTTCTGGCCAGAAACATTGTGTTATATGTATAATACATACTCAAAAGATTTTCTTCTACAAAGTTAACCTCATTCCTATAAAATAGTCATAGGTGAACTGCTTCAAACATCTTTATAAGTTTGTCTGTTACTCAGTTAAAGGCGGAGTTCATGAACTTGTGCACCATCCTGCCCATATTACATCCATGTCATTCTCTCAAAAAATTTATAAACATATATCTGGTGCATTCTGTATTTTACAATCAAAGCCTGCATTAAGTCTCAAGGGATGAAAGACTCATACATTTGATCTACTGCATAATTTGGCAATGGATTTACTTTTTCAGTCCCACGTGCAGTCCCCATACATCCCAAGATGTATGTGATTTAGTCAAAAACAATTACCAAGCTTAAGACAGAGTCAGCATGGGGAGATTCTGTATTTCTGAAAAACATTTTGTTTTGACTACATCTGTAGATATGAGGGAGAATCCAGAGGTGAAAACAAATCAAAACACAATAAACCAGCTTTAGTCAGCTAATTAAAACAGCTTTAGATCATACACCAATGAATTCTTGACTCATACATAAAGTCCAAAGCAGAAATTTTGCCTGAATATTAAAATAATTTTGTAAGAAATTTAATTGATACAGTTGTGGAAATTAAACACAATTTATCACATTGTGGGGTATGTCATGGCTTGCAGCGAAAGGTAAGCACAGTAACATTCACATGGCCAGAGCACCAATTTATGTCCAAATTCAGCAGAGAACTCCATGCAAAATTATAAATTTGGATAGTGCTAAATGCACAAGCCACAGAAAATAGTAATCTGTTTCCCTGTTGCTTTTTAGAGTGTAGTTTGCTTCAACATATTTGCATTCTGCTTGGATCTCCCGAGTTAGCCCCAAGGAAGCCCAAGGATCATGCCTTCAGGGATTTGCGGCTAAGAGAGGAGTAGGCTGCTCTCCTACTTTGTTGCCATGGCTCCTTAAAAATAATTGGCATGTTATCACAAATGATGACTTTCAGCAGCTGTGGCATGCGAGTATTATAGTCTTAGCAGATATATCAGTTCCCCAACTGACATTTTCAAGAGAGCTTCATGGTGCATGAGCAATATTGAAATGTGGCCTCAGGGATAAGAGGAAAGCCTCATATTTTCATCTGGAGTGACAAAACTACTTCTGGCATGTAAGAGAGCAGGGACCTGGCTTTCAAACAACTTCTTTTACCTGAACTAGGATACCTGGTGGTCACCGCTAATATCTGCCACGAGTTCAGTTGCTCAAGCGAATAAAGAATCTATTAGTGGCTCTTGCAATGGAAAATTTTGCTGATTGTTCCACAGTTGTCGCAACACTGTTTTGTGTGAATTCAAACTGCTTCAGCTCAGCCATCTGTGTAGAAACTGTACCAAGAACTTCTCTACCCAGGAGGGAGAATCCTGAAACAGTTACTATTTTGATCCAATCTGGTAATTATCCAAAACTCAGTCATCAATGTATAATTTACATGGGCTTCTTGGAAATGATAACTTTTATTTTAAAAAATTTCAGAGTGAAAAATCATGAAAGCATAAGTTCTCTAGCTAAAGCCTGGATAAGAACATAATGCAAAAAAATAATTCAAGTCATATTTCCGTTTTATTCTCCAGTCTTTTAGTTTAAATTTTGGTGTGATTTTTTTTTTTTAATTGTGAATTCTTTGGAACTAGGGTCACACTATGTGTGTGCGTGTTGTGAAATTATTGTAATAGTAGCTAAACTGGAATTTGAGTCTTGGCTAGATTTTCAGGAAAACCTATCAGCCCCAATCTCTGAGTCAGAGAGTTCTACTTCCCTATTAGAAGAGCAATCAAGCCTATGATAATTATGCAGTCTGAAGCACATTAACAATCACACTTCAAAATGTAATTTCATATCTTCGACCTTTCTGTCCTACTTCTCAAGCTCTGAATGGAAGGAAGGTGGGACAGAATGCATCAACTCTGCCTCTATTTTGCCATTTTAATGACAGATTCACCTTCCATCTTCCTCTGTGAAGAGAGCAAGACAACAGAGGATCAAGTGAAATGAAGTAGCAGTGAAAATGCAAAATATGTTAGAATAAGGTAGACTATGGACAACAGCTAGAATACATTAAATGGTGGGGGCCAGGAGGGGAGGAAGTGGACGAGTGGAAGTGGAGAGAAAATAGAAAAGTGAAGCAGATAAAACTTAGTTCAACCTGAGAAAGTGCAGCAAATTTAAAGGTGCAGAAACTGAGATGGAAAAAAGCAATCATTAAAAAGGAGAAGACTGTCTTCTCAGAGTACAGAAGCAGAAAACAAAATGCTGTTTGAGGAGGTGTAGGAGAAATATTAAAAAAAAAAGGGCACAGGGCAAGAGGACACAAGAATAAGAAAAATAACAAGAAAAAGATCAGGAATTAAGAATGTCATTGAAAAACTGGAAAGCAAAATAAAAGATGTAAAAGAACTGGAGATAGGAAAGAAAATAGTATCAAGAAGCAAAGGAGAGTATAGGTAATGAAGAAGAAAACATTTCAGAAACAGAATAAAAATATGGAATAAATGAAAGATATAAGCACACATATAAAGGATAACCACAAAAGATGATAACCTTGTGTCATGTGAGTATGACTTAAGTTTGCGCTAAGAGCAGTTAGTATTTTTCCCACTGCTGGTCTGGAATTTGTTGATTAAAAGTATTAATATACTATACTAGTGAAAACATATTTCACAGTGAAAAGCTGTAAATCCATAATAGAAATGGGCCTGATGTGTACATGGTCTGAGGACAGAGGTTCAGATAGCTTATTTTCTACATTTCGTTGTACTCCCTTATCTACAGCTTTATCCTATCATGCTGATAGGATACCATGGTATCATGACCTGCAAGTGATTTGAATGAAACCAATAGGACTGCTTGCTGAGCAAGGACATGACTGCTTTGCCTAGGGTCAACAGCAGAATTCCCATTGCTTCCAGTGAATAAAGATCAGACAGTAAGATAATAGTTGCAAGAAAGAATGACAGAACTGCATACTACAGGTAATGAATACATGCACTGGGATGTGTGTGCAGTAACATATTATGTTACATATAAATGCAAAATATTAACATCTCTTAGGAGTGTTTCCCCTTTCCACCACTAAGCACAGATGAAAACCACTACAGAATGAGGGGATATCAAATGAATGCCTTAATATTCAAAAATATTGCACTGATAAACAGTAGCTACACATTGTGTCCAAAAGGTATAATGAGGTCCTTTGCATATCCTATTTATAATCCAATGTTAGGTAAATTATATTCACTTTGAAATTTCTAATAAATTTTTATGAAAAACATATATTACTTAGTGAGTAGATTTCAGATGAATAGCAAACACACAGTCCATTTGTTTTGATATGGTGTAAACCGATAGAATGCACACTGAGGAACAACAGCTGGAATGCGTTTAATTACACCTAGCTAGTAGGCTTCCACCACCTCGAAATTCTTAGATGACCAAATGTCTGTACCATAATGTATGGAGCTTTTTTCACCAAATCAGTAAAACTTTTAAAGATCTTTGCCATGTAGGCAATAATCCATTGACAAACTTCTTTAAAAATTTGACACTTCTGGACTTACAGTATCTTCTATTTTATATGGATAAAAAAGGAAATAGTGTCTGACTTAATGCCATTAAAAAAAAATCAGGAAATTTTATCAGAACTGGTTTCACTGACCTGAACTGAGTGTGAATAACTGATTCATCTGTAACTTTCTTCCCACTTCGTGCAGGAAGTTGAATATTGAGAGACAAAAGAGATTGTTTCTGTTTTAACTAGTGCTCTCCTTTTTATTATACTTAGTTGTCATTTTCTTAGTATTTCTGAGGCTCATTTCTGAGCATGCAACTCACTAAGGGCTTGAAGTTTTGATAGTGAATTATCAAATTACATTTGTATGCAAAAGATATGTTTGTTAAACCTAACTTTCAGCGTACACCTCTAGCGTGAAAAAAAACTCTGTAGGTCACTCAAGAAACAAAGCAAGTAGACATATAATGGTGAAGCCAGAGAGTTTAAATGGCATGATTAAACAACCAAAGGAGACTGCAAAGGGTAGATAAAGATGTGTTAAGACTTATAACAACTGTAAGTTTTCTGAATATTCAAATGAAATGTGTTTTAGTATCCACAGTATTAAATACTGAAACATATGTTTTTTGTTAGCATGACTAGAAAATGGCACATAAGGGAACATTTGGAATGATGAATCAAGGGAAGGAAAATGAAAAACAGTAACAAGAAGATAAACTCTATTACCATACTACCCATTCCTGTCACAAAATGCCTCTTGTTTAACTCCATGCTATTGGAAATCCATTCAAGCTCGTGTTTGCTAACTGAAAAAAATATATTACACATGGATCCTCTTTCCTAGATCTTTGCTAAATGGGTCTTCTATGCCTATGAATAACTTTTTTTTACAGTTGTTTTGCTTGCAATGAGCCAACACACTATGGAAACATATTCATGAGTGAAAATAACTTCATATATCTTCATATATGGCTACAGTCATGCAGAAAATAGCCATCAGTCACAGTAAATCTAATAAAAAAAAATAATGCCAGAAATGAATGTAGTGCTATGAATTTTGTCACACTGTCTGGGTTTGTGATTCAGTAGGATTTCACAAATTAAATAAACTGAGGCCTGGTGTAATAAACTTTTGTGCTTACAGACAGATTCATTTACCAGATCCATCATGCAGGAGCCTCATGAGCCAGGCCTGGACTCCAGCCTTACCACCCCAAAGCCACCAACCTCTTGAGCATAAAGGGAGTGGGTTAGCTGCCCAAAGATGGTAAAACACTCTTGTCTTCTCTGTAACTCAAGAAGGGCTGTAAATGGAGGTGAAGCTCTTTTCAGTTTAGCAGAAATGTGCTGCTACTACATTGTCTGCAAGAGAGGACAGTTGCAGTGGTGACATCCCGGCTAATTGGGGCAGCAGATCCTCAGAGTATGCCCCTCATGATCGCTAGGGCGTAATTCATACTTTCTCATCATTATCCACCTGGGAAAAAATGTTGAGTCTCCCTAAATTTTGCAGCAGCAATGAGATAATTTATTCTTGAAGGCAAACTTGCTTGGCACTAAGTACTAGATGTGGTATCCCAATGTAGACCAGATGCATGAACTCTCCCCCACCGTATTCTACGTTAAATCAAAATAGAGACCCTTTCATTTGTACAGGAAACTGTCCTTCCACTTATGCACTGCCAGTTTGCATTTGTATCTCAAAATTCTGCCAGTGTCATCAACCGAGAAAACATACAGGTCTCATCTTATGCCTCTTCCAGGAAAGAGTCTATGTTTAATTTTATTCTCTGTAAGAAAAATTGAAACAAGCATCTTGAGAACTATTAGTCACGACCTTTTCAAATTCGGAATCTCTAATGATATATTTTCTACAAGATTATCTCATTTTTTGTAGTTCTACAGTAACTCACATGTGGTGTTGAAGCTGTGTAAGTTCAGCAGACTGTTGCTGTGCTATAAATAAAATATCCATGGGGGCATTACAGAACAAAAGAAATCCCAGTATTTATAAACGCCTCTTCCACAAGGTCCTCAAATATGCTTAAGTATCTAAGGCCTGTTATAAACACAAAGACTAGGAAAGGTACAAGGCAAATATGAAGGAACAAAATTAGAATATATTTAACAAAAATGGTCATTTATCTTGATGCATTTGCACTATGTTGGCTTAGTGCCCACAGAGGAATGCCGCAAAGAACGGAGAATGTTGAGGAGGATTTTTAATAAGCTGACTTTCCAAATACATCTCTAGTTCTTCCCAGCTCATTACAAAACTCAGACATACAAGGCTGTTACTAGCAAACCTGGTGTTCTTTGTGAGCAGGGCTATTCCTACTACTACCTCCATACAGCTATCAAAATATTTTCTGTTAGACATGCTTTGCTTAATGAGAAGAGTCACTTTGGAGAGAAAAATGTATTTCAGACACAACTTTATGAATCAAACCCAACCCCAAACCTTTGTAGCATATTTTGTAAATGTCACCAAAATGTTCAAATCACAGTGCGTATTTTTGAAAATTAAAAACAATTATGTGGTAAAAGTTAATTCAACATATAATGAGATAATATATGAGTTACCTGCACCCTTGGAGGCTATTATTTTTATCTATTTTCCAAGCCCTAATACCTCTGTAAATACACCTCTGCATTTTATCATGCATGTTGGATCAATGTACAGGTGGGCTGCCCTATAATGGCCATTGTTTCTACATGATATAGTGTTTGTCGTTGCAGCAAATCTTTGTTCTAGATGTCCTAGAACAAACCATCACAATAGGAAACCTGTCCCATTGGATTCAGAGGAAATATTTACATTGTTTGGTTTAAGATTTTTGCTACCTGGTTAGTAGCATTGAAGCATTTTGCTACCAAACAAGGGACATATTTCACTTTTAAGTATTTGACTTTTAGGACTATGATGTTTTCAATACTGATATGAGCCTATGATGTCACTCATTGATTTTCATACATATGTTGGAGCCATTCTTTAAATACTGTAATTGGATAAACCTCATTTCTTTATTTCATTCCTCTCCTGTAATGCTTTCAATCACTCTATTAGATCATTTACAGTTAAAGGCTTGAAAAAACCCACACACAACAACAAAAAAATCCAACCCTGAGGAACTTGTCTTTAAATACTTCAAAATTGAGTAAACATCAGTAATCTAATCAGGGATATTAGCAACTGGCAAATCAGAATCCCTCATTGTTTTTAATGACAACCTTGCAGCAACTTGAATATCTCATTAAAAAAATCATCCTGTCCTCTTGGAACTATTTCATGTGTCTAACAGGAGGTCTGGATATATCTGCAGCTTTTCTAACCAGAGCTGGCCTTTGCTATTTCAGTCTCCTGAAGAATTGAAATGCATCTATCCTCTCCTCTGCATCCCTATAATTTACTCATCAATTAAGAACCTCTGAATGAAATTATGAAAGGGGAGCCATGCAGTCTATATATAGATGGAAAACCTAATAATGTAAACTTATATGTATTTCATGAACAGAACAAGCAAATAAAAAAAATCACCCCCAAGTGAACAGTTCAATGATTTGTTCTTTTTGTCCAGTTTCCTCACATCAGCACAAACATACATATTTTTCATGAGATTCAAGAAGAGAATTTCACCAGAGGTCACTCCACACTCATCGTGGAGAAAAACACTTTACTGAAAGAAAAGAAATTGCCTTTATGTTCCTTTGCTTTTGTTGTTTTGCTAATACAAAAAGGAAGATAAAAGAAGAGGTTCATGAGGCAGCTCCACTGTAGTTCAGACAGTGGGCACTCCTCCCCAGCCCAAGCCAAGTCCCCTTTGTAGCTGGTAACCCAGTTCCTTCCAGAGGCCCCCATGTTGGATGCTTCCACTAAGGGCAGGGCAAACTTTCTCACTCCAGCAGACCACCTTGGTAACCAAAGGGGCTTTGGTTTTTTAAGAACAGTTTCCCCTTGATCATGTTGATCAAATGAAGCCCCAAATGAATAAAAGTAGCAAAAGTCATGTAAGCTGCTGTGCATACGAGCTTAGGCACACATTGTCTCTTAGACCTCTCTGCCCGTGCTCATGCCCTCTGTGTTACTCTTGCTGCCCATGGGAGGAAAGGTAGAGGCTAACTGCTGTTTTCACAGGAAAAGGATTGGCGCTACTGTTCAGTTGGATATTACTTTTTTAAAATCTTCAGAGGAACAAAGACACCCGAACGGATCACACGGTAACTTTATATTGCTTTGCCTTCTGTACTATGTACTCTGTACTATCCTTCCTCTGTAAAGATACTCCTGAACAGCAGTATGTGAAGAGAATATTGGGGTGATTGTGATTAGGGAAAAGGAAACTGAAGTCCTATTAGATTATAAGCAGGCATTTACTAGAGCATCTTTATAATAGAAACAACCTGTATTTATGTACTGGTTTTCACTGGGATAGACTTGATTTTCTTCTTAGCAACTCATGTGGTTCTGTCCTGGATGTGTGACCAAATCAGTATTGATAACACACCTGTCTTTAAGTTGCTGCTGAGCAGGGCTTACGGCAGCAAATACTTTTAGGATGGGGGATTGAAAATAGGAATCAAAATGCTAGAAATTTGAATTTTTATCAACTTTGGAATCTGAAAATGTTAAATTGCCTTAGATTCATTTTTGTATGCTAATTGTTGCTATTTGTAACACTTGAATAATATTGTTACATGACTTACCACATTTAAAAAACAACATAACTGATCATGTTGGACTTTTCACTGTGCTTTTTTTTTCCTCTTTATATACACTTAGGTTGCTTTATCTTAGGTTAATTAAGAGATCTACTTTTTCTTGGATGAAGTATTGATGAGAAATTCAGCAGTTATGCATGATAAAGGTCATGGTAACATTGTGATCTTTATTCAGTCTTGATGCAATCTGTACACCAGGGAGGGCAGCAACAAATTTTGTAAGACCATTAGCAAGTCGAGAAACAAAGCACTAGCTGTACTTCCATTTAATTGGCATTCAGTTCTTTCTAGATTAAAAAGTATGTCTTGGAACCCAAATGTATTACTTACATTTATTTCATGATTCTTATACTGTTGATTCTAAGTACAAAATAATGATTGCTGTCATCTCCCACAGTGTGTGTGTATACACTCTGCATCATACGTGGGTCCTAGGTGGAAAATAGAAGAATAAGGAAAACAAATTTGTTTAAGAACAAAGCTTTTCTCTTCTTTCGGCCTTCATTCTAGTGTAAGGTTGCAGATAATAATGCCTGACTAGGACCTCTGCTTTTTGATCCATTTGAAAATATAGATCTTTTTTTCTTCCTTTTAAGTTGCAGTGAAATACTACAAATTTTCAAAACTGAATTTTTTTTTAACTGAAAATCAAAGAGACTGATGGAAGAGGACAGAAGGAAAGGATGCAGAGGGGGAAGAAAGAAGTGAGTTTTTCAATAAAGCAACCTTCTTGTCAGAGATTGTTCATTTATTTGGAGACACAACAATAAAGCAGGACAGTGGGATGCTGAGATGCTAATCAGGAATAGAGACTGTTCTTTCCCACATGCTTCAGTGTCACTGCAGTGCTCCTCTCATCTCTGAAATTCAGTCCTCAAGACTTACATTCAGTTGGGTGATATAAAAGTAAGTCTTTAATTACAGCCTTTCTATGGCAATTGTCTTTTTTATCTTCCTAAATTTTATACCTTGATGCTCTTCTTCCTTCTATGTATCTGTCACAACCTTTGTTCTTGCTTCAACACAGGAGCCAGCATTATCCCCAAATAAGGTAGAAGTCAAGCGGTCCCAGTTGTCTTAGTCTTCTTTTTATTTAAGTCTTTATTCTAAGACCTAATAATGTCTCCTCAGTACTGCTGTGACTGCAAATTGACCTGTGATGCGATGTGACCTAGGATCAATCTTTTGCCTGCTATTTTGGAACGGACGAAGTGTTATAGAGGTACCCAATATCACACAGGCTTTATAATGCCCATAAAAATGTACAGCTTTTCCTATCCTATTTGTAGTGATTTTGGTACCAGCATTAGTTCACATATATCTTTATTCATTAATTTTTAAATATTTTGCTCGAAGTGCTTCACTGAATATCGCTCATTTTGCCTTTCATATTATTGTTTTATGTCACAGTTCATTTTTTCATTATGTGTTTTTATTCACACAGGTTATAGCTTAAATAATGAACACACAATGGTATTCCTTCAACGGTTATAACCAGAGAGACTGGAGTGGTGACTGACATAAAATAATATACTGTAAAGGATCAAAGGAAAATAACCATTCAGAATAAATCAAGCAGGATTTATTTGCACTGCCACACAAACAATTCCTAATGCCAATTGCCTGCCTAGCAAACTTATGTGCTTGTGTATGGGAAAATCAAACTGAGCAGGTGTCAGAAATCACACAACAGATTTTAAAACTGATCTGCTAATGATCTTTCTCTGTCATAGCTTAGCTACAGTATCTTTCCCCCATTGTATTGGCAACCATGTAGAGGATCTGTCTTCTGTTTACGTGCAAAAAAAATGTAATCCAAGCAATTAGTGATGATCCAAGAGAGAAGATTTCCACAAAACTCAGCATACGCATTGCTTAACTAGAAAATAAGTGTTTGTCAGACACAGCAAGGAAAAAGTTAAAGGATAAGTGAAAGGTCCAAATTGTTTTGGAGACAGAAGTTCAAATCTATCATTCACTGATTTTCCATTCTGGCTTTTTCCTTGAGTAGCAGTCTGTATTTCCTTTTTGCACATAAACCAAAGTCTGGCATAGGTAGTCTGAGAAGGGCAATAACTTCAGGTGAATGCTGTGCTGGCAGCACTCCTGGAGCATGGGTAGCTAACTTGATGCTTGGTGTGAAAAAGGCTTGGTAGAAGACTGGGAAGTTGGTGTACTACAAGCTCCAAAATATTTTGCTAAATATAATGATTTTGTTTAGGAAAGAGAATTAAGGGTTCTAGGGAAAAAAAAAACAAACAAACCTAACCATGGCTTTCGGATCTTAAATGTTTGGTGCAGGTCTTGTTAAATTTTGCCATATCAGTTTTACGGTTCGGCATGACAGTCTAAGGGTTGATCTGGACATGCCCAATAACTCAGATGACAGGTTTCTCCCTGAGACTCATATTTTTCACTGCTTCCCATACTCAGCTGCACCCTGTGATAGTGTCAGCACAAGATCATCAGTAGTAATGACGTCTCAAATAAAATCAACAATAAAGTTATGAAGCAGCAGAAACTACTTTTCCTCTGAAATCTGTGTGATCACATCACAGTTTAACACCAGTCAGCAATTAAGTCAAATAAAGGAAGTGGAGGTGGGGGTCTGAGTTATATGAGTGGCAAGGTTGCAGGAGACTAGGCCAAAGGGCAGCAGGTTCGATATCAAGCGCTCAATGCTGAGTATGTTGCCATATGGTATGGAACATCCCATGGGTCACTTTGGGTCAGCTGTCCCAGCTGCGTCCCCTCTCAGTGTGTTGTGCACCCCCAGTCTGCTTGCTGTTGAGGTGGGGTGAGAGACAGAAGTCCTGACACTATGCAAGCACTGCTCAGTGCATTAGCAGAGATAACATCTCTATATTATCAACACTGTTTAAAGTACAAATCCAAAACACAGCCCCATACCAGCTACTGTGAAGAAAATTAACTATACTCCAGAGAAAGCCAGCACAAATTTTTATAGGTTGTCTTTAACAGCTCAGAGATGCCCATTGGAGGAGTGGATGAACAGTGAGGTTAGAGGGATGCTGCTATTGTTAGTGTGAAGGACACTGAAGTCTTCCATGTGCCAGGAATGTCACTGCTGTATCCTTGTCAATAACTTCAATAGGGACAATGGGTCAGTTGGTGGTCTCCTAAAAATTTGCTTCATTGCTGTACCCTTAGTTTCCAGCATGACCAAATGTGCTACATGATTCTGCCGCTGAGATTTGTTTCACAGCCACAGGGTGCATCACACTGGCAACTGCGGGAGCAAATCCTCGCAGTGGTGGTGGATTCATTCATAATGTGACAGTTTTGGCAGACCAGACAGTGTCAATTATAGGGATCTCTCAGACCAAGAACCGCAATTAAAATTTGTGGATTCAATAACGTCTATAATTCCTAGGATATTTTTGCAGAGCTTGTTTTCAGAAGTGTGCTTAACATGCATTAGGAAATCAAATCAGTGGGAAAAGATGCTCCTGGAAGGTGCAGATAGAGACTGAACAGCACTGATTTTCCCACTGCTAATGCAAAGCTTCTTCATTGCTCACATTACTATCTAGCAATTATACAACAGGAAGGAGGCTGGAGACAATCAGTTAATGTGGACTTTTGTGCAGCATAGGCCTAGTAAATAGCGTATTTTTCATTTACTGTTGTATTTTTAGGTATTTGTCTATGGCAAACACTTAAGTTTGTAAATTGTATTATTATTTAATTATTTATTTTATCTAGGAAAAAATATCTTTGAATTTGAGACATTAAAATATGAGAATGCTAAAAAAATTCTCAAACTGTTCTAGATATCTGAGATTTCCCATAGTAGTCAGTTGAGAGGAAGTGCTTATATGAAATGAAGTTAAAACAGCTACAAATCTAGATATTGCTATTAGAAATTATGCAGTAAATGATACTGCATTATAATGTTTCCTATAAAAATTTTCTATCAAAAATTTTCTTTTAAAGAGAAATTTTTTACAAAATGTAACCTTTTATGGAATACTTCATTGAAAAATGTAGATGGGACATAAGGAGATCAAGCAAATCCAAATTAAAAAATTCCTGGATAAAAAAAAAAACAAAAAACCAGATTTCATGTTGTGACAGATGAAAAGCAAAGGAAAGAGTAAGCCTTTCTTTCCAGACTAGCCAAATTAGATTTTTATTATGCCTCTTTCACTTGGGCAAGCAATCTGTCCAAATGTGGTCTGGAAATCCCACTTCAAATATGTCATAAAAATAATTTTTTATTTTGAAAGATGCAGATATCTCTTATTAAATATTTGAAGTTTGTAATCAGTGGAAACTACACAAAATCTCTTTTCCTGTTTCTTCCAACAAATTAGTGAGTGCATGTAGAAAATCCACCTCATTTCTTGGGTAACGTCCAAACATTTCCCATTTTAAAATTCTCTAAATATATTTCTAACAAGGAAAATTTTCCTTTTGTTTTACTGTCTTCACTAGGAAGGCAATAGTTGTAAGTCTGAAGAAAATTTAGTGTTAGGCTATCATAGACTAGCTGAAATATAAAGAACAAGACCTTTGGTTCTTCTAATAAAACCATTGTCTAAGTAATAATTACATATGCTCTTCTTAACAACTCTAATTACTTTTGCTTTCAGAAGACAAAATGTATCCATGCAATAAATTACTTTGCAGATGCAGTTTCAGATATGAAATTTTAGGCTCTGTTTGCTGAATCTAAACTGCAATCATGATTTTATTACTATTTATTATTATTCTGTTCGTTTTACTTTTTGAATTTCTTCGCCTTTAAATGAAGTTTAGTGTAGAAGTACATGCACAGTGATGCTGAGATGAAACTATCCTTTTTTTTGTAGCTGCTTCAATTTTATCGTATAGAGAGTATAAAATAATTCAGCCTAAATGGCATTTTATTTTTTGGAAGTTGTTAAACTTCCCAATGAAGATCTAGGATGAAATATATTTACTTTATCTCTTCCACAAGAACAGGAATGCTCTAGCATTGCACTAGCATTGCTGGGATACTGCTTAATCTGAGAGGGGCATTTATCTTTCCAAGCCATCATTTGCAAGTTTGATGTTTCTTCTGTGCAACTACAACGGAGCTTTCCCATCTGTTCTGCAAAGCAAAAGCTTGGGAGTTCACTCCTAACTTCTACAACTTCTCCCTGCAATTACTGAGTTGCAATTCCACTGGAACGTTTTATCCATGAAAAATCTGGAATGGGAAGTTTATTTTACTTCCCCCCCCCGCCCGCCCCCTTCTTTCCTGTCATGGTGCAGAGTTCTGAAGCAGATTACTGACTCAGTGGGGGCTGAGTGAGGGGCACCCCTTGGGCCAGCCCTGCACTGACGGGTCATGGTTGAGTCCACATCTTCATGCACAGGGCACAGCAGCTCTGCACACCTTACTTTCCCGCTGCACCTCTGCGGCTACATCCCAGCTTCTTGACCTTTACTGTATTTTTAACACCAATTCTGACATTAACCGGTACAAAGGCAAAAAAATAGGTAATGTTCATGCTGGCCCATGCTAAGCCTGAGAATTATGATGGTTGCAAGGCAAAATTAACCCAAATACTGTACAGTGCATCAGGCTTTTACAGGCTGGAAGCTGTTGAAGTCTAAGGATAAAATTAGTATTGACCTGACCACAAAAAGAATGGAATATTGACAAAAAAATCTTATGGAGTCTGTAGAATTTCAGCAGTGTTAAAGACTGAAGGACGATGTGATGTTCCGACCAAGACAATATCTGACCATAAACATTCTTAAAATTAAATATTTTCATGATAAAAAGGCAAAAAAATCACTGTTCTGACCAGCTCAAGTGTATAAAATCTGTGGGCATTGCCAACCTATTCCTTTACATTTTTCCCCCACATGATATTATTATTGATTTCTAATCAAACTGGAATTAATTTAAAACATGATCAGAGTACACACTGAAGGCTTATAACAGCAATGTCTAGTAGTAGGCTTTTCTCATTTTTCCTGGCTTTGGAAGTTGGCTTTCACTTGCCTTAAACTGTTCACAAAGCACAATTTATTGAACAGGCAGGTAGAATCACCAAATAGGCAGCTTTTGTACCTTGAGAGCTTCAAAAATGTGGTGTTTAGTTAGAAAAGAATGAAGCTATGCTGGAAAACAGCTTTTAGTTGTCTTTCCTGAGTACTTCAAGATATCTTGAGTTTCTATTGTCTTGAAACCTGTGAGTCCTTCCTTGGTGTGCAATCTTGACTAAGTCATGATTCCTAGTGCCTGAGCTCATTGAAATATATATAACAGTAAGAGTGATTTAATAATGTCACTGTGATTTGTTTGTTAAAACATTTTTGGAGGGTTTCAAATTGTGTTGGTCAAATATTTGGGGGAATTTTTAAATGCCTCAGCTGCACTACCCTACCTAACACAACAGAGAAGCTGAATCATGACATCATACTTTGAGACCTGTCAAAGTAAGAACATTCATTCAAAAAATTCAAATTGTTTTCAGAGAAGAAGGATAATAGACTAATGATTCCTTCAGGGCATTATCACAAATCAGGACCTGAAATATCATTCTGTCCAGTTCGGCCATAAGGATGTTGGAAAAGGACTGAATTTCAGATTTTATGTAAAAGGTAGATCTCACAGTAGTTGTAGTTTGATAACAGTGGGCCCCTAGGGGTAATGGAACGGTTTAATTTTCCTATATGATGTTTTGAAGACCAAACAGTACTGGAAAATTTTGTTTTAAATAGGGCATTCCCATTTTAAATAGGCTACCTTTAGACAAATTGCAAGATTAAAAGAGTTTCTTTTAAGCAAAACATGATGCTGCTTGTATGTGTAAATGCTAGAACAGCTATACAGAGAATAAATCTGATGGACGTATGTTCTTTCTTGACTACTGCTTTCTATGTGGTTGAAAGTTACTTTTTTACTTTTCAAGTATCTACCACTGGTCAGATGTGGACATTGATCACAAACACTTTGAAATTGCATGAAGCATGCATTTAAAATAACTGTGCAAATGGATTTTGTGCTGAAAAGTCTTTTTATTAGTGACAGACTACCAGTGAAATTATGTGCTTTCCCTTGATTATTTATTTCTTTGGCAACTGAGTGGCTGTTCATAGCTTGCATAGCTTGCAATAAACATAATTTCCTGCATCTATTTCATTTTACCTTTTGTTTTTCTGGTTAAAAACGTTAATGGATATCAAATGAAAAAGCAGCTAACAAAATAAAGTAAATATCAATAATATATGTATCTATACATTCGCATTGCACATATCCAAACCAAGGAAAGAGTTCAAAGTTGTTCAATGTGTTATATGACAGATTTTATGGAATTTGATATCCTCATGAACACCTCCAAATGTGCTGCCTGTCCTGTGTGGGACATTGAGCTAAAGTCTGCATCTGCCTCAGAGCACGACTGCTGTTGTGGGTGGACACCCACTGCATAGAATATATGTCAATGGAAAATGTTGCTCTACTCTTCTTTCTTCATGGGCAGAAAACACAGCTTCAGTGTAATGTGTTTTTTCCATCATGTGCCTCCCTGCAATCAGATGGTGCTCTTATTGTGTTATTTATGAGGGGTGACATGCCCTTTGACAAAGAAACAGAAATAGCAGAAGTATCCCATGTACTTCCTCTCTCATCTCATAGCCCTTTCAGGAATTCGGATTCACTATGGCTAGTTGGACTCATGGTGTTTAGTGTCATCTCTAATAAAATTTAAACAAGTTAAATCACAGCCTTTCATGTCCTCTCACATGAATCAGTCTAATTCTGTGCTGGATTTTCTAACAGTTTTGTGAATTAAATTGATTTTTACTTTTCCTATTCACCCACATAGCTGCATGAATAAATTTGAGTTAGTGATATGCACTGAATTAGAAATTTATTTTCACTCACTAAACTGAGAAATACTCAGCATTTCCAGAACTAGGTTTTCAAAACTTAAAGAAATTTAAAGAACTTGCTTCATTGCTGTGTCCAATCTCTCTGTTGTCTTTTCCTAGGTAGTCAAAACAACTAGCCAGGTTTTCAAAATAAAATATTGTATTGGGAGTCATTCAGCACAAATTTGCCTCTGATAGCAGAGGAATCAGTGACCCCAGATTATAAACACCATGGGACATAGGCCTGATACAGAAAATAATAACCAGCATTTAGAGAACTTGAAATAATAACCAGGTCTTTCAGGAAAAAACAGAGACCAAAAATGTTATGAAAAAGGATCAGGACACTGGTTGGACAGATCTGGATGTATTCACAGCTGGAAAGGGCAATTTATTTTTTTTTTTTTTTTTTTTTACAGAATCACTGAAAATAGGTGTATTATACTTTTCATTATGTGTGGCTTAAATGTGGCTTAAATTTATTGCAAACTTTAACAGTATCATGTACTTTTTAATAGTCCTTGCATTCATTAAGGACCCGCTCTCAAGTAAAACTGCAGCAGCCCTTGGCATGTACTTGAGACAGGCTCCAGGCAGTTGTTGTGTAAGTTATGATGAAGAGCTTTTACTAGGACTGAAATGAGGGGATTGTTTTTCTTATACATGTCGACTTGTCCCTGCCTGAAATACTTCAAGGGAATTTTATAATCCCTTAGTTAAACCCTGAGCTTAAGTCAAAATACATAAATCAGTGAAGGAATACTTTTTGATTGTTTTGGAATATAAATTACCTCCTTGCTTACTTAATTGTTTCATAGGAAAATGTTTCTTACTTACTGTCTTTTGCATTTCATGTAGAGAAATAAGGTGTCTGAAAGTGACTTGACTCTGAAATTCTGATAGTTTGGAGGAGTGTCTCTTGTTCCAGCCTCTCTAGCACTCTCAGTGAAAGCAGTGGAAAATCTGACTTTACTAGGAGAGAAAGAGAGATCAATATTTCAAATTATTTATTTATATAACTAACTATCTTGAAATAAATCAGGCTCTAGTTCCAAAAAGCTTCATATTTCTTACAGACAGCTGATCAGATACTTGCAGGGAAAGCCATTAGCAAATCCCATGTGCAGTATTCATTATTTGTGCGGTGCATTTACAGTTCTTTGCAAAGCAAGTGGCGGAAGGGTAAATAATTTGCCTTACGGAGCAATCTAAGAGACTGTTTTTCATTAAATGTACAACTGCTTGAGCTGCTTGCAGAAGGAAGACAAGTTGGAACTGGAGTTAGATCTCCAGGGAGAAAGTCACTGCTCCAGCATGAGAGACATCTTGAAAAGTTTTCTAAAACACAAATGTGAAAACGTCAATGCCCCAGGTGCACCAGCTTTCAGTTGCCATGTGGGTTGCTCATTGAGCTCACCACAACCAATTCAAACTCTCAGCTGAGCTACAGATAAAAAATTCCTCATGTCAGAGTAAGAGCCAAAGACGACACTGTGAAAGCCTAAGGTGTGGGTTAGTTGTCCAAGGTCACCCGTAGGAAATAATGTGGAGAAAGGCTGCATTTAAACCCACTTGAAGATATATTTAAAGGACAGAGACCCATTTGGACAAATACCAGAGGGGAGCATTCAATATGTAAGAAACATCCTGGAAAAAAGCACAAAGGGGTTCACAAAGTAGAGAGGAAGGGACTAAAGGACAGTGACACTGGCACAGCAACACTGACTTTTTAGTTCTGTATAGAAATGCAAAAGTAGGCTCCTATGTGGAGCAATCCATGAGACATTAATGAAGAAAGCATTACTGCTACTGTCCAAGTCACATGAGAAAATCCCAAAATATGAGGTATATTTGCAGCTCTGTGTAGCTACTGGCTTTAGGGCAAGGAAGCAGCACATAATCTGTGAGCTCAGATACCTCCCTCCAGTTCTAACTGGGACACTGGGTCCCTGCCGTGTGCACTCAGAAGGGACATCAACCACAGGTGGCACTGAAACATCACCTGGTGAGGCAAAATTATTAGGCGCAGAAAGAAAGCAATATCTTTGGGCATAACCATCCAAACATCTAACCCTAGATATAAATTATCAAGTTCTCCCTGGAGAAACTAACATGAGGTCTACCTAATTGCTTAGTTCTTGGTCGAGAGTCAGATTTAAACTTTGCTAAGTTCTGAAGATGACTTGCGTCAGTTCATATGATCAAGTAAATGACGGTGTAGAACTTTTTATAAGAGATTATAAACAATAATTGCGGCAAATAAACCAAGTGCCAGAATGTATTCTAATGATGTTGGAAGAATATATATATATATGGAATATGCTCATTTGCTGAAAATTTTTACCAATGATCTCTGTGTACAGATTGAAGATCGAAATTTTTATCACTTGTGACATTTCTATATATCTAAAAATGTTTTCAGATTTGTATCTGCCACTCAAATGGTGAGGGAAAGTTGATAATGTGGGAGAAGCAGAAGGCAAAGTGTCTCTTTATTCTTGGAATTCACCCACAGGAATGCCTCCTCTAAAAATAAAATCCTGGAGGGAAAAGAGAAGGGGGAGAGCAGGGTAAGTGGCAATTGTTTCATTTATCAATTCAAAATAAATAGTGACACTTATGCTGCATATAAGCATAAATATCTTAAGATTTATTAAATCTTCCACATCAAAACAAGTTATAAAGCATTTTTGCTGTGATCATGAGCTTTTCTGGACCCTTGACCCTTATGTGGATTAACAGTTGCAATTTGCAACTTCCTTGTGAGGGGAAGAGGAGGGGCAGGCACTGATCTCCTCTGTGGGGACCAGTGACAGGACCAGAGGGAAAGGCCTGAAGTTGTGTCAGGGGAGTTTTAGGTTGGATATTAGAAAAAGGTTCTTCACCCAGAGGATGGTCAGGCACCGGAACATGCCCCCCAGGGCAGTGGTCACAGCACCAAGCCTGACAGAGTTCAAGAAGCGTTTGGACAATGCTCTCAGGTACATGGTGTGACTCTTAGCGATGGTCCTATGTTGAGTTGGACTCCATGATCCCTGTGGGTCCCTTCCAGCTCAGCATATTTTGTGATTCAGGGATTCTGTGACCAGTCTCACATACCAATGGAGGCAGCTGGAAGAATGAGTACAAGAAAGAATGGGAACATATAAAAGAATGAGAACATATAAAAGAATAGGAATCTTAAAAAGAAATTAAATGGGAGCCGAAACTAGAAATTTAAAAAATTGACTTTAGGAAAAATATTCCAAAGACTGTAAAAGAAACTATGTGGCAGAAAGTTGAAATGTAAATCTTGCTGAAGTGATCTTTAGATTGATTAGCAGTGTTTATTTGTTTTCTAGCTTAACTAGATTTAGTTGCTTTAGTTGCTTAGTTGCTTTCCTGCTCAGGGAGAAAGCAATATAATATTTGCCCCCTTTATATTATTTACCCCCCCTACAACTACTTTATAGTATATTTCAGGGATGTCTCCTCTTACTCATTTTCTCTCTAAATGAGACAATATTTTGATATCCTTCCACAGAGTAACCTTTCTGATAACACTGCTTGTCTGTTTGTGAACCTTTTATGCTGTCACATCCTTTTCTGAGGCACAAGGATAAGATATGAGCCAAATATTCCAAAGAAGAATCTATAATTGAGCCTCATAATGACAGTATCAATTTTTTGTGCTGTTTTCTAGCTTATTTTTCACATCTCGTCCTTTCAAGACATGATTTGGACTTGAACAATTATTGGAGCAGAAGATGTGAGCAGCTCAAATTTCCCTTCTATTGTAGAACATCCTGGGTTTTTTCCAATAATTCAATTAACCAACAGCTGCATACCCTTCTCCAAGCATTCTGACCTCTCTGAAGGTGTTCAGAGCTTTCTCTAGGTATTTACAGCTCAAATGTTTGCTCCTCAAATATCCATGCTGAAGTTGTCCATCCTGCATTGCAAGATGCGTGCAAATCTCCTTTCTTCCAGCGGCTCCCATACAGTCAGTCACACCTCATAACTTTCCAAAAATAATAACCCCCCCATCAAAAACTAAAAACAAAAACAAGGACTTAAGGACTTGTGAGATTTCAGGTTGACTTTCTACTATAACTATCTGAGGGATTGCAAATGCTTCAGATTAACTTCTTTTTATTAACTTTCACTGTCTGTGAAGAGGAGAGAGAACTTGCCATTGAATGTTCTGAAATGTGCAAAGTATTATTTATACTTTATAATAAAAGGAAAATTTTGAAATCAATGGTCCCAAACACATCCATCTTCCCCTTACTTGGGAAGCCAGTACCCAGAGACTGACAGTAGCTACGCCGAGGGAGAACCTATATGCCTGTCTTGTGTGCATCTTCCCACCACCAAGTCACCTCCAGCTTTCCCTAGCACCTAACCAAGCCCTCTCTTGAGGTGTCAGCTCTTGTATAACATAGGCCCACTCCTCTGTTTTCCCCTCTCAGTTTCCTTCTCATTTCTGCAGTCTTTCACCCTCAGTAGCGCTCAGCTCCTAGTCCTCACTCTCCCCTCCCAATGCAGGTCCCCTGCCTTCTCCTGCTGCAAGCTGTACAGCCTCCTGTCCCCTTCACCCCAGGGTTAAAAGTTTTTGGTGAAGGGGATCATACCTGCACCCTGTCCCCTCCATCACTCCTGCTGACCTTGGTCCAGACTGTGTACTGAACTTGGCATAAGCCTCCTGCAGGTGTCACCCCAAGAAGAGATTAGCCTTTTTAGCTGTGCAATCACTTTAGCCTTTTGTTCCCCTCAGACTTTCTCATTCAGAGAGTGCACACAGCTAACACAATTAGCAATGCTTTCCTGTAGCCTTTTGCAATTCATTGCATCTACTCTTTTTCAGTAGTCTTGTGGTACAACGCTTGCTGTTCTTTCTCCAGATAGGATTTCTGTAATTGTCTTAGAAGAAATCAGGGCAAATGTTTACTGCTTATTGCTTACAACTTTATCATTTTCTGTATATATTTAAGGGTTATTCTCTTGCCATTTTCCTTACGCAGTGGAATTTTATAAATACATTAATATATTAAATATGTTTGTTGTAAAATGTTGCCTACATTTCCTCACATGCTGGTACACCTCTCGATTAAATGACTCATACAGATCAATGACTCAAAGGCACTTTATATGCAGATATATTCTGTGTTTAACCTGCAGACCACCCACTGCCAACAAATACAATTATAATTTCATAATTGGAAGAGAGCTGGAGGGATGCAGGAGTTTGTGTGTGTGCATATGTCTGTGCCTCACTTGCTATGTATGTGTGTATGTATATACAAGTACATGGATGTATAAAATGTATATGTGCAAGCTCACTGAGGATGAAAAAAGAAAGGAAAAGAAGTGAATTAAAATGTCCTGCGTAATATGATTGCAACACATTCAAAATGCAGCATACCAGCACCAAGTGTGCTGTAAATGACAGTGAAGGTCTGCATTAAGTGCAAGGGAAGCTAATGGTGCTCCAAACCTCCTGCCCTGGTTTGCCTGACTTTGGTAGAGTATTTAAAGCACAGCACGCAGGGAATGGAATGGGGGAAGGGTGGTGCAGTGGTTCTTCCTCACCCGCAATCACACCTTTCTGTCACTTCATATCTTTTGCACAATTAAGATTAATTAAGGAAATAATTGCTGGGGATTAAATAATAGCATATTCTACAGGAATGTATTTTGTCCGGGCTTTCAAAACGAAGGCAATACAAGAACAGCAAAACCTGGAAATAATTTTGAAAGAAGACACCTTGCTGTGATATGATTTGTAGCAACAGCTATGATACAGTCAAAATGACTAAGTGTTTGCAGTGCTAATAGGTGTTTACACCCATACAGAAATGGCTGTGAATTTGTCATCAAAACATGTTTTGAACTGATCCTGCTGGTTTTGTGTGAATTCCCAGGGTTAATTTTCTTGAAAAAAAATACGGCATAAATTATCTGTCCTTCGTGAAAGGTCATAATAATTTACTAGTAAAGTACTCTCTTTTGTTTTCGTACCTCATTTTTTTAAAAGTATAAAAGTAATTCATGTTTGCATTGCCATTAAAACAGAACACTGGATCATAAAACAGAATAAAAGGAATGTGCTTGGTCTGAAAAAATAAGATGTTTCAGTGAGGGGGCAAGTCTCTTTAGTTGTGTTAATAAATCTGAAGTAGAACATCCTAACAGCATTAACAAGCACTAGTGTTAAGCCAGTGACTGCAATTTCTGACAGTGAGTAACAGTGAAATAAGAAAAAATTCAGAAAATTGGAAACAATTTCAAATTTTTCCAAGCAATTCAAAATACAAGTTCCTTCATAAAAGAATGCTTTTGTAATATCAGAAGTGAAAACATATTTGAAAGACAGTGGAAATGAAAGGAACAATTATTAATTTCACTATTTATTTAACATACATATTTGTAGACAGGCATTACATCATGAAGACCAACGTATTGCAGAAAGTAGGTTACTACAGTTCTCATTTCGTCAGAGGAGATTGCAATATTTTTTCAGGCTTCATAGCAAAGCTATTACAGGGAAGAGGAATGGATCCCATGAAGCTGGGAAGCAGAAATCACTACTGACAACCAAGAAGTCAAGTACCTGGGAAGAGCAGAGGGGCAGCCCCATGGCTCTTTCCTTCCATGGAGAAATCACGGGTGTGGGTGCAAACTCCCAGCCAGACAGTGTAGTACCAGGGGGATGGAAAGAGCAGTAAGGCAGTGAGTTAATTTGTGAGATGTGACGGCTCTGAAAATCTAAAACTACAGGTGCCTATGTGCGAGTGTGCTGCATATCTCTGCCCTTCTCTTTTATAGAGCAATTTTTCAATGACCTTTTTAAAAAAGTAAGCTAAATTTCAGTCAGCTGATAGGTATTCATGACAAATAAGTTTCCTGTGTAGCCAATTATACTTCAGGCCATGTATTAAAGATGTTAGACGGCAATATTTTTTTAACGCACATATTCTTCAGTCATCTCACCAGATTATTCCCATGTCAGCAGCTGGTCCCTCTCACAGTCCCTTATGGTTTCTAGAGCAAGACATTTATGAAGGAAATGTCATTTCAGGTGATGATTTGCTTGAGTTTTCAGTTCATGTAATTTGGATAATTATTTTCCCATTTTTCCAACTAATCACCCACTTTTAAAGTTAGAGGTCTGCTCTGAACTCCTGTGGTGCTGCATGCAAGAGGGGACACTGTGAGCTGCACATGCCCAGTGGAGGGCCTCATTTAGAATGTGGGACTGCAGCTTTTGTTTCTTTCTCATGGGCCTTTCCATTTTCATCCAGTTGTGTATTTAAATCAGGTGCTGAGGCCACAAAAATCACCCCAAGCACTTCTTTTTCTACCGAAAAATCCTCTAACAAAGCAGAGCTGATGGAGTGCACACAATGGATTTTATATAATGGGATTTTTGGTTACTTTTAATTTATTTTCAGCTATTTGAAAATGCAATGCAGATATCACGACCATGGTTTTACACAACATACCTGGTTTTTTTGGAAGGATGAAAAAGTGATATGTGCTCTGATGTTAATGAAAAATACTGTCCTAATTTCATGAAAGTTAGAATAACTATCCAAGATTGAGATTTCAGGCATATAAGGTTAGAAGCAATCTTTCAAAATACCTAAGATAATTTAAATTTAAATATTCAGTGAAAAAATACACCCTTTCTGCAAATAGCCTGGTAAGATCAAAGTTCTAGCACCTGTCAAACTTCAACAGCTTGTTTTTTTCTTTTTTTAAGAAAAGATTTCCACATTCAAGTCATTTATGTCAGTGTCTGGAGAAGGTAAGAAACAGCAATTCCAGTGAAATCCTGTGTGTTTTGTCAGATCTACTGCCTGCTGCTGCTCATCAACCACAGCAGTCATTTCGCTTCTTATGCATTGTGTCATTGGAAAGGGAAAACATTTCCTCTTCTGTTTCTCCAGATTACAGTGTCAGTGCCTCACTGTATCACTCAGATTATAACATAGACTCTTCTCCAGCAAAGGTAAAAGAGGGAGATCACCCACGTCCTGATCTTCAGGAGTTAAATCTGCATGCCTTAGTAATAAGTCAAATACGCCAACTATTTGCCACCGACATTATTTAAACATTAGTTAACATGTTACAAGAGTCCTGCCAACAGGGTAGTCAAAATGTAAATGAGCATCTTGAACTGAGAGGGTTCCTAAGAGTGGGCAATTAAAAACCTGCAGTCTTTATTAACGAAACAGTATAGGTGGTGGTGGCAAAACATTCTCCCTGATATGTTGAATTGGTGTGTTTCAGCCTCCGACTGCACAGATCACCCATAGGGCTGCAAGGAGAAGCAATTTTTCATGCTTATCTTGCAAGTCCTGACTGTGACCATGGGTTTCAATTAATGTAGGGCACTGGAAACAATTTATTTACACAGGCGTTCTTTCTGATAAGCTATTTCCATCTTTTTCATCTCTGTTGCATCACACTGAAGCAAAACATTGAAAAGTCCAAACTGAATTAGTTGCTGCAGAAATAGCTCTTGACAATGACCTACCTGGGAAAACCTATTCATGTTGAAACTCCCAAGCAAAGGAGTAATTTATCTGATTAATACTGACTATTTCTGCACTTTCTCTTACTTCTGCGAAGCTTGTGTCTTTAAACTTTGCTGAAACATATCAAAACCACCACTAATCAATCACGGTCATGCATGATACCTTTCAAACAGCTTTCTTGCACTCCTAACTAACTTTATCTAGACTTAAATTGGATACTGCAAGCAAAAAATTACAGACTATATTTAATCAGTCTCCTGAAACATCTAGTCCTCTTCAAGAGTTTCTGTCACATGCAGTTATTAAAATATGGTGTGGTGTAAAAATCTCCCCTTCCTACGTGACAGCCCACACCATGAGGCTACCAAGAAATTTTCTGAATATCTTCCTAACGTGTGGAGCCACCTTTCACTTTGGCAAGAACTACTGAGAACTTCACCTGGAACAATCTGTGACCCAAAAAACCTGATGGCTACTGCTTGCTGTGGTGCAAGGAAGAATCCTTTTTTTCCCAGACTAAGTGTAAACAAAAAAGCTCACAGGGAAGGTGAACAAAGTGGCTCCTTCTACCTCTTAAATTATTTTTACTGTCTTAGTTGACCTTGGCTATGTTGCAGCCCCTCAGCCAGATTCTCCATTTCCATCAGCATTACTTTAAACACTTTTCTGTCTTCTGTTCCTCTGATGTCCCAGTCAAGATTGCAGTGAAGGAAAAAGGAAAATTAGCTTAAGAAGACATTGTTTTGTGCCCACCATCTTTCTGATTTGTGTTCTTTGCCTCAATCACTAGGTACAGGCATATCTGGCCTGGAAAAACAAATCAAACCAAAATTTTTTAACAATTAACCTGTTGGTTTTTTTTTTACAGTGACGTATAGGAGGAAAAGAAGCTTGCAATTGAATCAATTTCTCTCAAACTTCTGGGCAATTTATGTTTGCACATTCTCGACTGAGCTTTCCTACATCTGCAAGAGCTTCCTCCAACACATTCCTGCACTGCACTGTAGGACTGCTCATCACTTCTCAACCAGGTTCATTTATTATACAGTGCTCTGTTCATTTTATTTGCCTTCAAATTTTCAATTTGCATCCTCCAGATAACTTTTAGATCTGCTAAAGGATCCAAACAACTCTCTTTCATTAAAGATTTTCTTTGTACATGATTAGTGACGCCAATAATTCAGGAGTGGTAATAGAATTCAGATAATGGTGGCTCTGATGATTCTGAATGCTTGTGCTGGTTCTAGCTGGAATCAAGTTAACTTTCTTCACAGTAGCTGGTATGGGACTGTTTTGGATTTGTGCTGGAAACAGTGTTGATAACACAGGGATGTTTTTGCTGTTGCTGAGCATGGCTTTTTTCTGCTTCTCACCTCATCCCACCAATAAGGAGACTGAGCGTGCACAGGAAGCTGGGGGGACACAGAGCCAGGACAGCTGGTCCCAACCAATCAAAGGGATACTCCAGACCATATGACTTCATGCTCAGCATATAAAGTGGGAGGAAGAAGAAGGAAGAGGGGGACACCCGGACGAACAGTGTTTGTCTTCCCAAGTAACGGTGATTCGTGATGGAGCCCTGCTTTCCTGGAGATGGCTGAACACCTGCATGCCCATGGGAAGTGGTGAATGACCTACTTTTGCTTTGCTTGTGTGCGTGGCTTTTGCTTTACCTATTGAATTGTCTTTATCTCAACCCACAAGTTTTTGCACTTTTACCCTTCCGTTCTCTCCCCCAACCCACTGGAGGGGTGTGAGCATGTGGATGTAAGGCTTAGTTGCTGTCCAGGACTAAATTGGGATAGTGCTTCTTAAGACAGCTGTCCAGGAGTAAACTGTGATCCTGCTTCTTAAAACAGCTACATTTTAAGCTAAAAACACACAAAGAAATCTTTATTTATAACATTAATCAGTCTTGAACTGTCCACAAGATGAAATACACTTTTCATTTTGGACGTATAGTTTCTTCCAAAACATTAGTGCTTTTGGCTGGCTAACCACTACATTCGACCTATCAAATTATTAATTACACAATTTATCGAAGCAAGTAGTCAGATAAATGGTTTGCTCTGCCTCCTTTGCTTTTTTGCTGTCACAAATCTTCTTCACACTCACATGGCAGGGTAAACATCACAACTTACCCTTCTTCAACCTTAACCTGAAAGAATTTGGGGTTTGGTGTTCATGACCTGAGTGTGAGAGGAAAGAGTGAGCTTTAGAGAAGCACAACTCTCCCCTGCACTCCCAGGCTGACTCTACAGCCTTTACATAGAAAGGTAATGTGGGCTACAGCGCTGTTAACTATCCTAAACCTGCATTTTCTGATAGGAGGAAAGCCTGTAGGAAGTCTGGGAGGCATACTGGATCCTAATTTTTTCTGTACTGTTGTGAAACTCATTTCTCTAACACTGCCAGCTCATTTGACCCTGCTGAACTGGTGGAATAAGCTATTCAGTAATTAAGTTATTAACAATTTAAAATTAAAAATTGATATTTTGGTTCTAATTCAGCAGTTAGGAAATCATTCTTCTTCTAAAACAAAGGGTCTGGCAACTCATATTTCACATTTTTTGCTTAAACAGCAGAACTCTGTTTGCAAATTCTTCTACTGTTTGTTCAAAATCACACAAATCTTGCATAACTAGAAGGAAAGTTTAAATCTTTGCCTCTGTCCTCATTCACAGCCCTCAGCTATCCAGTTTGATCAGCTAGCATAGTGGAAGTGAATAAGTATTTATCATGTTTGCTATTCTTATATTCAGTGTTTTCCTTAGAAGAATAGTGATTTCCCTGTGACCACCAAAAAACTTCATAAAGAAGTTTAATTTTATGATTTCTCCAGAAATTCAACTCTTAATAGTTTCTTCTGGGCCAAGGAATAAGTAATGAATTCACTCCCACCATACCTCTGCTTTATTAAGAATGTGTTTTGGAAAGTAGAAAATATAGTCTCTCTTGCTTGAAATCCTCTGATCCCACATCAGCTTTGGCTTTTAACTTTGATCTTCTGACTACTATAAAAAATGTATTTGAGTAAGTGAGGAATTTTCCAAGTGCTTTCTTTTACACTGGATCGAGCTCAGAGTAACTGTTTTCCAGTCCTACGTCCTGCTGTGCCTAAAGCTCAGCCCTGAAGACAGAGCCACCTCCAGGTACCCAACACGCTGGCTTTACCTAATGAACCCAGCTCCTCAGTCCTAACAATAAAGGTCATATAACTTTGTGCCTTTTCACTGCTTAACTCTTATCTGTCAAAATAATTTGGACTGGAAAAGATGGAGGAGTCTAAGCTAGCCATGTCTCTTGACAGGCACCTGGATGCTAATTTGTGCCACTGAGCAGTATGGCTCTGGATTTTTTATGTTTCTTTTGCTTTGATCCCTTTCTGGAACACAAGCTGTACCAATCTAGCATTGTCACTTCAAATTCCAAAAGTGAGAAAATGAAGCATTTGCTGTGTCTCCAAAAGCTGAAATGAGATGTGAGGTGGTGTTTCTACATAACAGCTGATGATATTTCCCTGCTGCAGTGAAAATTGTGGCAATATATGAAATCGTCTCTGTAGCTGACAGTTCAAAACATATCTAAAAATGCCAATATGGGCACAGAAAGCTGTTCATTGTGATCCTTCCTAAATGGAGAATTCTAAATGTAATTTTTCAGGGAAAAAAAATATAAGAGGCAGTAAAAACTTATAATAGGTTAGAATAAATCTTCCAGATTATTCAGGGTTTTCATATTATGCAACATTTTTTGATGACCAAAATTTTACAAAATAATTCTTTAAAAAATGTAATGTGGTTGTATTGGTTGCAATGAGATGAATACAGGCAGCTTATATTTTACTTGCATACCTTTGTTATCAGTTGAGCCTGCATTAGGACCACATATTTTGTGTACTGATTACATTGAAAAGAAGAGTCAGGTTTTAAGGGGAACAAATTTAAGTTTCAAAGACTCAAAGGGCTCTTTAAAGCTGTATCTAAACCAAAATAGTTCTTCAGACTCTCTCCACTCATCGGTGTTTTCTACTGACTCATGGAAGCTGAGTGCAACATGATGTAAGCCTTTCTTCTGTGTAGATCACTATCCATTTTCTAGGAGACGTAGTAAATCTAATACAGAACAGTAGGTTCCAGTTCTGGCTGCAGACACAGAAATGTAGATGTGATGACATTTGCCATACATTCCCTGATAAGCAATACTCAAACCTGAACAGAATTTTCAAAACTATTTTAAGAGGGAAGTGTTGGCTTTTGAGTTGGAAGAGTTATAGTCTGTATGATATATGATTTCTGTCTTTGGAGATAATGTATATGTACAGAATCAGAAAAAAATGAACTCACATATTGATTTTGTCAGGTTAATTTAATCCAATTCAACATGAGATTTCTAATTTCAGTTTAGATTCAATGATTTTGAGAAAGATGCTGCATATGTAGGGCAAAAATAATAACTGCATTATACTACCTGACAGACTGAAATGACAGAAGTGATGAATTCTGAGTTTGAAGCCTCTATAATTTTAATTAAAGTTAGGAAGTCTGATGCTGTCTGGCCACATTACTAAAATCACTGCCTTATTGTTAAATTATTTTTTGGTATTAAAAGATAAGAAAGTTGCCATATGCACTTGTTTCATTTGAGTATGCCTTCAAATCTGTTGATAACATTCAAATATTGCCCTTAGATATCTAAGTTGTTTCAAAGTTGAGTTAATTTAAAGTTTTAAAAAAATGTATTTGTTATTACTCATTTTATTATTTTTTACTACTGCTAGAAGAACTGACTGCTTTCTTCAGACAAATATTGACCAGAAGAGCATCTGCAATTTTAACCATTATATCCTCTCTCCAGAATGAATATTTATAGATTTAAAAAAAAAATAAAAAAACCTATTTCTGTTACACAGTTGGTCTAACTTCATGGACTCTTCTACAGCCCTTTTCATTCCTTCAGTGTCACAATGGGAGCCTAGTGGACCATGTCTAGTAATAGCATTTTACATTATTCCTGTACTATGTTTTCTGGTTCAGGCAGGCGAGTAAACTCCTACTGCCACTGACAGGTACTGCCTAAAAAGAGTGCTGGACCAATGTAGAGGTTTCACTTCTTTCAGCACAAGACCTTGAGAAGTATTTTTATGTGTTGCCCCTCAGAAATGGAGTGGTGGCAGCTTTCGGTTGATTTGGAGGGGAATATAATAGGATCGGAACCAGCTCAAGATTTTAATTCCTTTTGCTCCTTTTTAATCTTTACCTTCAAATGGTACTTCCTGGAGAGCCTGGCTTCAGATCTTCCTGGCTGAGCCAATGTTTGTTAGGTCAAGGAGCTGAGTTTGACCTGCAGCTGAAGCAAGTAAGCTCCCAGCTGGGGACACAGAGAACTACCAAGTTCTTTTCAGAGCCAAGGGCTTTTCAGAGCTTAAGGGGAAGGTGGATGTTCATGTGCACGTAGTTGGAGCCACAGATTTCTGGTTACTTGTGTCAACTCACAGGTCACATTTAGATGCTGCAGTTGCCCTAGTTCTCCACTGTATACTATAGCCCTTGTAATAGGTTGGAAAGAAAAAGACAAGCAGTTCTCTTAACCAGCAGGCAGATAAATATTTGAGAGAACTAAGGACCAACTCACCAAGTGCTGATTTTCCCTCAACCAGAACCCGTGTTTTGTAATTGGCATCTGAGGCCTCAGGGTTTCACAGTGAATCCTGAAACACAGGCACAAGAGTGGCCTCTCCAAAAACTGCATGCAACCACCTTTTTCAAAGTTTTTGTTCTCTGTGGAAACAGAACTGTATTTAAGGGTTCAAATCCTTTACTTCCTGAGTTTCTGAGATCTGTTTTTGTTGTTCTTGCTTTGTAGGCTCTGTGCTTGCTTGATAAAGAAAGGTATCGGCCAACTGGAAAAAATGCAAGGTTGGAATGAAACAAAAGAAAAAGTCCTAAATGTATATGCCTTGATTAACAGCTGGCTGAGAAGAGTGTGATGGCAAAAACAACTGTCTATAAATAGCTGAAGGATGGAGTTAAAAGAAAGTGTTGGGATAACAGAAGACATCTTCTATGAACTATCAAGAATTTATCATCAAAATATTGAGGTATGTTTATAAATGTTTAAAAAGAACCGTCTATTGGAAGACTCTTTCTCTCTTTCTCGGTATCTTCCATATTTCCAAAATACCTCAAAAGGAAAAAGCCATCCTTTTCTGTGAATTATGTAATTACATGCTAAAGCAGCATTTGAAAATATTACAGTTAATGCCCAAAGAAGCTGCTCTTAAATGCAAAATGTGTCCAGAAAATGAAGATGATCAGGATCAGAGCTAATGTTGCTGGAGTTATAATTAGTTATTCGTTAAACTCCCTTCTCAGCAAGGAGTGGGTCACAATCGCTACTCTTGCTAGAAGGGATGGCTCAAGAAAAAACATGGATCCACAAATTCACATCTCCGGTGCACTCCTTGGAAGAAGTTCACAGTAGAGAAGTATGAATTTTTACATAATTTCTAGATAAAAGAATCTTGGCAGATGCTCCCAGCACTACTTCTGATCTGCAGCCAATGTAGCCAAGTCTATCAACTGGGCTTGCACAGCCATATTTCTTTTAATGCTTTTGGATTTTAACACTGTAAATCCTTCATTACTTTCTGAATCTTTCATTGTTTTCTACACAATATTGTAGTCCAAGCAGGAGGGTCTGACCTACTACAAAGCCCACAACTTGCACTGAGTGCCTGGCAGGGGTTACAGCAGTCGATAAGCTCCCTGAAGATGTTTTCCGCCTTAGTTTTGCCCAGAAGGACACAAGTTTCTGCGCTCACAGACTGTTCCACATTGCACGCCAGAGCATAGCAAAAGCGAATTAGGACATTTGCTTTGATGACACCTGTAACATAGAGGTACCCTGTAGAAACCCTCTTAAAAATGGGATATATTGGTTGAATACTCTGAGGATAAAAAAATGTATCAAATTTCAGTCCCTAGCATCCTGCACAAATGTTTTAGCTGTTGTGCTCAGCCATAAAGAAAGACACAATAATCACTTTTTCTCCAGCAATCCTCTTCCAGGTAGGTTTGGGGTCATTGCTCAGTCCATGGAAATAGCAGCTCTCAGGGCAGGAATAACCACTGAGACTTGGTACCTGTTGGCAGTAGTGCCTCCACGAATCCCAAAGCCAGTGGTTTTAATTTTCTTTTTTGTACAGCTTTGGATGTTGTCTTACTTAACTGAAGAAAGTTTTTTGGATCTGAATTTGGCATCCCCCATGGAGACCAATGATCTGCTTTGGGGGCTGGATATCTGGAAGTTGGGCACTACAGTATCCAACAAATAGAGAAAGAAAAAAAAAAAAACTGAAACAAAACAAAACAAAACATTATGACCATCTCCTGGAAGATAGAATTTCATAGAAGCTAAAAGTTTCAGAATCAGAATGTCAGGATGCCACATTTCATGTTCATAATCATACATAAAAGAAAAACCATTTTCATGATGTTTCTGAATGACTTACTGGGCATCACTTACTCCTGCCTTCTGATGACTGCTTAATTGGCTACTTCTGTCTCTTATGCCTGCTTTCAGCCTCTCATACAAACACAGCAAATCCCTAGCATAGCCTTTAACAGATAATTTAAGATGTTTACTCTTTTGACCAAGAGCAGGTGAAACTCCCATATTCATTTCTCCCCAGTTTAGCAGGCTGTCATATAAAAAAAAATAATATAAACCACCCACATCACACAGAAATTTAAGCACCAAAATTACATTCCTGAAATAAATAAGTACATTATACCAAACTTTGCCAAAATAAATTAAAATAGAACAGTTCACCATATGGGACTCTGTCAAGCTCTGTGCCTGTAGGTGTGGGCCAGTCAACCTAAAAAAAGGCTTTGTATCTAAATACTTTTATTTTTAAAACCTATAAGAGCAAAGCAACAACAAAGGTAACAATAATATAAGGCCTACCTCAGTATTTTTCACGCTTAGTGCTTCCCATGAAGCAGATATAAACAAAGCCAGAGTAACACAGGCAAAAGTGCATACACCCTCCTGTTCACCCACCTATACAAGGGCAAATACAACTCAAATGACAAGATGACTTTAAAAGACTTTTTCCCAGCTTTTGTGATTTTTAGTGCAGAACACCATCTAGTGTGAATAATAAAGGGCACAGAAGTTCCCTTATAATTTACATGTATGGATTATAACTTCTGTTTAAGCTGCAGCATCTCTTATAGGCAGACAACCTTTTGCATAGTAGGCTTTAAAGGATAGAGAATCCTGTATTTTTCTATGCAAATTAGTACAGTGTTTCTTACTCTTGCTACTAAATTGCATATAATTTCTATTCTGAATTTGTCTAAATTCAATTTCCAGGCATTGGATTTCATTATCCTTATTTTACTAAATTAAAGAAGTCATTATAGGAAGTCTTCTCTCCGCTGAGGTACTTCTGAAGGCCATGATCACATCACATGTTAGACTAATTAACTATCCTGAGTCTCTTAATTCTCTCTAGACCTCAAATCAAGTTTGTAGCTTTTTCCTGAACTTTCCTAATCTTTCAGCATCCTTTTCCAAAGTGTAGGTAGAATCAGACATGCCCCTGCTCCATAGAAGCCTCAGTGTGATGACACAGGACTATGTCATCTCCATCCCTTCCCGGCAATCCTCACCTCAAACATCTGAGGACTGAGTTGACCTTTGTGGCTTCAACACTGCCATGGGAATTTACATGCAAATTATTTGGCTCCTAGATGTCTGACTTTTTATTTAGATATGCCAAAAGGCATTTCTGTCTGATAAACCTGTGTAACTGCTTTTTCCTTAGCAACTTATAGCAATTTACCAGTTTGTGTATAATGTACTATTTTTTCTAATAGGGACACCTTGTATTTTCTCCAGATCATGCTGAGGGTAACTGAGAAGTACAAGGAGCTCAAGAAATATATGTGCATAAAGAGATTATAGAATTTGAACATAGCAAAGCAATTTTCAAGTTGTACAATGAAGACTGACAGTTTATTTGGTGTGCGAAACAAAATAACAGAAAAGACCAAACTATTTGAAAGTGCTTAAAGTTGATAAGATACATTGTTACTAAACAAATTTCTAGTTTTAATTGAAGAGAGAATCTAGTTTGGCAAGATAAGTTCCCTACTCAAGTTCATGAGAACTTGAATGAGCTGTATTTCCACTCTTCGGACTACCTCAAGAAACATTCCCATGTAGCACATATACAGCTCAGGTTGCACACCATGTCACCTAGTCAAGGTTGAATCCTGACGGCTCCTCTTTACTGCCAAATTTCTATCATTTTTCTGCAAATCTTTCTTCACCAGTGAGCCTGAAATGTTTAAACATTTTCAATTTCCTGACTTCGTCTGGATTTTATCTGTGATGTTTATTTCACTGTTGCGTTTTAACTTCCTGTACCTTTAAAACAAGGTACCCTGCAAACTTTATCAGGAAACTTAAAGCCTGCACAAACAGCAAGTGTGGAGCTTACAACAGACCCCACTTTGCACTGGGTTTGACTCTCTTTTTCAGTGCTAAATACATTAAATGTTCGCTCCAAAATGCTGAGTTGAGTGGAGGAAACACGATTATTTTAGATTAGTTCAGTCTGAAAGTCTCTCTGTAAATTTGTTTGATTCCTGCTCGGAAGAGCTAGTGCCTAAAAACAGTCAGTTAAATATTAGACACCTAACAGGAGCGGGGTTTTGTTGTTCTTTTGGAAAGGCAGCATATCAGAAGTGCCAGAAAACATATCTGGGTCTGGGCTGTATCCCAGCTGCTGCTTCAGTCCTTCCTCCTTCCTTCTTCGGGTTTCATTGTAGAAGTTGAGGCTGGAGATCAAGGAGTCAGAAAGATCTTAGTTTGATTTCAGTATTCATCTGGGACTTGTTGAACCGGACATTTGGAAAGAAGATTACTTTCTCCTTCTCGATGGAACATGAATTTTATCTTAAAATCTCAGAAAGAAAATAAGTGGAATCCCCAAGGCCACTTCCACAGTCATTTTGTGGACAATTGTGCTTTAAGAGCATTTGAGCACCTTGACTGCTAATTTGAGGACTCAACATACTCCAAATATAAAGACTATTCATCTGAAAAATGCATGTGACAGATTTTCTGTAGACTTGTTAATATAATCATAATGAGCAAATTCAGTGTAGAAGATTTCCAGGGAGGGTAAGTTCTCTCAACAATAATGAGAAAGGGTAATTTATACTTAAATAAAGCTCTGCTAAGGATTAGCATACATGAACCTATAGGTTTTTTCATATTTTGGGAGAGAGTTTCCTCCCATTCAGATTTCTTTGAGTTTGTTTTTCCTTCATAGCATAGCAAATTCACTTTAAAAAAATTACAAAATAAGGTTTTAAGACTATCAGGGTGACAGGTTTCCTCTTTTGGTATAGTGACTTGATTCATTCCTGGCTGAGAAATAGGGACTCTCAATCACACTTAACAGGTTTCCATGAGAGGGAAGGTGCAATCTCTTTATCCAATACAATAAAAGTTAAATTGAATCCCAGTCTCAGCTAATTGAGGAAGCAGCTGGATGCTCTATCAGGGAAAAAAGATTATTTTCCTATATTCACAATGTATAACCGGAGGAACATGCTCAGATGTGACTGTGTACACACACATAACCCAAAACTCAGGAGCATTCTTTCCTGTAAGGAAATGATATTGCTTCTGGATTCTGACAAATCAAGGAATTTCTTCTCAGGTAGACTGGAAGAAAAGTCTTGAGATCATGCGAAAATTTCCCAGGCTAGGGACACAAGTTCCTGTCCTAAGTCTTATTAAAAACAAAAGTTATCATTGACTTTAATGAAAGCAGCACAGTTAAATCCAGGGCAATCGTTTTATGAGACAGAGCTATATCTCTCCGACATACTTACACAATAATCAACTGAAACAAATTTTCAATAATGTCAGAGCAGCAGAAGCAGGTCTGCAGAACATACCAAGTTCTGCATTCAAGCGCTAGTAGATAGGCTGATATACTTATTTCTCACATTTCTATCTCAATAACCATCTCATTTACTATTTTTGAAGACGTCTGAAATAGAGAAAAATCACTTGATTTTTAGAAAACAGTTATTCTTACAGCTGTTACTTTAAGTACTGTTTGACTAATAATGTATCCATATAATGTAACAAATATGATCTTAGTCTTGCAACTGTTCCCAGGAAAGTGCTCCTTATTTACTTAGCTTTGAAAATAAATTCAGATATTCCCTTGATAATTGGTACAAATACATGGTTATGTTGATGACACCTCTTGAGGATGAGCTTCAAAAATGAAATTTACTTGGGAATATTTCCAGCAACATATATAATTGCAGATTTCATAAAACAGTTTATTTGAACAACACACACACTACTTCTATGATCATCATTCTTGTGCATAATTTCCTTTAAATAGTCCTTT
Organism: Cephalopterus ornatus; assembly: GCA_013396775.1. NCBI lineage: Eukaryota > Metazoa > Chordata > Aves > Passeriformes > Cotingidae > Cephalopterus > Cephalopterus ornatus. The sequence continues at coordinate 128,980 of VZRE01003327.1, read as the reverse complement.
TAGAAAGCTGATAGGTCTAATCAGAGCTTGCATAATTTCTATTTAACGTTTACTAAAGCTAGCATGTCTTCACCAAAGGAAAACGTTTCTGGAAAATAGTACAACTCAGCTCACTACTGAAAGATATACATGAATGTATCACCGACAGTTTTCATTTTCTGGTAAAATTTAAGTTTTGTTAAATCAAACTAAATTTGACTACCATAAGATTTTTAAAGAAATATTAATATTCCTAAATATAAAATATACAGGAACCAGTGCTCTTGCGAGCAGACAGATATAATCATCTGTCTAATTGGCAAGAACATTGGTTAAAAATAAACAATCGTTGCTTAATGGTTCCATCCCAGCGCTCCACAGCTGGTGCAGCACCAGGGGCAATGCTGCCCGGGGACAGTCACAGACCTATACATTCCTACCAAAACGCAACCTGGAACTTGAGCTGGTGTGGCAGCAGCCTTCTGATTCTGTCATTGTTTGCGAGTTTTACTGAATGGTAGACTTCCTCTTTTTGCTTTATTGTTACAAAAATTACTTTTTAGAAGTGCTTTTGTTATATTCAACTGCCTTCATAGAGGCAAAAGTGCCTTTTCCCATTAAATGCAAATCCTGTACCCTTCTAGGCCCACATCTACTATTGTTCTCACTATCACAATTTCTGATACTATGAGGTATTCATGCAATGAGGTATTCACTAAATTTGCTTCCTGAATCTTATCATGTATAAAAAGATAACATTTGTGTATGTGAATGCAGATTATTTTTTTTTATTTCTGCCTACTTTAATTGTATCAAAATGCTCTTAAGACTAATATGCAGATGGATCTTTATTGAATTTAGTTCCAGCTTCTTGAACAAACACATGTTTTCAAAGCATTTTGGTGGGTGAAAGTATAAAAGCAAACAAATGTTGTGTATGCGGTAGTGGGTGAGAGACTGTTTCATGTGCACTCCTTTTTTTTCAATTCAAATTTAATTTGAAATGTTATCTGTGTAGAAGATTTTATTGCAGACTAGATTGTTGAGACACTGCAGAAAACCAGACTGAACAGAGTTAAGAAGCAAGGTACAGGAGTACCGAGATTTTTGTGGTGTGGTGGTGGCTTTGAGCATTTTCTTATTCATACAATTTTTAACCTACAGCAGATCTTCAAGTTATAACTAAAAACACTTCTTCTAAATGACAATGCATATAATTTTAGCAAGAATGCAGTAAAAAAATAGATGACTTTGTGGTTAGGATGAAGTAGTGAAAGTCACAAAGCCCAGGACATATCCTCCTTGGTATTGCATTTCACTGCATTACTTATGTTAATGTACAGGCTACCATTAAAAACATTCTCATTTGAAAGTTATTGTTTTCAGGGAGAAAATAATTGAATGGTAAGAATCATAGAATACCAAGTTGAAAGGGGCTTCGGGGATGTAATAGTCCAAACTTTCTTGGTAAAAACATGATCTAGACAAAGTGGTCCAGCACCCTGTCTAACTGAATCTTAAAAGTGTCCAACGCTGTGGAATCCACATCTTCACTGTAGTCATCCCTTAAATACTGAAATGCAATGAGAAGGTCTCCCCTAAGCCTTCTTTTTTCAAGACTGAACAAACACAGTTCTCTCAGATTTTTCTGAAGTGGCAGATTTCCCAGACCTTTGGTGATCTTTCTGGCCCTTCTCTGGACCCTAACAAATTTTTGAAAACTCATATTTATCCCTACTATAATACCCATTTTGAATTCCAGTGAGTTCAGAGGAAACCACATAATATCTCTGTCTGTTCCTTGATGTGTAAAATAAGCATAATACTGTTAATCCATCTGACAGGTGCATTTGAGAAAAACATACAGATACCTGGAAAGCAGACGCTTCAAAAACACAAATCCAGAAAAGCTATTCCCAGTCTTAAACACTGTCTAGATGTTGTGCATGGCTCTTCTTGACTCATCAGACATACTAGACTTCATTCACCATACCTTTGACATTGGACTTAGCTGGGACTCTTTCTGGGCTTATTTCTTTACTCTTCTCACTGCTGTCATTTCTTTTCAGGCTGCAGAAATGACCCCTACATTACATATATTATGTAACTACTTCAAGCTACTACCTTATAGTTTTCAAATATATTTTTTTTCAACACATTCTTAAAACTTACTTAAAAAGAGTGGAATAAAGATTATGTTTTTATGCTATTTCTATGTCTTTCAAACATATACAAAAGATAGAGAGCAAAAGATAGCATTGGCTTCCTGGGTGTGTCAGTTTAAAATAGGATCTTAAAATACAATACAATCTAGAGATTATTCACTAATAAAATTCTAGAACTTCTTTTTTTCTTTTTTAAAATTTATTACTTCTCAGATACTTCAGGATAATTTAAATAAAGCTTCCTTGGGCATGCCAAGTATATATTTGTGTGTAAAAACCTCCTAATCAGAATATGATTAACAAAAACTCCCCATGAGATAAATAGATCAGCCTAGTGAGATTTGAATCACTAAAGATGCAAAAAACAGATGTTCATCATGATATATATAGCTCATACTCAAAAGATATATGACATCAAGGCTTTCAATACAATGTCTTGGGTAGCTAAATTTGCTTATAGGGAATTTACAGATGCCTGCCTGAAACAAGGTGGTCTGCCCTGGTCTGACAGATTCCTTTACAATCCCCTACTTAATTCTTCTGAATATATGGTTTAATCATCAAGTCAAGAGACTGAGCCTAAGCTAGACAAATGACTAACTTTGGAACATGGCTGGCTGGCTCGAACTTTAGTTTTTACAATGATAGCTTTCAAATTGTAGCTTAGCAATAATGACTAAGCAGTGTAAACTGTCATGACCAAGTATCATACAGAGCTCCCCAGCCACAGCTGCAAGGCCTCATAGTTCCCAAAAAAATCCTGCTTTTTATTTCCTACTCTTTTTTTCCTTGGAACAAAAAATCAGTGGTACAGAACAAGCAAGAAGCTAGCTTCTTAATTTAGCACTGTATTACTCAGCAATTTTCAGAGACTTTACTGAAATTGGAAGGATACCAAATAGTGACTAACATTTTTCTTGTCTTGTGATCAAATGATCTGATAGGGTGGTGCGTCAACCCTGGATGGTGGTCTGGCTTTCCCCATGCCACTGTTGTGGCACCTGTATTTCAGAGAACTTTGTAAGACTGGGAAAATTTCCCTGTATGCCCTATTAAGTGCAGTGTTGACAAAATACAGTTGCAGCACTTGGTATACTATGACTTCATATATAGTCTGCATTATAGGTATACGTGTGTGCTTGTGAGCGTGTGTGTTTGTGTGTGCATCTGCAAAGAGGAAAATCTGTGTAAACTGTTCTGTGCTCCCTGGCACAATCTGCAACAAACATTATCTGTTCAGCTGTGTCTGTACAACAGACACTCTGTCTGAGCAAAGACACTCTCTTGAGCATGAATTAAGTTACCTTCAGTATGAAAAGCATTTTATTGATCCAGTCCCTGATAGATTTCCTTTTGACTCAATTTTTACCTACAGTTATCAAACCATAGAGCTTTAAAGAGAAAATTCAATAACTCCTTTTCCTCTTGGGTACTGTGTATCTGGAAGACCTAGAGCTTTAAAAGCATCTGAACTTGTAAGAGGAGTCCTATTCTGCACCGGGGGAAGGTGGGGGAGGACGGGCAGAGGGGGAAATGGCAAAAAAGAAACAGAGAGAAAGCAGTACTTTGTTTCTTTGGGGAGATCAGGGTTAAAATTCATGCTTTTTCTGAGCCAAATATGAGAGAGAAATTTAAGTGCCATCAGAATTCTTCACCATCAGGTTGTAAGTAATTCATTTTCCCACACTTCATAGAAAAAAAGGACCTTTGGCAATCTCTTGACAAAATATAAGAAAAGCTGAAATCTCAGAAATAATTCCAACCGTAGTACTTGAAGATGTATAACTACTATTGGCATTTTCCTTTGGAAGAAATATTCTTCAAAAGAAGAACATATTCTTCAAATGAACAATGCCTTGATTTATGACGACAACCTGTTTATGAAGTTTTTGTTACACCAGGAAGATTCTTCCTCTTCTGTTTGCCTTTAAAATGAAGCTTTTGAAAGCTTTTGTGTCATCCTAGTGAGGTGTATTATCCAGGGTTTGGGAGGAGAGCCTTCTTTTTTCTGTATACAACTTCCTTTTTCCTTCTCTTCCGCATATCCAGGTGTAATTTTTTTCCAGCATTTCTTAGGTCTTTTTTTTCAGTTCTTTCTTTTTTCAGATAAGAATTTAGAACTCCTAATCTTTGCCTAATGTGTGAGACAGTTTAGTCTTGGGCCCTGGTTTTACGATTAGAACTGACAGTGTGCGTGGCCCTCTGAAGGGACTGTCTTTGGCACACTGCTATCAGTGTGGAGCCATTCACATTACCTACTGTATTACTTGTGAGTAACCATTTGGCCTCTTTCCATGTAGCTTGCTTTGCTTTCATGCCAGTAAAGCAAACAATAACAACTTTCTTTACCCTCTTCTTTATTGCTTTCTTTTGTTATTGCTGCTTTAGTAACATCAGGTGAGCGATATTGGCAGGTGTCTTCCCAAAAATGCCAAATACTAATCGCTTGCTGCCACAGGACAGCATAGTGTTCAAATTCCACAGGACTTCTGTTAAGAGCAATAAAACTTATTAATAAAAAAGAACAATCATTAATGATAAATGACTCCAAGTGTCCATTATACAACAGTCATATGCAAGGGGTTGTGACCTCAAATACTCAGATGTGCTCAATATTTACAAAGAATTACATTCTTCCACAGTAGCAGTAATACAAGGAAGTTTGTCATGCTCAGATTTCATAAAATAACATCTTCAAGAATAACTTCCTTATCATTAGTAAAACAAGTAAGTTTTTGTGTATTGCGGTAATAACACAGAATTTGGATCCTGAAGAGCATCTTAAATACATTGAGAGGAATAAATGATTGTATGATTTTAATATGATTTAATACAGTATACAGCAAAAAATATAAGGCAGCATTTGCCAGAATTTCTTCAGCAAAGTCATTGTTGCCAGAGGAGACACTTAGTATGAAAACGATACTATAGACTTTGATGGATGGTGAAGATAAATTATATGAGTTAACTAAAAACTGGGAGCAGAGTATATTGGATGGATTAGAACAGGAGTTAAAGAATGACACATAGGCAGAAGGAAAAAATTCAGAGTACCTGGAAATCAAAGCTCATATTTAAAGGAATAGACAGATAGATAGAAATTTTATTCCCAGTTATGCCCTTGACTTGCAATATGACCTTGACATCTCTGACATCTTTTGACATCTCTGTCGGGTTACGTGTAATGGTGTGGTGGTTTTCTTGAAGAAAGTACCCATTAAAAAGATTATTCCTACTGATCTTTTTTGTTTGTTTGTTTGTTTTCTTTGGAAACAAAACCCACTAAACTTCCAATAACATTAAGTTAAAAAAAATACTGAAAACTAAAAAGAAAAGGTTAAAAGTTCAAAGTAGAATTCTTCCTTTGCATTTCAAATCAAGGATTTTCAAGGAATGCAAGCACATTCTGAAAAAAAAAATGTTTTTCAAGAAACACATCTTCCCATTAAAATTAAGTTGTACTAGAAAAACCCAGCAAATTTGGCCAATCAACATCATTACATGCTTAGTCATCTATATATTCATGAAACAAAAGTTTTCTGTGCCCAAAAGGATGTGGCTTTCAGCTGACCAGGTGAAATGAAAGACACAGATCTAGCAGTTTTGGAGTATATAACATGCGCCCTGCTGAGGGTATCCTCCGTCTCCCTGCAGGCTCTTATCAGCAGCAGGGCATACCCCCGGATGAATCCATGACAAACCTTCTAAGAATATACAGAGCCGAAAAATTTTCTCTTAGTAACGACTCAACATATGATTCCTTCAATGACATTTATTTTAATCACTTTGCTTAATTAGTCCAAATGATTGTTCATTGCTTTCTCATGCAGCTCCTATTACCCCGTGTATAAAGTGGCAAGGTAATGACAAGAGTGTCTGCTCAGCTGACAAGAAGATGTGTTTCTGGATTCATTCAGACTATAGCACATATAATGACACACATCTGATAGGGGTGTGATGAACACACCACAGTATCCAGAGAGTTAATCGGCACAGATTGGAACAAAATGCATGAAAGGCAGAGACAGCAGATCTCCAGAGCCTGAGATGGAGTTCTTTTCCGTAAAGAATGTAAAACCAGCTACAGTGTCATTGTCATAGGGTAAGTACAGAGGTAAGACTGAAAGCTGGTGTACAGAACACAAAGTTCACAGGATCTCCGAAGAGTCACTCTGAAATGCCTTCCTTACTCCTTCATTTCCTGATGAAGCAAATGAAATGTTACTAACTTTGCAGTTCCATCACACATTTGTTTCCACTTCAGAGCTAATTCCTTGAGTTTTTTACTTTCCAGCTTCCTGGAGGTTCACATGGCAATGAGTTAGCTTTGTTTTAGAACTGCAGGACTGGTTTTTGGTGCTAGCTGTTGACACATCCCTCCTGAGGATGTCTGTAGTTTTCAGCAGCTAGATTGGCTTTGAGCCAAAGTTGAGGTTGCTCTAATATTTTCCTGGCTTTAGTGAGACTGAGGTTAGTTCCTGAGAAAGACAAGACAGGCAGCGCTCAGAGGTTTCACTCTGCTTTTACACCCTTGGTACACAAATAAAGCATGGACAGTAATTTTAACACTTCTAAAATAATCTTCTTGTTATCTTATTGTGCTTGTTATTGCTTCTGCTAAATCCAGCCTAGATAAACTCTTATGCCATGGCCACAGCTGTGCAGTTACACCTTTCTCATGCAAGAAAAATCCTGGATGACTGCAAGCTTGATTCGGGCCTGTCTTGTGTAGTTATGTACAGGCAAGTCTACGTGAACTGTTGCATTTTTAATTTAATATCTTGCACTTACTTTGGGAAGATATAAATAAAAGAAAGCACAAAGCAATGAAGAAAAATTAAATCACAGGAAAATAGCATAAATCTTTAACAGCTCTATGTAATCTATGTAAATTAACTATTCTAGAGCAATTACAATTATTAGAAATAGCACAGGTCTGTGCTGATAGCTTCTTAAATACTTCTTTCTTTATTTGCCACCAAAGGTTACCTTTGCTGCAAACAAAAAGGATCTTGTTCTTTCAGAAAATGTGTATTATAAACATTAAAGCTTTTTAGTTAAGCTTTTTATGACTAAAGTTATTTAGACAATAGAAAAAGTAGACTTTTTAGGCAAAGTCATTATTTAGAAGAGAAAATAAAGACTTTTACGTACATGCAATTGAATAAACAAGTTATTTGAACACACAGGAATTTTTCAGCATGAGTCTAGCCCTGAAATGGATCATACTGAGTTTTCAAAAGTAGTCCTTCATAGCACCTGTTAACTTATTGCAGGTAGTCATATAATGGCTGTCCAAGAACCTCAAATGCTGCCATGACATCTCTGACCTTTCTTGACTGCTTGCTAGCCATAAATGTGCTCCAGCACCATCTCCCTGGCTCATGCTCAGCACCGCAAGGGCTGAGAAATAATATGTGAAGTCCTGGCCACACCAGCTTTTGTGCTTGTAACAATTCCTTGGTATATACGGATATATTTTTCAAGGCCACACTCAAGGCCATTTTGAGTTTTGTTTTGTCTTTTATATATTTCTATCTATCTCTCTATCTCTCTATCTACCTATCCATCCATTTTTGGTATACTATACAGTTAAGAAATTGAAGGGAAGCATTACTGATGACCTATTTGAGATTTTATTTCTGACCTGAGAGGAGGGATTAATCCTAAGAGTCAGTCTATCACTACTGATATTTGCCTTTAGTTTCATTAAGAGACAGTAAACATTTCTGAAAAAAAGTAAAGAATACTCTTTGTCCCATATTAGACACTCTTTAAACCATTTTAAAATTCTTAACTCGTGTTAATATGGCTTCTACTGACATCTGGGATAAAAGATGGGGGAAAAACACAAGAATATTTCCCCCAATAAAGTCAAAGAAATCTCTGCTTTTATAACATGATGAGTAGTGCTGAACATCAGCTGGATACATGGTTAAATTATTATATGACTTAGAAATACAATATAGTAAATAAAGAACTGCATAACAAGAAATTGCATTATATAGGAAATTCACATAATTTATGATTGTGCAAACCATAGATTAGAAGGAAGATACATGTAACAAACTTTTATGTTTAAAATTAAAAACGTTCTCAAAAAAAGAAATTACTGACCTACGAAGGAAGAAAAATTTACCTCACTTAGAGTTTACCTAACTGAGAGGTTATGTTTTAAAGGTTTGGGGGTATGCATGATGGAAAAACTCAGTCTGAACACAGCTTTAAGGTCAGAAAGACACTATATTGGAATAAACAGTTGCTATTAAGGTAAAATTATTCTTTTTACAGTAAATACATCTCTACCTTTAATATAAAAAGATAGCCCTCTCTATATAAAGATAAGATCCCTAAATTAGCTTTGTGGTCTCTATCCTGGCTCATTTTTTGCTTCTGAAACATTTCCTGTTTGATGGTTCCCTATCACATAATTTCCTATTAACATAACTAAAATGAAGTCAAATGTATGCTGCTTATGATGGTTTCTCATATTTTCTAAGCTTTTGCTGATTTTATATTCTCTTTGAAGGATATTTTGTACTATTTTACATAACCTTATACCTTTTAACACCTATAGGCTGACTAAATGAATGAACATTAAATAAAAGGGTAGCAGCAAAAGCATAGCAGGAAGAATTCCATGAGCAGCCTCTTCTGAACATCTGCCCAGGAAGCTCTGTATTAAGGGAGGTGATATAAAAATGCTGCCCTTCATAGGCTCATGCTTTTGTACTTGCTTCCTTCATGTTCTCTGTGGTATTTGAACCTTGATCTCTGTCAGGCTTACAGTTCTTCAGAACTACTTTCATAGGCCTATGGAACTACACAGTGTTATGTGCAGCATTAATCTGTAATACTGCTCTCAAATCATGTTTATTTGTGTGTGTTTGTGTAGTATAACTTGTACTGACAGAAGTTCTTTAGACATGCTACAAAGTCAGAGGTTTTCCAGTCATTCTTCACTTCAGTGAATACTCAATATTCTTGCTGTGCCAAAAGATAAGAGAGTGTATTACACTAAATCATTATGTTTACATTTACAGTTAAGGCCATAATATTGCAATGGCACAGCTAAAGGCTACAAGGTAGAGAGTTCTTTCATTTCTACAAAATGTGAAATTTCATTACTCCTGTTACTACCTCAGGATCCAGGATTTGCTTTCCTGAGGGCTTTCTCAATTGCTTCTGAAAAGATCATTTTTATAAGACACAATAAAGAAGGAAGTTAATCAGAATAGTTAATCAAATAAATCCATGTTTTGTCTTTTTCAATACTTTCCATATCTAGCATTCTCTGTGTACTAATATATAAAGTCGAAGTAGTTCCTTTCCTACCTTTTAACTGACCATGATCTCTGAATGTATGCATGCTTATCAGTATAAATATGTACATTTTAGGCCTTGGCTTCACAAACAATGAAACCAAATATTTACAAAAAATACACAATAGAATCCTACATTTATTAGTGAGATTCTTGTGTAACACTAGTGTGTAATAAATCCATGCCTGTGTTGGCATGACCACTTGTTGCACTTTTTAAAATGCTCAAGATTAAAAAAAATAAAAAAAAAAAGAGGAAAATTGTCAATCTTCTCTCACAGGTGTATATACCCTGCACAAAAATAATCTCTAGAAAAAATTCTGCACCCAACTTTGAGAAGAGGTCACCAGGAGCAAAAATGTGTGGGAAGGTGGAAGATAGGATTAGTCAAATCATAATGAACACAGCAAAATAAAATAAAATAAAAATAAAATTAAAAAAAAGAGAGAAAATTCCATCTTCATTTGTTGGTTTTTTTTTTTAATATAAACCGTGACAAACCCTGTACCTGAATCTTATTCTGCATTAGTGCAAAGTGCTTTTCAAATCTGTGAGTTTCTTGATCAATTATCCTAAGTGATTAAAATATCTGCTGGAATGCCCCAGAATATATTATTTTATGGGCACAATTTTTGCATATGAATATGCACATAAAAAGTATGAAAAATTCACAACTAACTCTGAAGCAGATAATTAGCCTCAAATTGAAATTTGTTTAAAAAAATCCCCAACAACTTGATTTGTGAACCTTTTGACTGCATAATTCCCATAAATTTAATTATACTGCAAATTTAGAAAAGTGGAACTTCAGCACTTATAGGTTGTTCACACTGCATTTTTTATTCAGAGCCTTCAAAATAGATTACAAATATTCATTTATTAACCCATGATCTCATGAAAAAATGGTCTCCACATCCCTGCCTCTATCCATCTTTCATTTCAAGAGACCACTGTTTCTCCTGGCTGCCCCAGCCCAGGAATAAGCAATTTGCATGGCCCCTTGGAAATAACTTCAGCCACATAGACCAAATTTTCCCTATGCATAATTTCCACTTGAACATACAGATCTTAGGGAAGCTGCCAAATCATTTTCCTACACTGTTGAACTGCAGGGATTTTGCTGCAGCGATGGCACCTAACTATAGCTCAGGGGACTTCCGTGAGAATTTGTTAAGACTCCTGATGATGAAGGCCAACCATTATTGTTCCTTTTTTCTTCAGATCTCAACAGGACTGTACTTATTGTGCTCTAATCAGCAGCATGACAAATTTTTTTTTAAGTGATAGGGCACCAAAATACACATTTTCCTGTGCTGAGTGAATTGGAAAATCATGTCGTTTTAATTAGCTGTAAACGGACAGTGCAGCAGCTGGTACTACAAAGCACATGAAAAGATTTGCCTTGCTTTGGCTTTGCACTTAGAGAATCAAACAGTTAAGTGCCTGCTTTTATACAGTGAATGATGAATGTGAATTGTGTGGATTGGAATAGGCGTGGGGTTTTAAACACAGGCTCTTCCCATTTCACTTTGGTGCTGCCGGGTGGCTGCTAATTGACTCCTGCTCTAGTGCCTGTTTCTGGATCATTACTGAAACTGTGTTAGTCATAGACTCCCTGAGATGTTTTACAACATTTCTCGAATAACAGGCTGCTGGTGTACAGTGACAGCACACCACACAGGCTCCAGTCCTCTGTACACTTGTATCCTCTCAGGCAGGGAGAGGTAAAACAGAGAACCCTGCAGAAAATCTGTGAGGGAAAAGAAGGAGGCATCTCCAGAGGGGGACTGCTGCCTCCCCATTGTTCTGTAAACCTCAGTGGTCCAAAAGAAAAAAAAAACAGGAATTGCAGGTGGCCAGGTGGCACATTTCCCTCCCTTGAATCTTAGCTTTTGGAGAAGCTAAGGAGCAGTTCCAAATGTGCTCCATAAATATTTCTTGAAGCTGTATGAATTTTTCTCATGTGTTCAATGGTATTCATTTTAGGAGAGCACAGACTTCTACTCAGGCTCAAGCTTCCCACCAATCAGCAATCAGCAACAGCCTCACTCAGATGAAAGGAATACTGCACAAGAGCATTGAAGATTGGAATGTGCAAACAATAAACATTAACGGCCAATTAATGTTTTCTATGTTTTGCCAGAGCTTGGCTTCAACCTTTGAAAGTATATACAAGCAACTTCCATGGTATCATAGAATCACAGAATGGCTTGGGTTGGATGGGACCTTAAAGATCATTTAGTTCCAACCTTCCCAACACCTTCCAATAGACGAGGTTATTCAGAGCCCCATCCAGCCTGGAATTGAACACTTCCAGGGATTAGGCATCCACAACTTCTAGGCACAACCTGTTCTAGGGCCTCACCAATCCCACAGTAAAGAATTTCTTCCTAATGTCTAATCTAAACCTACTCTCACTTTGAAGCCCCTCCCCTTTGTCCTGTCACTACTTGTAAGCAGTCTCTCTCCATCTTTCTTGTAGGCTGGCCTCAGGCACTGGAAAGCTACAATTAGGCCCCAAAGCATTCTCCTCTCCAGGCTGAACAATCCCAATTCTCTCAGACTTTCCTCATAGGAGAGGTGCTCCATCCCTCTAATCAACTTGGTGGTCTTCCTCTGAATTCACTCCAACAGGTTGATGTCCTTCCTGTGCTGGTTTCCCCAGAGCTGGATGCAGTACTCCAGATGGGGTCTCACCAGAGCAGAGTAGAAGGACACAATCACCTCCCTTGACCTGCTGCCCACACTGCTCTCGGTGCAGCCCAGGACACAATTGGCTTTCTGGGCTGCGAGTGCATATTTCTGGGTCATGTCAAGCCCCTCATCCACCAGCACCCCCAAATCATTCTTGGCAGGACAGCTCTTGATCTGTTCATCCTCAGCCTGGATTGATACCAGGGGTTGCCCCAGTCCCAGCAAGGTGCAGCACCTTGCACTTAGCCTTATTAAATTGCATGAGATTCTCATGGGCCTACTCCTCCAGCTTGGCATTCCATCCTTTAGGTGTGCCAACAGCACCACTCAGCTTCATGTTATCATTCCCATTACCCTCTACTTAACTCACAGATACACAGACTAAAATAGGCTTAAACTTCCATGTTTTTCCACTCCTCACTATCACTCTCAGATACTGGTAGCATTTACTAAAGCTTGTAAGACCTGAGTTCCCTTCAGCATCTAGCATCACCATTCCTAGTTAGTATTACCATGCTATTATGATTCCATGGAAGTGGAAAATGTATATGAGTGCTAAATGAATCACACTTTTTATCATGTTTATATAGTTTCACGTATCATGGTCTGGGTACTAATGTGAAGAGTTCCCATGTTTTGATCTAATCTGATGTTATCACAGAACACTTTACTGACGTGCTGAAATCCTGGCTAACATTGCAGTCGCATGGCCACAGATTTGCTACACGTATACTTTGGTACACTTTCCAGCCTGACTCCTCTAAAGCTTTTGTCTCCTCCTCACAGTTTCTGGTGCACATCACTACACGTTCAAAATACTCCTATAGTTTATATTTTTTTTCATTGTTTCTAGCAAAAGTAAAGTAATGGAAAGTGAATTATTTAATATAAGGAGTAGCAAACACACACTTTTTGAAAAATTTCCGGGTCAATGATCAAAAAATATTACCTGCACAGTAAAGGTGGAGTTGCAGAGGGCTGACTTGTCTCTGTTGCAATATGAAGAAGTATATCCAGCTCATTTGATACTCCACTGAAGAAATTCGTCAGTGTGTTCTCTATATGAGAACTGGACTCAATCAGTTTCCATTAGTGGGAAAACTATCTCTGGACAAAAAAAACCAACCAAACAAACCAAACAAAAAAAAAAACAAACAAACACACAAAAAAGAAAACCAAACCAAAACAACCAAAACAACAATAACAAAAAAACTCTAATAACTTTTTAACTCACTATAGCAGGAACATTTTCTTAAACCTATCAAAATTTTCATTTTCTTAAACCTATCAAAAATGAAAACCTTGTTGGCTTAAACAGAACAAGTAACTCAGGTGAGGAGGTACTAAGGATAAATGAATGGATATTCATGTGAGACTACTCCAAAATTAACTTTTGGTCCCGCAAAACTACTGAATTTCACTCTGTCAAGGTATTTTCCAAAACAGCACCAAATAAACTACTAGATGTCCTGGCTTTTCCCCATATAGTACGTACACAACACCATAGTGGCTGTCCACATAGACAGCCCCAGCAACATTGCAAATTCACCTATAGAGACATGGTGAGTTGACCTTGGACAGCTGCCAGACACTTATCCAGCAGCTTTCTCTTAAATTCCCTCCTAAACAGGAAGGGAGAAGAAAATAAAATGGAAAGTTTGCAGGTTAGGACAGAGAAATCACTCACTGTTGCCCCTCATGGTCAATACAGATTTGACTTTGCAAGAATCACTTTAATTTATTGTCAATTACTAACAGTTTTGTATGGCAAGAAATAAAGCACCTAAAACACCCTCCCCCATGCCTCAGCCTTTTTTCCACAGGCTCAACTTTACCCCTTTATTTCCAATTCGTCTTCCCCCCAACCTCGGGTGGCAGAGGTGGTCGGGATTGTGGTCAGTCTACGGCAGCTCTCCTCTGCTGTTTCACTCTCATTGCACTGCTCCCTGCTCCAGCCTGTGGCATCCAGGGCCGCTGTTCTTTCAGGATGAACTTACTCCAACCTGGGCTCTCTATGGGCTGCAGGTCCTGTAAGGGTATGGCCACCTGCCCACTGTGTGACCTTCCCCAGGGGCTTCAGGGAAACCATGCTCCAGTGCCTGGAGCACCTTCTCCCATCCTGCTACTCTCAGCTTGCTGTTCACACTGTTGTTACTCACAGTTTTAAAAACATGAAGTGTTTGACCCTTTCTGAAACATGCTTTCCCCAAGGCACCTGCAGCACGGCTCAGCTGAACCCTGCAGTGAGTACCTTGGAACTGTCTAGAAATGGCTGTGCCCAGCTCGGGGCAGCTCCTGCCTCTCATCGCAGAGGCCCTTGAAACACACACCAGCTATCAAGATACTCTGAGGTAAAAAATCCAGATACTCAGAGGTAAAAAACCTAGGCATTTGATGTCCATACAATAGGAATAATATTCACCTACGTATTTATTTTTAGAATTTAGAATCAATTAAAATACATTCTTCCAGACCTGAATCTTAACAACCTGAGGGATTTTTTTTCAGTTTAAAATATTCTGTCATAAATGCTTAGAAATGTATACCAAACCTCTTGTTTCTGCCCAGCAGACCCTCTCCCAGGCTCTCTATTACTGTGTCATCATCCATACCTGATTGATGACACTTCAGGACTTTGCAGTCTGAGATTAATGACCAAGTTCCCATGTCTTGGTCGTCTGATTTTGATGGAAGAAGTGCGATTTGAATCGTGGAGGTTAAGAGAGGAAAATATTTTTCCTGCCTTACCGTGGCTGAAAGGTCATTCTTGAGCTCAAGTTGTTTGAATAATTTATTGTGAGCTACTGAGTCATAACAGAGTTACTGATCTGTCTTTTACTACTACAGTGATATTCTATTTTTTCAACTCTGTTTTTTTTTTTTTTCTGCAGTATTAAATAGCTCTGTCTGCAGTAACCAGAAATGTTTAAGTGTGCTGCAACTGCATAATGACACATCAGATCTGTACCTTTTACAGGCTTACTAACAGAGAAGTGCTTTGATGGGACTACACGCTAAAAAGCAGTGTTTTACTCGGGAACACCATGCCTCTATCAGCTTGGAGTGCATCATTTATTTTCTAAGTAGCCTGTACATACTCACTTTCCAACAGGAGACGATTTGAGACTCCAATGCTGATCTACATTTTGCATTTCTACATTGGCACTGAGAACCTTCCTACCTCATCAAACTTGTCTTCTTTATTTTGTGTTCTTCAATGTTCTGTACAGTTGAAGGGGTTTGATATATGTCTTACTATAGCTTTTAGTAACTCTGAAACATTGTCTAGAAGCTAAAATTGCTAGTATTTTACAAATCTAATTTTTTCTCCAAGTCAAATACCAAAATATTTTTATTTCACCACCTAACTTAAAATATTTTTAAGAAGACATTCTGGATCATATTCCCTGAGTGAATATGGAAACCCAACCCCTTGAAAAATGAATCTACCAAAATGACTTTCCGGTTTCTAACTACTTTGATTGCAAAACCTTCCCTCGGAATAATTGCAAATGCTTTTAGTTGCTGTGTAAAACAGTCAACACCTTTTCTCCAGGAAGACTGCACTCTCCCTTCTTTTTCCTTGTCTCTTCTTTTGACCCTGAACAATGATTGTGGACTGGAGCTATGGCCTCTGCAGGAATATGGGTCTCATCATGAGAAAATAGCCCCATTAGCAGAATTTCTGTAGTTCAATAAATGAGGAGTAGTGTAAAGCTGTCATGGCAAGTAAAAAGTAAAGGAGAAAAAACCCAACAATCCACACATAAAGGAAAGGAAATGCTGGATCCTGTCATAAAGCTGTTGGGCTCCATGCTAGTCCCTATGCTGATTGTATTTTGGCAACATAGCCTTCTGTGTAGACAAGAGGCCCATGAGCTGCCACAGAATTCCAACCCTCCAGCTCAACAGTCCAACCACCCCTTCAAGCAACTTGAGTCTCTCTTCAGGCGGTTTCCTTTCACCTGTCTTGTGCAGAGTGTCCAGCCCAGGCTGAGGTAAGGTATCCTTAAGAGTCTGTTCCAATCAAAGAGGTGGAAGCTAAAAACAAGCAAGGTAAAAGAATATGGGAAATTACAACACTGAAAAATGATCTATTGAAAATTTGGTTCTAAAAGGGAATATCTTTTAGATATTAGAGAGGGTATATTATAAAGACTACTGTTAGAGGAAATTTGTACTGCTGCTGGCATTAACAGGTGCTGGAGGAGGAAGGCAATGTGTAGATTTTTGTTGTATCACATTATGAAAGACAACTTCATTTCTACTTACCTCATTGTTAGATCTGCTATTGCTACTGCATAATTTCAAAATTTGGAAATAATTATATAAGGCTTACAGGTGTCTTCAAAGGATTAATGAATTGTTTTGGAAGTGTTCTCCCCTTATATGAAAGGAAAGTGTTATAAAAATCAAATTACTGTGTTACCAAGTAATTGGCCTAGAATTTGACTTTCAGTCTTGACTAGACCAGCTTTGTGTAGACAAGGCTCCATCTAAACACACTTTTCAGATTGCGTATGTTTTTCTCACAAACAAACTGACAGTTGTTACATCCAATAATGTTTGGAATTGTCAGTTTGAAAAATCATGAACCACTGCCATCCTTGTTAGACATTCTCTGAAACCATTATGAAACATGAATGAAGCCATATTCTCTAGAGGTATTAGGAAAACTGCACAAATTGCTTCTCATTTTTTCAGCTGTGCTTAGTTGCTGGCTTTAGTGTGACCCTGATCATAAGCCGTTAACATGATTTTGATTTTGATTGCACTACAAGGATCATCTGATTGGTATGTGATTTGCACTGATTTACATGATGAAAATCAGATAAAAGGCAGTTTGAGTAGATTTTGGCTAACATGATCCCTTTTTTCAGACAAGACAAATAATTGTCTTGAAAAGGGTAATTCCGCAGACTTGATCTATTTGACGCTTAGTAAAGCTTTTGGCACAGTGACACATGGGGAATTGTTAGTTAAGCTGAAGAGGATGAGGATTAGTATAAGAATGTCAATACAGTAAGGCATTGGCTAAAGCGAAGACAATGAGGTGTTTTGTGCTGACAAACCATCAGGCTAGATGCACAGTGCTCATGAAACTCCACAGGGAGCAGCAGTTGCTTGGCCTTGGCCAAAGGGATGATCTGCCAGCTGAGGCTGTTGGTTGAGATGATGTTCAGAGGCAGTGCTAATGCTGACTGATGAGTATCTGGTGATCAGACAAAAAAAATGGAGTGACCATAAGATCACAGTAGGGCATAAAGTGAGAAATACAATAAGGCAAAGTAGGATAATACATGTAGAAGCTAAATACAGGAATTTCTGCTGTGAGCTGGATGTTATCACTTGGAAACAAAAGAAGCAAAAGAGATACTCGTCAGTAGTATTTGGCCGCAAGGTAACTATTAGCGAGCAATGTAGTGTAGCAGTGAAAGCAACAAAGTGGACACTGGCTTACAGTTCAGGGCACTCCCACCACTTCTGAGCTCTTCCTAACTGGCTGTATTTAGCAACTTGTCTAAAATTCATGTATCATTTCACCTATGGAAACTCAACTCAGAAATAAAGATGATACACTAATGCATCTTGGGGAAGCAGAAAAGTGGAGGACCCAATTTACAAAACAGGACTATGAAAGCACAGGTTTAGAAGAGCAAAAGTAGGGAGGGCACATTATAAATGTATTAAAACACAGGAGAATGGTGAGCTAGCTCAAGTCAAGGCTACTATTGTCAGGCAAGATGAATGGGAATAAAGTACTCAGAAATAAATTAAGGCTTAAAATTAGAAGTTCCTAACTATTACAGACATGAGGATCTGCTGTTCCAGAGGAGCAAAAAGGACAGGAGCAAAATGTAAAAGATGATCTTAATCATATGATCCTCTGAAGGAAACTACGTGATTCCTGATTCTATATGACAAATGAGACCACAGGCAAGGAAGTGGTGTTGCCCAAGAAGGTCCTTCAAGGATAACTTCAAGGAGTGCTCAACAGATCTAACTGAGTTGATTTCTTAATGAGCTTGTTTGTATCTGAGCTGCAAATGACACAACCACACAGTATCCAGAGGATGACTGCACATACTCTGGGAACAGTAGTGCTGGGAACAGAGGCAGAAAAAGAACAGTTAGTCAAGGATGCAGAAAAAATATCAACAAAGGCATGGCTGCAAATTCAGTGGTCCTCAACAAAAAGTGTATGTTGTGCATCACTTGTCCAGTTGTCCAACTGCATGGTGCTCACTTGTACATCCCCACCTTTCTTGTAGCACTATTCTCTGTGAGGGCTGGAATGCTCATGGTGACTTAGTCTTGATCCTGCAGGAGCATCCCACATGGCAGCTAAGTTCTGTTATTATTCAGCGAGAGGAGAAATAAATTAAGATGTTAGAAATGTGCAAGTTATGATGCCAGATTTGCTTCTTATTCTCACAGATATCTCATAAAAATAATGAAGTAATGTTTCCTAGTTAAAAAAACATACAAACCAACAACCCCCAAAAAAGCTCAACACCCCTCCCCCAAAAAAAAAACCCAAAAAAAACCCAACAAAAAACCCCCAAAGAAAACATACACACTAAAAACCGAACAGTTTTCTAACTTATCTTCACCTCTGTCCCTTCTTAGGAATATATTGTAAAGACCTGTATTATACCTAGGAGCTGTATTGTTCAGGTTTGAACCTCTGATCTCTTCTCAGCCAAAGATCTTGTTAAAGTCAATGGATATTTTCTGTAAAGAGTGCTATTTAGCAGTGTCCCTGAAAGATTTATTCCCATACCTTAGGCTTCTCTAAACATTGCCTTGCCTGCCTTGACACTTACTTCTTTATACAAGACATTATCCTATATGTGTTTTCTAGGATCATTGATTTTTGTGTGTATACGCTTTCTTTAAAGGCTCATTTTGCATGGCTCAAGGTTAAATATATTTATGTTACACAATTTTACTGGGTAACTGAGCCCCGGCTTGATATGTTGATATGTGTCTTAAAACATGGCAAATTCAAAGCCAAGCTGATCTCAGCTTGCTTTGAATCTCAAGAAGAATGCATTTTCTAAAATACATGCTGCATTATGTACATAGATGAGTTTTGCCACAATCTCAGAAATTAATGAGGTTATGGTAGATACAAAGGTATGTATTTTTTGACCCTGGTCTAATAACACTGTAATTTACCATTTGGAGGGTTTTTTTCTCCCCCATATGAATGGTCTATATGTTAACAATATTTTTCACCTCAACCGGAGATCATCATAGCTATATTTTGTGTGCTCACAACTGGGAATTACTTACACAAATACAAGTGACAAAGGGGAGAAGATGGTCAAATTTGCAGCTACATCCTCAGTGGCATAAAAAGAAGTACACTGTTTCTAATGTAATCCTTAAGCCAAGGGTGCATCCTGTGACCTCGTCTCCGACACGTAGGGATGCTGAGCCCTCGGCAGCTGAGGTGCAGAAACACCAAGGACAACTGCACTGTGAGTGGTCACCTGAGACGACTCAGTCACGGGGTTTCACAGCTGCACTGAAACCCCAGCTTAGTATTGCCAGGTATGGAGCTATTTCTGATGCTATTTTGAGATGCAAAGTAAAAGGAGAAGCATAGGTGGGCAATAAAGGAATACACTCAGAGCTCAAAAGCGGGGAATCTTTGCACACCAAAATTGTTTAATTTTTTTGGTATGTAAGTAGTTTTCAGCTTTTGCTTTTTCATCCCACAGGTATTTTTAGAGTGTTGTGAATTACTCATTGAATTAATTTAAAACCAGAAGACTAACAATTTTTCATTCTAAGTATTGAAAATTTAGTACCTACATTTCTATGTATTCTTCCACAGTCTCTGGTCATGGCTACTTGTCACTAAGAATCCTATGGCATGTTCTGTGAAAACCCTGGTGTCAGGGCATACTGGGCAGGTAATCCTTCCTCACTGAATACATAAGGTACAAGATGGACCTCCAAGTTTTTAAAATTTCATTCTGAAGGTAGGAGATAATTGAAACAATATTATTTATAAGATTAATGGAGAATTGGTGTCCTTGAAAGGATACACTGCTGTTTTGTTTATGTTCTCCAGAGCACTACTTTGTAAACTTTTCTCTTACATGTAGCCAAGAAATACACAAACAGGCAAGCAGAACACATCCTGCTGCTTTATGCCATAGCGACTTGGTGGCAAGCAATGCAGCCCACAAAAACAAGCACTTAGGGCTGAACTTTCTTTGTGTTGAATAATTTCAAGTTAAATTTATTAATCTTTTACGACAGAAGAAACACGGCAGTGTGAGACACCCCAGTTTGATGCAATAATTTATCACATATTTTTACAGGATCTTTTAAAATGCAGATTCCTTAGGTTCTTCTGATACATGTTTTAATTGAGTATAAGCATATATTAATAAATTATTTGGGTTCCTGTGAGTTTGTAGCATACCCTGATTAGCTGAGAGGGGAGAATATTTTAAGCAGGCCTTTCGAAAAATTGATAGTAATGAATAAATACCATATTAATATATATTGTGGAGCTATATAATGATACGTGATTTTGTTGATGTTATATGCCTCATTAAGAGGCATATTTAATATGCAATGGGAAATGATTTGTTCTCCACAAACAGGACCATAGTCTTCAAGCAATAGGTGCTCATATATCTCAATTAAAGCCAATAAAATCAGATTAAAAAGGGGGGAGTGGAACAGAGGGGAAAAAAAAGGAGAAAAAAAAAGAGAGAAGAAACTATGGCAGACTAACAGAAGGCTTTCCCACATAATCTCATTTTCTGTGAGTCCTTGCTACTTCGCAGGCTGTTGGCAAGGGCAAGGGACGGCTTTGGAAACCCTCTGCTTTTAACTCCCCGCACCCCGAGGCAGAGGCTGCGGACAGACCCCCCGCCCGCTCGTCCCCCGCAGGGTCCCACCAGCTCAGAGCCGCCGCGGGCCGTCGGGCCACCCGGCATCGCGCCTCGGCTGTGCCGCCCGGTGGCCGCAGCCGCCGCCGCC